>PVKZ01001379.1:0-409246 GCA_004027375.1 Macroglossus sobrinus | reverse complement strand
GGCTCCCTGTCCTTGGTTCGCCCCTCGCTGACCGATGCCCCCCAAAGGGGCTCCTTGGGACTCAGCCATGTGTCCCCTTGGCTTCCCCACAGGCTTCCAGCTGAGTGGTCACCTCCTGCAGCTGATCGTCCACAGGTATGCCGATGACAAGGACCTCCAGCTGGGCTTCAAGGACTTCCTCAACTGCCTGGTCCGGCTGGAGAATGTAAGCCGTAAGTCATCACCCAAGAGAAGCCACGGGGACGCCACAGGGGGACACGGTGGCCTGTGTGCCCTGCACTGGGAGGAGGACACAGTGGCTCGCGTGCCCCGTGCTGGGAAGGGAACATGGTTGCCCGCATGCCCCATAAAGGGCAGGGGACAGTCTCCCTTGCAGTCGGCGTCTCTGCAGGATCGGTCACTCTCCAGCCAGCGCACACAGTCGGGGAGGGCAGTGGGCCCCCTCTCCTGCCTGCACCCACCTTTGCCTGAGCCCTAGACACTGGCCTGGCGATCTCGAAAGAGATGTCACTCCAGGAAAGGATGGAGACTATGTGGGCGTGGTCCTCAGGGCTTGTGGTTAGTTGCCATGCTGTCCACAGCCCAAGGTGGATGGAGCATGTCCAGGGCCTATAACTTGGCACCAGGGTGGCTGTGGGGGTGGCATCTGTGCCCTGCATGTAACGCTCTGGTGTCACCAGCTGGAAGCTCCTTAGTGTCTGAACAAGGAGCCTGCAAATTCCAGCACCTCCTGTGGGCACTCTCCAGACTGCGGACGGCTCCAGGGCACTTGCAAAGCCAGGCGGGTCTGTGCCCCTTGTTCGCTGGGGCCAGTGTTCCTTCTGTTCCTGTAATGCTGGGAACACATGTGGCTGCTTGTTGGGAGCACGTGAGCTGCAGGAGGCTGGGCTTGGCAGACCACAAGGTGTGCGTGTTGACCGGGGTGCTGGTGTGAGGTGAGCGGGCCTCACCAGGCCTGGGCACGGCCAGGTGGCCTCTGTTAGCTGCCTGAGCCGCAGAGGGGGGAGCTGAGCCCAGTGACACCCTCCTCCTGCTTCTGTCAGGGGTGTTCCAGGCCCTCTGCACGATGGACGAGGCATGAACAAGGTAAGAGCATGCGGGGTCCGGCCGGGGCGAGGACACATCCACGCTCCAGGACAGATGTGAGCCCGTGTGCGAGGGTCAATGGCGCCGATGATGTCACTAATGTGTGCGCCTGCTGTCAGCGTGATCATTACACCCGTCCTGTGAGCTGAAGACGGAGGGCATCCCCCACCCCCAGCAGGGTCGGAAACTGAGGCACAAAGCCATCGACTGCCTGCAACGAAGCCAGCAAACCTGCCTCTGTCCACCTCTTCCCCCTGCCTGCCCGCCTTCCAGGCTGCAGTTTCTTCACTCCCTTTGCTCGCGCTGTCCTGTGGGTCTCACGGTTCTCTGAGTGTGCGTGTACGTGCGTGTGCCCCTGTGCATGCCTCTCAAACCCTGAGAGAGATGCAGCTTTCACCAGCCACAGCGCTGTCACGGCACCGGCGATAACTGTGGGGGACAGCATGGGCGGACTCGGCAGTGCAGGGGGCAGCTGTGGGGCCCTCGGGCCACCAGCGTGGTGATGGCCAGGAGACTTTAGAAATGCAGGGCCATGTTGCATGGCTGCACCGCCATCGTAAACGTCCAAGCTGCCAAGAGGTGACGGAAGGAAGTGGTGGTGACATGACATGGCAGCGCAGCCAGCTAACGCCACGGTGGGGGCCGTGTCGCAATGCGGAAACATGTAAATTGGCATGCGGCACCCCTTCCTTCACCCACTGTCATGGGGCGGTTCTGGCTCCGCGAACAGGACAAGGGGAAGCTCAGGGCGCCGGCACGGTCCCCGGGAGCTCCCGGGGGATGCTGGGCCCGTCCTGCAGCAGTCCCGGGACCTCTGTTTCCTCCCTGTGTCCTCCCGTCCAGTTCTGTGTCCCCATCTCCGTCCTCCCACCCAGGTCCAGCCTCGCATCACACGCATCGGCTCAGGTCCAGTTTCACCAGAAATGGGACTGGGCACCGTTATTGCCAAGGCCGGAATAAAGAGGCTGATGACAGCACGTCCCAGGCAGCGGCCAGAGCCCGCCCTCCCGGGCCCTGCCTGTGCTCAGTCGACCTGCTCTGTGCCTCAGTTTCACCATTTGCAGAAGGAGACCTAGGCCTCGCCTGCACATCAGAAGTGTGGTTTGAAGCGATGTCATACAGTCCGTCTGTCATGCTGGCCTCTTGCTGACATTCCCGGACCCCCAGGGACGTTGCAGTTACGCTGAGAACAGAAATGGGGCGTTTTCCTCGTCCGGTCTGCCCCACCTCTAGCATGGACGATGCATTCAGCGAGCACGAGTCCTCTGCTTGGCAACGCCCCAGGATTCCAAAGAAAGATGGAAAGATGCGCAGATGCAACCAGTGTCTCGAAGATGAGAGGAATCACCTTGATTTCCCATTTGCTGCACGGCCGTGCCACTGACCACCATGCAGGGGACGGTGGGCAGCTGTGTCTTGGCCAAAGGCCCACAGTTCCAGAGGTGTGGAGAAAGCACTCCTGTAGGGGCAGGGTCTCTCCCGACCCAGTGTCCACAGGTGAGGGGCCCCCTCGCCTCCACAGACCCACATCGCCCAGTGCAGGCTGCTGCTAGGGCAACAGGTGAACCTGAGTGCTCGCCGACCCCTTGCCCTCGACACCCACTGCATGGGGCATCCGGGGAGATCTAAACGCCGATGGCCTGGCCAGGCCGCTGACCAGTTAAGCCCAAGTCTTGGGGTCAGGGGAAGCCTGAGTGTATGTCAAATACTTCAGGAGTTCCCCCTGGGAGTCCAGTAGGTGGCCGAGTCCAAGAGCCAGTGTTTGGAACATCTCTGCCCTGCACCTGGGGCCACACCGGCCTTTCTCTGCCTGAGCTGGCCTCACCTGCAGCTCCCCCAGCCGCCTCCCCCAACCCTGGCCATGGCTCACACCATGCCCAGGATAGCAGAGAGAGAACGAGCCACCTCCCATCACCGAGCCCCCCAAGTCACCATGTCATGACAAGAAAGCTAGGGATGAGGAAGGCGGGGTGCTTCTTTGTGCTTCCCTCTCCTGGTGCGGGGCCGCCTCCCCTCTCGAGGTGAGGGGCTCATCATTGTCATTGGAGAGGAAAGCCACTTACACCACCTGCCCGGCCCGGCGTGTGGGGCGGGGAGTGCCTTATTCTCCCCATCTGCACACGCTTGCGTTCTCTCTGAGGGGGTCCCTGACCCCTGGAAAACTTAAAGTGCTGATAATTGGTTTTTAAAAACTGTTCCGTGTTGAGGCAGACGTCCACGTTTGCAGGCAAAATGGTCAGATGGCAGGGCCCCTGTGACATAAGCAAATCGGGCTGTGCCTGAGACCAGGAGGAGGTGGGGGTTACCAGCCCTCACCTCTCTTCTCTCTCTTTCTGTTCCCAGTTCATCAACCTGACTATGAGCAGCTGAGGCCCCCCGAGAGGTCACAGCCTGTTCAGTTGAGATACAACGTCTGGGCTGTGACCTTCGGAACTTCTCCCATGTAGGCCAAGGCTGTCCAAGCCTCTCTTCCCTCCCAACCCCCACATCCTGCTGGTCCTGGACGAATGCAATGGACTCAGCTACACTGCCCGAATTATGCCACTTCCCGCTCCTATTACCCATCATGCAAAGTTCTAGTGTGCAGACTCCTGGCCTCACTGGAGCTTTGACTGTTGGGTCCACGAATGTGGCCTGAGGGTTTCAGGAGGGAGCGAGGTCATAACTGAGCGTCTTCTCCATCACGGGGTGTTCGTACTGGGGCAAACCTCAGGGACTTTGGGACTCTGGGGACACAAAATGCTCTACATCCTCCTCTGAGAGCTGCCAGCTCAGTCCAGTCTGGGGTGCCTCTGTGCCCGAAGCTTCCGGGCCAGAAGCCACAGCACGTTGTTTCTCCCCGGGGGTCCAGACCCAGGTCAGACATGGGGTCACCTGTCAGCACCGTGACAGGGAGCAGCAGCCTGATGCTGAACGGGAAGTCCCACCATGCAGGAAGGACGAGCAATGACACGAGACGACAGCCTGGCCCACGCTGAGTCTGGCTTCCTTGGCATGTGCTTGTTGCAGACAAGGGGCAGTGGGGTGGGCGGCACAGAGGTCCAGTCAGAGCAGGGCTCCAGTAGGACCCTGTCCCCTGACTCAGGGCTAAAAATGCCAAAGTCATGTGGGCTCAGAGCTCGGCTGGCTGGGGACACAGGATGTAGTGTGTGCGACAACTGCGTTTTCTAGTTTCTGCACTGACATCTTGCAGCCGTGCTGACCCTGGAGGCAATGTCCCCTCCGGCTCGTCAGTTCCCAGGAACAGTGAACAACCTGCCTGCAGGTGTGGCCTTCCACACCCTGCCCACCGTCACTACGGACTCTCACAGGCTGGGCCACCCTCCCCTGTCTGTCAACCAGAGATGGTCCCAGGCCCCTGGATCTATTCAAACTGGCCCGTCCTGAGCTGGCTGCCACTGCCTCACCCACCGCTACCCATGGGACCCACTGACGGCTCGTGCCCACGCTCCCTGGCCGACCTGGCACTTCCCCACGCGGCCCTGTGTAGTGTGGCATGCCCTCCGCCCCGGCATCTGGAGTATGACAAGGCAATGCTCTGATCTGCTGACCTCACACGCGACGGGAACTCGAAGTTGCACAAAGGAATAAAGAGCACTGAAAACGGTATCAAAGACTGTGTGATGCGTTTTCTCTCTTCTCCTAACTTTGTTAAAAGGCATGAAGTTTCATAAAGCAATAATTATAGCATGAATTATTGGGTTTACAACACGTGGAGATATAACAGTAGCACATAGGAGAGGGCAGGAGATGAAGCTAAGTTACAGCACCTGGAAGAAAACATTTGCAAATTATATGTTCACTAAGTGACTTGTATCTAGAACACACAGAGAACTTAAATAAACAACCCAATGTTTAAAATAAACAAAGGTTCCAATAGACATTTCTGCAGAGAAGATACACACATGGCCAGCAGGTGAGATGCTCCACGTCAGTCATTAGGGACCCACACACACCTGCCCCCTAAAGCCACGGGACGCCACCCAGCTGTGCTCTGCCGGCTCCGAGGGGGAGGGCCCCCGATGCCCGGCGCCCACAAGATTCGGAAAGTGGATCACGCCCGCCGCTGCTGGGGACGCAACAGTGCCACACTGGGCAGACCCGCTTGGCAGCGTTTTTAACGTTACCCGCGCAGACGAGCGAGTCCTCACCCAGAGAGCTGAGGAAAGCGAAAACGCGCGGCACGTCCACGCGGATGCAGGCGATGACGTGCAGCACCTCGGTCCACGCAGCCAGAGGCTGGGAACGGATAAGCAAGTGCCTCACAGCGGGAGGAGCGCGGCATTGCAAACTAAACACACATGTTTCCTGTTCCATTTACATAAAACTGCTAGAAAAGGCAAGTCTGCGGGGATTGAAAAGCAGCTCAGTGACCCCGTGGAGCAGAAGGCGGGAGAGGGGTCCGTCCACAAGGCCGCTGTCGGGGTCTGTGGACCTGTCATCTGGAGAGGACCGGGGAGGCGTGGGGCCTGCCTGACTCATCCGGGGCCCGCGGAGAACCTTGTTGACGAGTTACAATAAATGACAGGGTCACTTTCTGGTTCTGCTCTGATCTCTTCAAAACATCGGATATGTTTTACACATAGCTCGTTTAATATTCAGACAATCTTACAAGCTTGGTTTTCTCGCTCCCATAAAACGGATTTTAAAACAACCCAAACGGAGGAATTCTAACACAATGTTGACTGCTTCCTGCTGGAGCAAATGCTGGGTAGAGATGGGAGACGGGGTAGGCATGGGAGACGGGGTAGGGACCAGAGACTTGGTGGGAGAACTGGCAACCTTCCTGATTTGGGACTCGGTGATGTACAGAATGACCTGAAGACTCTTCTTCCAACAGTCTGGGGGACTAACAACACTACAAAGATCTCGAGGAAGCCGCTCCTGGGTGGGCCTGCAGGCTCTGGGGGCAGATATCTCTGTGTGGGGTGGCCCGTGGTGGCCCATCCGCTTGGCCAGTTCAGCAGCAAAGGGCATTGCTAACTGTGTATCTTAACATTTCTGTGACCTGAACTTCCTCAAGGCAAATGGTACCATGGATGATCAATTGAAATCTGTGTGTGCAACACTGCAACACCGCGAGTCCTCGGTGAAGGACGAGGAAGGGGGATCCTCTACACAAAGCCGCCCTTGGGCCCAGAGCTACAACAGATCCCTCCAGACCCGCCCCTCAGGGGCAAAGAGGACCCCCCCCCATCCCCACCTCCCCACAGGGCTGTCGCCAGGCCTGACATCATCACGGCCCTGTGGTCACAGGTGAAGAGCCTGCACCCAACCCAGGGGCTGGCTAGCTTCCCCACGGGTCCTCAGCCCAACCCCCTTATCAGGGGGGGAGCCCCGGGCCCCCAGCACCGGGGGCAGAACTGTGGAGACCCCTCCCCTGCCTTTGCCCTGTCCTCTGCAGAGCCAGGCGGGGCACCGAGGGCCAGGGCCTCAGGAGACCCCAGGGCACCTGACACCTTGGCAGGATGCCGTCCTCGTCCTCGGTGCCAGCTCAGCTCAGGGCCCTGGGTCGCTCGTGGTAACAAGGCACCATTCTACTAGAGCTGCGGCTCCTGGCCAGCCGCCGCATAAGGCTGCCGGGCACTGCAGCTGTGTGGGACAGCGCGCTACACTCGCCAGCGATGCCCACTGGGCACTTTCCCAGCCCCTGCTTCTGAAAGGGAAGGCGGCTTCCTCCCCCTGCTTCCTCCCAGCCAGGGAGGAAGGAAAGAGGGGGAGAGGGGAAGGGATGGGGATAGAGAGGGAGGGGAAGGCAGGCTTCCTCGTACCCAATGCTCCGGGCCCAGCTGCTCTCCTGCGCAGGGTTTGGGGGTTCGAGGGTTCGGAGGATTCGGGGGTTCGGTCCTCAAGCGGGGCTCTGCTGGCGGAAAGGTCAGCCCCTCCCAGGTGGGAAACTGAGCACGCGGCACCCAGCGTGATCATGGGATCGCTCAGCGGAGCCGGCTCTGGACTCAGTCTGGGGACCTGTGTTCCGGTCTGGTGTTTACCTGCAGCGGCGTCACCGGGGCCACCTCGCCCTCTGTGCCACACGACTCCTCCTGGAGCTGCGGGGTCTGGGGAGTCCAGTGTGGCCGGTGCTGCCCAGTGAGGCGGATGGAGAGACCACGGGGGGCGGGGCCTGGAGGTCATGTCTGGGCTCCCAGCACCAGGCGCCGGGAGTATGGGCCACATTCCGACCGGTTCTGGGAAAATGTCCCCCCGTTTCTCAGCATCTCAGCCCCTCCACCTCCAACACGCACCAGGCCTCGACTCATCCACAGGGTCCTAGGTCCCTCTCATTCCTCACAGCTGACCTCCCACATGGTCCCCTGACTCAGTCACGCCCAGTACACTGCCATGTCCCCATCCCTCCATCCCCGCTTCCTGCCCTCAGCACCGTGCTGACAGCTCTGTGGGCCGGCTGCAGGCGACGCCCATCATGGGTCCTCAGGGGCAAAGAGAACCCCCCTATCCCCACCTCCCCACAGGGCTGTCTCCAGGCCTGACATCCTCCTACCTCGGGGTCCAGAACAAGACACAATGGCTTCATTTACCGGTCCAGCGGCTTCTAGGAGCACAGAAAACCCCCAGGTCTTCAGAAAAAGGGTTGGACTCAGGTCCCAGCCCACAGTCAGACTGGGGGCGGGGGAGGGGGAGGACGCTGACGGTAGAATGAGGCAGATGCTCCATTCCTGGGTTGGGGTCCTACAGCTGGAGGCATTAGGTTGGGGTTCATCCCGGCTGTCTCTGAGGCCAAAGGCCAGGCTCTGACCCTGTCCCATGCTGCCAGGAGGACATACTGGAGAAGGGGTGACCGTTGGTGCTAAGTGAGAGCGGTTTTGGGAGGCTGATGAAGAGTTTGTACGGGTGGGAGGAGGCAGGAGGTGCCAGGCGCAGGGATTCCGGGGAAGGTAAGGGGGGACGTTTCTTACAAGCAGGGCCTTGTGAGCTCTGAGACGGAGACTGAGCTGGGCCAGGGCAGTGAGGGTCTCTGCGGTCCACGCGGTGCTTGGTACTGCAGACGGACACACGGTGACTGTGGTGCAGTTCTGCCCCCACGGGAGCTGGAGCTGGGGATAGCGGGGGAAGGGCAGGCGCAGGGGCGATGACTTGGGGGGTGGCCCTCGCATGTCAGTCATTTTACCTCTGGAAGATGCGTTTCTCATCATCTTCCCTCACGTTCTTGGGCTCAGGGGGCCTGTGCGTAAAAGCTTTCTTAACCCCTAACTCCATCACCGCCACTCTGGGTCACTCTGCTGCTTTTTCTCCTGTTTATGAATCACATTTCCTTGCTTATCTGTATGTCTGGTGAGTTTTGATTGGTTGCTGAACATGGTGAATTTCATGGTTAGTGCTGGATTTTGTAATGTTCCCATGAAGAACGCTGATTCTGGAGGCAGCTAAGTCAATTGTGAATTGCTTTGACCCACCAGGCCTTGCTGTTTTTGGGCAGACATAGAGTGCCAGCTCGGAAGGCTCGCTGAGCCCTCCTTCCGGTGCTCACCCCACCAGGAGTTCTCATGAGCACCCCATGTATTCAACATGGTCTGGGGGGTGGGTCACGAGCACCCGATGTTTTCAACATGGTCTGGGGGAGCCGTGGATGAACACCCTCGTCCATCTCACAGCCCCCAGTGATAGAGGGCGCCCCTGCCCAGCCCGTGGGGCTTCTGCCTGCAGTGCACAGACTGCTCTCTGGCTGGAGGCTGGAGGGCCCCACAGACCCCTGGAACATCCTCTCCGGAATCGGCCCCTTGGCCCTGGCCCCCCGGCCTCACCCTGTCTAGTCCCAGTCCCACCTCTCCTCAGTGGGGCTGGTCACTTCCCCTCCCTGTGCTGCGGTCTCAATGCGGCCTCCCCATGCTCGAGGGTGACTTGTTCTCACGACAGCACAGCACGTGGCCTCCTTGTCCCCGGTGACCTGTCATTGTCCACCTACAACTTCCTGTAAATGTGTCAAAAGCAACCGCCCTTTTTGTTGAGGCTGCACTAACTTCCTCAATGATTTGGGATTTTAGGACACTAAGCCATCCCACCCAGGATCGCTCAGATCCTCCACGTCTCTTATGTCATTTTTACAGTTTCTCTAAAAAAGTCTCCATATACTTGAGGTTGATTCTGGGACACTCGGCATTTCTGACTGCCACGAGGAGCTGGTGTTTTTCACTTAAGTTTCTAGCCGGATTTGCTGTTCCTGGTTTCTGTGAGCTTGACCTTAGATGCAGGATGCACCCCTTTCTGCCTGAGACGGGGGGCTCAGAATCACCGGTTCCCCCCTGTTGGGGTCCCCTGGCATCAAGCCACCTGATAAGCTCAGAAGACCACACCTGAGCGTGAGAGGAGCCCCAGGGCGCCCCACCCTCCAGGGCACACTCCTGCCCCAGACTCAGCATCTTCCCTCCTGGCTGCAAAGTGCGGAAAGCAGCCAGGCGCCGTGCATTGCCGTACTGATGGCTCCCTTTCGCACAAACACGTTTTCAAATGCACGCTGGTATCAGACTGCCACACTAACGGGCTGGGGACTGGCCTGCATCTTCCCACCAAGTGCAAGGCCTGCACACTTGCTGGCCCCCAGGGGCAGAGACCCTGCTCTGCGTGACACTAGGTTAGGGAACGTGTCAGCCTGAGTCGCCACTTTCTCAAGGGGGTCAGTTTCAAACACTCCTTCGATGTAGAGAATGGATCTTTAGACACCACCGAAGCGGGTGGCTGGCCACGCCTCGCTTGCTGCTGCTCCTGCAGGAACTCGGCTCCACTGGATCCAGGGTGGCGGCTGTCGAGAAGTGGCATCTGCTGCTCCTAGGCAATCACTCGATGTGCTGTCTGTCCTCTGAGATGGGCCTGGCGTCTGTGTCACCCTGAGGAGAAGCACCCCTTCTGCCAGGGCCACCAACGTCCAGGGCACCTGCTCGGGACTGCCCCGCGTGGGCCTCCCGAAGAGGTGTGAATCCTCCCTTCTCTCTGCTCGTAGCGGGCGCCCCACCAGCCTCCAGGCTCCCACAGAGGCCCAGACAGACACGTCTACAATATTTTAAATGGCTTTATTAAAGGCTGTTAATACAAAATATGGACCAAGGTACAAGTGGTCGGTAAGAACTTTCATTTTTGAAAACACGTATCAAAGAAAGGGAGGCCTCTCCGACAACCCGTGGGTGGGGGCTGCACCCCCACTGTTTCTGGGGCAGGTGGCACCACTAGACCCCAGGGCAGGGGACGGACGCCAGGCAAAGGGCTGATACTGGTTTCTGACTTCTCGGGAGAGACTTTACAAAATATAGTCACGCAAAGCAAGACACAAGACCTGGCTGAGTCCCAGGTGTGGGGGAGGGGAGGGGCATCCAAACTGCGCACTGGCTTTGGCCGAAAAGCGTGCTTTTAAAGTTAGAAACGGAGACTCCCGGCTTTAGAAGCTCGAGGGTGGCAAACGCGGGAGCTTAATGTGCCGATGTGGACACGCCGGACAGAGGTCACTGGGAGTGGGGACAGGGAGCATCTCCATGCAGACTGCAGGGTGAGAGGTGGCCCTGAGGTCAGGGAGGACGAGGACCTGCAGCCCACATCCTCTGGCCGCTCCCGTCCCAGCTCTTCACTGTGGGGGCCAGAGCAAAGCAGCATGCCCTTGGGACTGCCTCGGGGACCCCCTCTGGGACCCCAGCTTGACGACAAAGTGGGAAAGAAGCTAGAACTGTCCCCCAAAAGGACAGCCCTGTGGCTGCGGGCTGTTGAGAGAGGCACATCTTTCCCCTGCCACCAACGCCGAAGGTCACAGACTCGCATCTGCGCAGCCCCTGGTTTCTGAGGTGCCCTGCTTTCACGTGTGGGTGCCCCACGTGAGAGGCCCCCCACCCTGCTGACTGTGGGGGTTCTGGGGCTCCTCCCCCCACATGCTAGAAAACTCTCTTCCCTTTTACATTTTAACCTTACTTAATCAATACAGGAAGGACCTGCATTTGCCAAGATACAGTCGCCAGAGCAGCAAAGTTGAATCCAAGCCCCAAGGGACTAGATGGGATTTAGGGACATCGAATGCCTGGCAGGAACCCAACCAAACACTAGCTAAGCAACAGCTTTGGCAGAAACTTTCCCGGAAGAAACAAAAGGTGCCATGTTGCTTTCCATTGGACGCTTTCAGAAGGTCCCACGGGACGGAAAGGCATTTTAAAAAGACACGCGTGGCACAGACGGGCGCTCGCTGGCAGGACTCGTGGGATTAAGGCTTCGGGTGAGAACACAGTGAGAGGCTAAGTGGAGGTCACACACCTGGGTGTGACCTGCAGGATCAGGCCACTCACGCCCAACCTCAGGGCACAGAGCCCCAGGGTGAAGCCCAACCTCCATCCCGCCCATCTGGGGAGGGGCCACCAAGTCCCAGTCCAGGAGACGCTGTCACCATGACTACAGAGGTCTGTGGTGGGTGCTGTGGGGCGCTGCACAAGCTGGTCAAGAAGGCTGGCAGAGCGTCCCTGCCACACAGCCCGGCCACCGGCCACGGGATGAGGGAATTCCACTGCCCGGCAGGTCTCAGCGGGAAGGTCTGAAACGACCAGTCAGAAGACCCGTCCTCCAGCGACACCTGCCATCCCCACACCTGCCATCCCAGGGTGGGGCACTCCTCCAGGCCGCCTGAGCAGAGGACTGCAGCAAGGAATCAGGCACAGACCCAAGGAAGGTGGTTACTCTACAGGCTAAGTCTAGATACAAAATGACAAAAAGCTGATACAAAACAAAAAGCTGATACAAAAATGTTTACACATGCAACTCTTTTAAACAATGCTGAATAGTCTGAATAAGCCTTGGGGCAGCGTGGAGCCACCAGCCCGCTTCCTGGGATGACGCCAGGTGGCACACATGGCAGTGAATGTGGCTTCAGTGAGGGCAGCACTTGGGGTGGGGGGCTCGGGGCGTGGGGAGCAAATTCTTCTACGGCCACAGCCAGCATGCTCATGTCACCAGCTGAGGACATCTCTGGTGATCACTCATCAAAGGTGATGATCACGCATTCAAAGAGGGAGGTGCTTAAGGAGAGGGCAGGGCGGTCACTTTTATGACTTCTGTGACATGGCTGAGCAAACCCTCTGAGGAGGGGGAGAGAGGTTTTACTTGCAAGAGTTATTGAATTCCTAACAGGTTTTAAAAATTCCACATATAAAACTCCTGTTATCAAATCATTGAAAATTGCATATGTATCTAGTCTTACGAAAACGTGGAAAATCTGAAAACCTGGATAAGGCGATACTCACCAGTTTCCAAGAGTCGGAAAAGCAAATGGAAACTGGAAAAGGCCAGGGACGCTGCCCACTGCCTCTGCCACACCGCTTTGGGAAACATTTTGGGGGTCTTGGTTTTTTTGTGGGGTTTCTTTTTTTTAGTCTAACACATTTTACCAGTTGTCCAGAAAATCAAATCCCGTCTTCAAGATGACATTACTTGAGCTGACCTGCAGGAGGGACAAAAACAGCAAAGTAAGGCATGACAAATTTTTTTTTCAGTTACGCATAATCTAAAAACAGCATCTCATTTAAAATGACCCAAATGAAAGAGCCTGCTTCTGTCTCAGAGGCTCCTTGGCCTCATTAGCTGCAGTGCTTGGAGCCAGAAAATTAAATACCATTCAAAGTGAGGGTCAGATCCCCAACCCTCTAACCCCTGCCCCGCCGCACCGGCCCCAGACGTGTCTGTGAGCAGCTCCCAGACCCGCCTGCAGAGGAGAGGAGAAAAACACTCTTTTCTCTGAGTGGCAGGCAGGTTCATCATCCCACGGACTACGAGGAAACGTAAACGGTCTTTCTAACATCACGCAAACTTGTGCACTTGAGGGACTAAGCAATATGGGACGAGGGTGTAAAGCTTACTTCTTCCAGAGTAAGTGGAAGGTTCTGGAATGATCTTCCTGAACCTGGGGATATTCTTCAGGTCAAAGGTCGCCCACATAATGACGTGGGGTTGACCGGAGGTCCCCATGAGCTGGCTGTCTCAGACACGTTTCTACAGGCTCCTACCAACACCTGTGACCTAAGAGGCCCCTCCCACCGGTGACACCCACACGGACGTCTACCTGCGGGCTGCGGCCAGCCTGCTCTGGCATGGATACTGGCCGCCCGCGTCCACACAGCTGGCCAGCAGAAAGTGCTTATGTGGCCACAGTGGACACGCAGCCCCTCAGCCCTGACGCCTTTCGCAGGCCCAGTCCTGCTGCGTCTGACACCGGTGCCAAACGGGCCGAAACATGAAAACATGCCAAGGTTCAGGCAAGGTTCCCTTTTTCTGGTCACCCCCCATTTCTTAAATGTGGTGTGCTCTAAGCCGTTCACTCAGCAGACTTCAGGTGCCTTCTCTGACTATCCCCAAAGCCTTCCTGTGTCTCCCACGATATTTCTCCTTCAGAGGAAGACCCCACTGCAGAGGGTCTGGGAAAGGTCACTAGTCAGGGACAGGCAGACAAGTTGCAGCCCCGAGACGGACAACAGACTCATCTCTCTGCACATGTCAGTCACCGAGCCGAGCTCAGTGACAACCGGCGGGCCTCACCCCAAAGCCCCAGGCACAGGCAGGGGATGGGGGAGGGCATCTGCAGCCCTCTGTTCTGTGGGCGGCTTCCCCAGGTCACCCCTGGAGAAGGGGCCACCTACCTGTGGAGGCCCAGGGTCTGAGAAAAGAGCATCTGTGTCCTCCTCGCCCTCTGGGCCAGCCTCGGGAGTGGGCAGCTTGCCCACGGGCTCGGAGGCAGTGTCTTCATCCACCGTGCCGGAGCAGGCCTGGACCGGCTTGGGCCCCTTGTGCTCCATGCTGGCGCTGGGAAGGACATGTGGCTCCTGGCAGAGATGGCCGGGCCTCTCGGCCTTGGCCTCCCTGTCCTTCGGCGCAAGCTCCTGCCTGTAGCAGGCCGGCAGGGCCTTCTCGCCTTTCTCCATGGACTTGATCTGGCTGGGCGTCAGTGATGGGAGCTCGGCCTGGGGTCCTGCCCCGCGGGACCGCTCGGCCCTGACCTTCCAGAAGGGCGCCTCTTCCTCCTTCCGGGCGGGGCCCAGGGCATCTGGCCCAGTGGCCTTGCTGCCCTGTGCGGCTCTGCACGGCTGCCTAGGCTCGCTGGTGGCACTGCCAGGCTCCTGGGTGGACAAGGAGCAGACACTGAACTCCATCTGACTCTGCAGCAGGACACAGGAGGGGAGGGGACAGTGACCGTTACACCGCTGGGCACAGCCAGCCAGCATGCACCCCACCTGGCAGCCAGGACGCCGCTGGTGTCCATTTGCGCTAATGTCCTTTTTCTTATTTTAAATCTGATTGGCTCTGTGGAGCAGCTCATGAACTGATTGGCACCCCATACAGAAGCCACAGGGCTGCTGCCTGGCTGTCCTGAGTGTCCACCTTCACCTGCCACCACACATGGGGACACAGTAGTAGCTGATTCCACAACCCCTTCACAGCCCACTATAGACAGCTCAGAGATCCTGAATCCTCCTGGCCACTGGGGACCCTCTGCCTGGCACCCACCTGCGGCCAGAGACCCTTCCCAAAACCTCCCCCAGGAGGGGATGTAGGGTGGTGACCCCTGACCTCGCAGGTGCACACCCCAGCTGATATGGCACCGCCCACGGGTCAAGCCCGGCCCCCACCAGCCTCTCCCCTCCCCACCTAAATCCAGTGGAGCCAGACCCCCGGACGAAGGCAGGAAGGTCAATGGCAGGCCTAGTGCACTGCAGAGACCGCCCCTGGCCACACCTCCTAGAGACTGAACTGCACCCCCAAACTCACACGCAAAGCCGAAACCGCAACAACGATGGTGCTGGGAGCTGGGCCTCGGGGAGGGGACAGGTCTGCAGAGGTCACGGGGCCACTGTGGGTCAGCACCTCAGTGCTGTGGCAAACCCCGAGGCTCTGGCCAGGGCCCGCCCACACGCTTGAGTCCTGTCTGAGCTCCACACGGCAGGTGAGGAAGACGTGGGCTGCTTTGGCCCCGGCAGCGGGATTGGTGACAAAGCACGAGCTGACCACAATGGTGTCACCGCATGTTTGCTTCTGAGACACAGCCACTAAGCCCTGCTCCAAGCTTGCACCCTGTTCCTGGAAACCAGGATCCCGCGCCCGCCTGGGGGCCCTGAACCCCGAGGGCAGGCCCCATGCGGCCCACACCGCACTCGGTCTCCATGATCCCCCATAACCCGGCCTGCACTGCGCCTGGTCCCCATGACCCCCCACGACCCCTCACGACCCCTGACAGTGGTGATCTCCTCCCACTGGCAAATGGTTAGATGGAACCTGGACCCTTTCAAGGCAGAACACGCAGGAGGGGTCAGCACCTGTGCCCTGGGGAACATGAATCTGCCACCTGCCACCCTTTGCAGAGATCTGACGGGTCCCCTGTTCCTCACCACTGTTCCTCCCTCACACACTTGCTGCCTCCTGTTGTTTTAAAATAAAAGTAATTACACCTCACTACAGGATTTTTGAGAATTAGAAGGAAAACGTCACTGGTGAGCCTTCCCCCGTCCTGTAACCACTGCCCCTTTAGGAGTTCTGGTGTAATCTTCTTCATGCACGTGCTTCATGAGGTGGCAGTTCTGTTACGCATATAATTTGGGGTATTCTCTCTCACTTGATCAAAAGCATCACCCACGGTGTTACATGATCTTTATGGCCATTGTTTTTAATGCATGCGAGCAGCTGTCCCACCATCTACTCGGCCACTTTCTTATTATCAATTTGTTGCTTCTCATCTTCGTTATCATAATTAATGTCTTCCCACACACAGCTCTGCCCCACGTGGCGTTAATCTCTTCAGATAGATTTCCAAAAATAAAATGTCAAAATGTAAAAGGCCTGTTTAAAAAAAGGGTTCTAGATGCGGATGTATCACAGGACTTGTTTTCCAGGAGCTGCCTCAGTTCCTAGTATCACCAGGTAGCCATCGGAGTGGCACTGTCAGTCACCGCACCCATGGCAGCGCTGAGTGTGACAATTTAAAGCTGCTTGTGCCACCTGTATGTGAAACGTCGTTCTTTACTTTAGTGCACGTTCCTCCACTTGGTCCGTGGCTGATCTGGGTCTCTCCATGTGGACAAACTGCGCTCTGTGGGGACCCTCCCCAGTGGGCATGGGCACATTATGACGAGAACAAAAACACGGCTTTTCCTGGAGAAACTGCAGACCCTGCACCCAGACAGCAGCATGCTCTCAGTCTGAGCCTTCCAGAAGCCTGGATTCCGACAGCCAGAGGTCTCCCCTCAAAGCCAAGCGGTGAGGTGACGAGGCCACATTGCAAGCCCAGGTTGCCCTAAAGCTCAGCATTGTAAGAAAAAGACCCAAGAAAAAGACAGCGGAGGCCTGGCTGTGCCGGGCACTGTGGCCATGGCAGGGCAGAGCACACAGGAGGCGTCCAGCGTGGTGGCCAGCACGTTTTGTTGTCAGTTTTGGAGTTTTTAAAAATTTTCCTTCTACAAATGAAAAAATGGAGGTTTGGAGCTATTCAGTAAAGCGCCCTCGGTCACTCACCCATCAGGAGAGGAGTCTCTGGCTGGGACTGACCTGGACAGAGGCAGTGCGAGGCCTGGGGCTATGCTGGGCACCGCGGTGCACGCAACAAGCCAGCGGCCGAGAACCTGGTCCCCAGCGGCGCCTCCGGGTGAATGTCAGGGCTGTTTCTAAGTGAACATTCACAACACTGCATATTTCTGAATTCTGCATTAGAACAGAAAGCCACTGCAGGAGCAGAGATAATGGTTTCCTTAAACAGACAACTGCTGACCCCTCGGAGGTGGGGACCAAGACTCAGGCCAGAGCCACTGGAAGCTGTCCTGTGGGGAAGACACTTACCGAGTGTGCTCGTCAAGCCCCGAGCTTGCTTAGGGTCAGCCATTTCTCTGACAGGGACCTCTGCTTAGAAGCCTCTGGAAGGCCAGGTGTGGACACCTGTCTGTGTGGAGGGCAGCAGCAGGCTGTGAGGGGTCGCCGGGGAGAGAGGGAGGTCACAGGGCTCCGAGTGGCTTTGGACACTGTCAAAAGGGCAATGAAGCAGCACGGAGTGGGAGTGACACCCTCCGACAGATAAGGGTTGTTCCCACGGCTCCCTGGGTCTCTGGAGACCACTGACAGCTCCTTGGGGGCAGTGTCACCTGGTTAGAAGCAGCGGCTACGTGGTCTGGGGGGGCTTTGGGGTGAAAATGGGGAAACCAAGAACTCACAGAAGAAAAAAGGTCCCCGCATCTCTGCCTCTAAGTCTGGGCCCCTTTTTTTATTTTGCAAATAGAATTTGACTGCGATCTCCTTTAAAAAGTCCTGGCTGTGCTGGTGCTGGGAGCCCCCCACCTCTTCTCCCCCCAGGGAAATGGCTTTGTTCTTGTGCTTAAAACACACACCCGTTGGGAGGGTGGAAGGCAGGCAGGCTCACCTGCTGGGGCCCAGGACCTCCAGCGCCACCCACGGAGCCAGTCCGGGTGAGCCGCTCCCTGGACTGTGGCCCCCGGGGTCTCATCCTGTGAAGGTGCTGTGCATGGGAGACCAGGGCGGAGCCAGAAGTGGCTCAGAGACACACAGTCCTGTCTGCGGTCACAGAAGTGGCAGCTTTCACTAGGCCCCGTGAAATGGTTTCCATGGTTTTACTGCTTTCTACTTCTAACAAGATGCTTCCAGACTCCGCCCACTGACACCCCACTCCCCTCCAACCTGCTCCTCCTGCAAAACCAGGGCCAGCTGGCCGCCAGCTACCCTGCTGGGTGCCACTCCCTTGGCCACCACCCCCCCAGGCTGGCTTCTCCCTCTTTTGGCACACAAGGGGGACAGGGTCAGATGTGCAGTGCCCACTGCGTGTGGGGACATTGTCTGGCACACAGCAGGTGCTGAGGAATCACAGAAGCTGCCCTGTGCTCCTGGCTCCCGAGGTCTGAGCTTAGCTCTCCCTCCGATCACAGTCCTGAGGCCCCTGAGACCTCCCTCTGGTCACCGGGTGTGGCACGCAGACTGTCCCCAGAGCTAGGACAGGCAGGTGGTGTCTGTGCCCGATCGGCGGAGCTGGGGTGAAGCGCTCTCTGGGTGCCCAGTGTCGGCTGAAGCTCCGTGGTCAGGCCACTGTCCCGTCCTGGGAACTCTCCTAGAGCCCAGGGTCTGGGACTCTGCGGTGTGGCCTCACCTCCCAGCATGCCTCGAAAGATCACGCCACACCACAGGGTTTGAGATGGGGACCTCTGACACTGGGGTGGATGGGCAGATGGGAGGGAACAGCCCTGCCTTGTGGAGGTGATAGGCTATCGGGGGGACTCCTCCGGACCCTGAGATGGGTATGGGAAAGTGGAAAAATAAGGTTCTGGATGGAATTTTCTTATTTCTGGACAAAAGTCTTCAAGTGTGAAGGGAAAACAAGATCTTGGGAGAGGAGGTGATGCCAGCCCCACCCCTTGGCCCGGAGCCACACAGAGCTGAGGCCCCACAGGAGGACACCATGTGGGGAGGGCAGCTAAGGGGTCCCCATGCTGCTGCCGCCTGCTCTGAGGCCCAGCAGGAAATGGGGTGGGAGTCAGCTCGGTGGCTTAGATGTCGGGACTGGAGGAGGGTGGTGGACAGAAAGCCCTCTCCCCACAGGACGCAGGTGGCCCACCCTGGCATCCCAAGCGCCAGCTGAGGTCCCAGAGGGTATAGCAGGAGCCAGGACAGGGCGTTGGCCTGCCCCGTGGGGAGCTGGGTCTCAGCGGCCACGTCCATGCTAAACCCAGAATGACCACAGAGGACCTGTCTTTGCGTCCACTCACTGGGGAGCAGCGTGTGGCCTCTAGGTGAAGGGGGCGTGCTTGGCTGAGGCCTGCTGTCCGCCCTGGCGGCCTTGGCAGACATGAACTGAATGAGGCCGTGGCCGCGGAAAGGCTGCCGGCTGGTCCAATGGTCTCCGGGGCGAATCCAGACAAGCTCTCGAAGCATCAGCACCCATGGCCCAACGACCCTCTGGTTGGGGGGAGGAGGACTGGGGAGGGAAGACAGTAAAACCTCCAGTCCCCAAATCAGGGCAGTGCCAACCTGACCGAGAGAGACAGTGCAACTCGGCCACTGGAGATGGGACCGCCAAACCCTCTGGCCAGCGGGGAGCCTGCTGGACACCTGCCCCTGCCCAAGGCACCTGCCACAGAGAGGCAAAATTAGCCACTGCTGTGATGTCACGGTGGGGGCACATCCTTGAGTGGGCAGGCGAGGGATGGTGCTGCCCCCCAGCACCCACCTGCCAGCCCAGTGGGGAGCATGAACATCGTCTGCAGTCCTGCACTCAGAGCCCAGGCCACATGCCCCAGGTGAGGCCACCTCTGCCAGTCTGCAACTCTCTAGGAGGTTCCGACCCAGCTCACAGTCCTATAGCAGAGTGGGACAAAGCCCGGGAAACAGTGGGCAGGGTGCTCGGAGCCTCAGGCTGAAAGGGGTGAGTGGGGGGCCGTCTGGAACACGAAGCTGACTCGTGAAGACAGGCGGGGACAGGCTCTGCGGTCTGAAACGCTCTCCACCAGGTCTAATGTGGACTGTGCACAGGTGGCCTCAAGGAAGAAACGTGGGGACACAGTGGGCCCGACAGCTCATGACATAAGCCGGTTTTCCCACCGAAGGGGAGCAGGAAGTGGGGACTGAGAACGCTGTCCCCATACCACAGGGACAGTTAACTGGGTGATGTCGGACTTGATCTCACAGAGCTTCTCGATTCAGTCAGTTCCCCGGGAACCCGCCGCATCTGTGGACCATCAAGGCCAGTGGGGTCCCGGCCGGCCGCCTTGGTTGTCCTGTCTCCAGCCCTTTTCCAAGGCACCTGTCCCCCATGCTGGCCCCAGGAGCTGAGCCCCATCTCGGCAGCTGTCCCAGGCGCCACCCGGTCCTGGTTCCGGAATTCCATCTGCACAAGTTAGTAACAGATGACGTGTGCCACCCATGAACAGCTGCTTTGGGGGCATTCAGCAGGGGATGTTCTTAACAGAGTAGACACTCCCCCAAGTACTTGATGGCTTTCGGCCTTGGGATATTTTCACCACGCACTCTGGTTTCTCTGTGTTGTCATCGCTGTGCCAGCATCAGACAGAGGGCCCAGCCCAGGAAAATGTCTGTGGCATTCCGGCCACTGCGCCCAACCGCTGGCTGCCACAGCCAAGTGCCCATCTGTGTGTCACTCCTCGTTTCACCACGGGTATCCATCAGGGGGCCCACCTAACAGGAAGCCGAGGACCTGGCTGCATGCGGCGTGACCTCTCACACACAGCCTCCGTCCCATGTGCCACACGAGGGTTTCCTCTGGACCTGGGGACTGCTCTCATCCCTGCCTGCTCCCTGACGTCCCAGCCTGCTCCCCGACATCCCCACCTGCTTCTCGATGTCCCCACCCTGTTCCCCGACATCCCAGCCTGCTCCCTGACATTCCTAGCGTGCTCCCCAACATCCCACCCTACTCCCCGATGTCCCACCCTGTTCCCAGACATCCCCACCCTGCTCCCCGACGTCCTAGCCTGCTCTCCAACGTCCCAGTCTGCTCCCTGACATCCCCAGCCTGTCCCCCGACATCCCCACTTGCTACCCAACATCCCCATCCTGCTCCCTGACATCCCCATCCTGCTCCCCGACGTTCGAACCTGCTCCCCAATGTCTCCGGCCTGCTCCCTGACGTCTCAACCTGCTCCACAATGTCCTTCACACCCTCCCGCCCCACACAGGGTCCCAGCTCAGGGAGACCAGCTTCCGGCCACGCCCTGGCGCTCACCCTGGCCCTGCACAAGCCTTGGTGTCCAACCTGCAGTGAGAACGAGGGTGACCCCAGCAGGACGCACACATCTGCACTGTTGTTGTGGAGAAGCAGGGTCCGCACGGTCCGCTGGGGGCTTAGGGGACCGTGTTCACTGGGGGAGCAAGGCCACACGTCCTGCCGCCTTGTGGCTCACATGCCCCCTAGCTCCTGCACCCCGCCTCAGCAGCCTCCACGCCCCGAGGCCCCTCACCCTAGTGGAGGCACAGCGGTCACCCCCCCACGAGTCACAACAGCGATGGGACGGTCACGTTACGCACACTCCCTCTGTGCCACCAAGCCAGCTGTCCTTCCCCGGCTGAACCCTCAGCCACTGTTCCATATTAAGGCACAGCCCCTCATGTGCGGGGTCCAGCCCGCACTCACTGCTTTGTCCCCCCCGACCGCCACCTGGAGGTTCCCCAATGCCTGTGAGACACAAGCTTCTTCAGTCGTCCATGCCCCCACACACAAGGAAAGAACCTTGCAACATATGGCACAGACTTTTCTAGAATTCAAAGGATCTTGGGCTTTTCCTTGGGTTAGAGACACCTGTCTTTGGGTCATTTTGCCACTTACAGATGTACTTCTAGGGAGGACGAAAACAAATTCAAACCAGTTAGGCGACTCTGGCGATGACGATGACAAGAAGACGACAAAGGACTGGGGGGCCAACAGTGGTGCCCCATGCCAGGCACGGGAGCCGACCCACGCACGTGTGTGCCAACCGGCCCCATGGCCCCCAAGGCAGAGGGAGTGTCCCTGTCCCCTTGTCCCTACACGCCAGTACCTCTAATCAACGCTCTGCGGTGGTGCTCAGGCCTGTCTCTGCCACTCCCTGGTCCCACTCCTGCCTGCACCCTGTCCCTGCTGATCCCACCTTAATAAAAACAGCTGTTACCCTCCCACCCCGCAAATGCCGAAAACTCCCCTCACAGTTTCACCTGCGGAGAAGCCCCAGCAAGGCACTGAGCGTGGTGGGCAGAGTCAGGAGCAAAGGGGACCCTCCTGTCCCAGGAGGGCTGGGTACCCGTGTCCTCACGCATTGCCACTCCCTCCCTCCTGTCCTTGACCCTGCAGTGGACACGTCACCCACAGCCTGGCACGGGGCCGTGGCCTTCTGCATACACCAGGAGCTGAAAGGAACGCATACAGCAATGCAACTCTAAAGACAAACAAATCTAAATTTAACCCAACTTACCCTTGTTTCCCAGGAGAAAGGGGCAGAGTGCTCGTCTTGCCAAGTTATGTCCTGAAACAAAAATTCAAAAAAAAATCTGAAATCCGAACTCAAACACCCCACACAAACATCCCGAGGCCACAGGGGAGCCCAAATTCACAGAGAATCCCAATTCCTGCCTCCACACAAACCCAGCCTCTGCTGCTCTCAGGGTGGTCTCAGCTCCTCTGTCTGGGAGGCCACCTGGGGACTTGGTGACAGGAAGCTGGGGAGGAAGGGAGCCCCAATGGGGAGGCCACTCGGTCCTTTGAGCCTCAGTTTTCTCATTTGCAAAAGGAGACCCAATCTTCCCTCGCAGGGCTGCCGTGAGGACCGGGCGGGTGACACAGTGACAGAACACCAGGCTGGGGGCCATGAGGACCGGACGGGTGACACAGTGACAGAACACCAGGCAGGGAGCCATGAGGACCGGGCGGGTGACACAGTGACAGAATGCCAGGCAGGGGGCTGTGAGGATCAGACAGGTGACACAGTGACAGAACGCCAGGAAGGGAGCTACAGTCCACACCAAGAGGTCTGAGCGCCCTCCTCCCCTGAGGGCTGATCAGCAGTGGAAGAGGAAAACGCCAATTCAATGCAAGTGCCAGTGACGAGGACCCTGACATCGCCTCACCCCACTCAGCAGGGCGTGATGAACGGGGCAACAGCTGTTCCCTGCAGACCCCTGGCCCGGGGCACGTCTCCCCAGTGCCCAGCTTCCTGACCAAGCGCTGGGACGAACTGGGATGCACTCTGAATGGGGACCATGGCGTGTGGGTGGAGGCTGTCCTTCCATAAGGTGCCAGGTAACTTACGTCTTCCCCGTCCGCCCCCCACAGGCCACTTCCTGCTGGGCCGAGGCCCTGTGCCGGTCTGCACAGCTGCACCATGCCTGCACCAAGCCTGGCTGTTTCACAAACCTTAAAAGTGAGTGGGGGCCTGGGCCGCTGCCCTCCCATTCAGAATTTCAGTTAAATCCAAATTACTTTTCATTTACAAACTCCGTCCCTCCAAAAATGGGAACAGGCTGCCTGGAAGACCACGATGTTATAAGCCCTGTGGCTGGATGTCTCGGCAGAGGCAGTGGCTCCTGCACCCCCATCAATGTGTGTGTTGTGTTGGGGGACAGGGGTGGGGCTCCAAGTTCCTCGTAGAAGCAGTGAAACAAGGGGAGCTTTGTTTTCGGGTGTGAAAAATAAAGGCGGCCGAGGACACGTAAACATCACTTATCCTAGATGTGAACCGGTGGAAAAGTAAAGCACATTCGAGCGGTAGGGGCACACCTCTCCAGGGATGGACACTGCAGTGGCCACCTTAGCAGAGAAGGCATGGAGGGGTTTACTAGGCTGGCAGGGAGCAGGACCACGGGCCAGGGGACTCCGGAGCTGGGTCACCCTTCTCATGGGTGTGATCTGTCTTCTGAATGTTGATTATGTATCTTGAGTCCCCTTGACTTTCCAAGGTTAAGAGAATAGAGTTTTGGCGTTGGAAGGTGAATGACTGTGAGACGCTGAGCTGCAGACAGCCCGGGGGCTGGGTGAGCCAGCAGTCTCCAGGGAGTGCAGCCACATTGGCTGCTCCAAGGGGGTCATAGACAGAGAAAGGGTCATCTGTGATTTCTCCCCAACTTGGTGTTAAGTCAATAGTCTCCTGTTTGCTCCAGCAAGAAACTGAGTCGAGGGGCAAATTCCTTAGATTTCTGTAATTCTGACCTCACGAAAAATAATAAAGCACTTACCAAAAATAACCATGCCAAACAAAAATGTGATTGAAGCTCTGATGTCAGCCAGTGGCTGCAAACTTGAGCCACAGAAAGCATTGGCACCAGTATAGGCTCTCCAGGCACTTGGATGCAAAACAGCAGCAGAACTGCAAAGTGGCAGCACACACACACTCACAATCACACACGCGCACTCACACACACGCACCTGTGTGCACACTCACACACGCGCGCGTGCATACACACACACACGTGCACGCACACAGCTTGCTCCCTCTGTTCCCATGCCAGCAGCAGACAAGCAGCCCGTGGCCAGGCACACGTCCGTAGACAATCGCATGTGCTCTGAGCAGGGCTGCCTGGCCTGCCCCCCGCCTGCCCTCTGCTGCCCCCCAGCCCATCCAAGCATCAGACACCTTTGCTGCTGCTGCCACCCCAGGACACAGGGCAGGCTGCTCAGCCAAGGGTTCCCCTCCACGTCAAACTTCACTCCGCAGGAGCCATCTACCCGACACAACACTGATTCTCTCTGGAATCTTCTCTGGAGCCCTGCATGGGACAAAAAGCAGAGGGCAAGTGCAGAGGGCCACAGTGCCCACAGAGGCCGGAGGTCCGAGGACTCAGGGTGGACACTCGCCAAGCGCCCTTCCCTGCTGTGCAGAAGCCTGTGCTTGTCTCAGAAACGTTCAGGCCACACAAGGTCACCTCCCAACAGAGATAGCCTTTAAAAAGTGTTCCGTGTGCCCCTGCTGTGGTCCTGGGGTGTACTCTCTTAGGAAGGCGCCAGGGAGGGCAGGATGGGGGGCTTGTGAGGAGCGAGGGCTGCGCCCTATGCCTCTGTGGCCCACACACCGCCCCGGGGGGCACTGCGGCACCGCTGGCAGTGGACTAACTACACTCATGGAGAGTCCACCACAACTTAAAAAAGTCTGAAAAGGCTTCATACTGTATGATTCCACCTACGTGATCTTCTGGAAAAGGCAAAGTCATGGCGACAGGACCAGGATCAGAGGTTGCTGGGGCAGGGGCGGGGGAGGGAGGCTGAGCATAAGAGTTTAGGGCAGTGAAACGACACTGTCCCATGCTGTAATGCGTGTGTTTCAAAAATGCGTGTGTGTACCAGGGAAAACCCACAACGGTGATAAATACTTGAAGGCCATCCTTTCCTAATGAGCACACTTTACCATCATCTATGCCCGTGAGGATATCTGCATCCACCACTGCTGCAGGATGGAAAGTGTACCTATATCACTGTGCAAGAGTGTCACTGCACATGACAGTGTCACCACATGTGACGGTTATAACTGCACACGACAGTGTCACCACACATAAAGGCGTCACCGCGCCCCTTGCCAGCAGTAGGCCAGTGACCTGGGGCTGGCACTAGGACAACCAGCAAGCATGGGCCCCTCTGACTCACGCCCCCCGAGCTGTGCACACCGCTAACCACACGACCCAGCCACAGCCAACTCATCACATTCTACATTAAATGTAATCTCGGCGATTCAGCTTTTAAAGGGTTTTGGTAATTTTGCTTCTAGATCACTGGGTTACAGTAAGTCCACTACGACTGTCTGAGTTCTCTGTGAAAGTCACAACTATTCACGACTGTTCTAGGATTCTAAAGACAGAAACCGGACTTAGAGTTCATTTCGGGCTCAAACGGCAGCCACTGCCCCCGCAAGTGAGCACGGACATTCCAGAACGTGTCCTCTCCGGCTCTCTGCCAGCTGGGCGCCCATGCACCATGCTGCTGCATCTCAAGCGCGTGTGAGCGAGGCGGCACCTGTGGGTGGCCCTTAGGTCCTCCTCACATGAGCCCCAGAGGGCAGTGGGCAGCGTGGGCTTATGGGAGCCGCCGTGAGCACCAGGGCATGGCCAGGCCACCGCAGTGTCAAGGAGCATGTGGCACCTCTCTGGCGGCAGCCACAGACTCGCCTCCCTGTAGGACAGGCGGGGGCTTCCTGCAGCCGCCACCTGAACCACCGCAGCTTCCCGCAGATGCCCTCTGTGGCACACTGTGACAGGTGCCAGGGGAATGGCCACCTTTCTGGGTTCACACTGGAACTGTCTACAGACACCACACTGGAGACACTGAAGAGTGCCCCGCAGAGCGGTGCCCGGCCTGGCTGCAGACCGCATCGCCTCAGGTGACGTTTCCATAGGCAGGTCTGTGGGTCCCACCCGACTCTGTTTTACAAAGCCGACAGCTCCCCAGGTGATTCCTCTGCAGCTGTTCTCCTGGGCAGCTCACCCCGCTATCTTTCATGATGCCTGACGCCCTCTTCACCCCGGGGACAACTGGCCACAAGGCCCTGCAGGCTGTGCTCACTGACCTCCAGCCTCAGGGCTCACTGCCAAGGTACCCACGATCAATACTGCTAGGTGACTCTCATCGTCCCCAAACGAGGACCTCGCCTAAACCAGCTGCGTTCCCACCGCTCTCACAGGCCAGGTCTTTGGGACAGCTCCCTCACGCCCTGCCCGCAGCTGAGATCGTGGCCGTGCACACTGGCAGACGGCCACAGCGGAGGATGGTGGCCCGCATGCCACAGGCTCCCGCCTGCTGAGAACCGGGGCAAGACTCCTTCCCTTTCTTCTTTTCCTCTTCCCAGCATTCAGAGTAGAGAAAAGGCCACGACTTACTTTCAGGGACACATGTGTGACATACGCTGTGACACTCCTGACCGTCAGACTTGGGAGCTGAGCCAGGGGGAGCACGAAGGATTTTGAGGGCCGCGAAATACTCGGCATGACACTATAATGGTGGACATGTGCCACTATACGTTCATCCAAACCCACAGAGCACACACCGCTGAATGTAAGCAACAGACTGTGGGTGACGATGACGTGTCCCTGTAGGTTCGCGATTACAACACATGCACCACATGGTGGGGATGCTCAGAGTGTGGGGTTGGGGGTGTGTGGAAATGTGTAGGGGCGGGGGCGTGTGGGGACACTGCACTTTCTGCTCAATTTTGCTGTGAACCTAAATCTGCTCCAAAAAAAACAAAAAACCAAAACAAAAACAAAAACAAAAAAACAAGTCCACTGAAAACACCCGGGCGTGAGGGAGGATAGTCACTACCACACGCTCCCTTACTGAGTGCTCAGTCCCAGGGACCGCTGGTAACAGCCTTATGCAGTGGACACGTTCCCTCTGGCTTACGGTACACTCACTCGCTCCCAGGGGTCCACAGCTGCAGGTGCCACACCGGAAAAGCGGCCGCTGCTCCATGGGAACAAACCCCACTGGTGGGCGCCCCCGGGACTGGCAGCAGCAACTGTGGGGCAAGTGTGGTGACAGAGCAGGGACTCGGGAGGGGCTGTTTCAGGGAATGAACAGAAGAATCAGTAGGAAGTTTAAACAGCTAGGTCTGGTCTTCACTTGTTTTTCTGAGAAGTGGACATGTATGTTTGCTGTTGTTTGTTGTTACTAAGGGAATCTCTTACTTGGAGTGTAAAAGTGACTCTTGTCAATGAACCAGTGACCTCAGATCGGCCAGCATGCTATGCCTACCAGCTGTCTGTCCTCTGCCTCCCTGCAGGACAGAGGACTAGTCATTTAATTCTTTGCAGAACCTGTTCCCCGAACGCCATGGGCCACCGCCCATGGGAGCCAGGCTGAGGTCACTGCCTGCTCCCAGGGCTCACCTCTTGCGGAGCTGCCCTGTGGGGCGGCTGGGCAGCCTCCCCCACAACTGGTGGCCCGGACCCAGGCCCACGGCCACGTTCTCACCCCCGCCCAGGTGCGGAGACACCAAGAGCCACATCCAGCCCATCATCTTTTCTGAAAAGTCCATGGACCTACTAAACAGAGGTGGCAACCATAATTATACATGTCGCCTTCCTTAAAGAAAAATCCAGGATACGGAGAAAGCAACCCTCAAATTTTTGTTTGTTTTTCTGCCAAGAGCCGAAAAAAGCAAAGGCAGAGCGCTAACATGGAGGGGAGCGGGGTGACAGGTCCCACACCAGGAATCTGGGCACCTAGCTACGTGTACACCAGCCGCCCGAACTCCTGGCGGCTCCTGCTAATGGCCTGCAGGGAGCCGAGCATGTGGCACAGAGCTCGGAGCCCTGTGACTGGTACAGACGTGCCCGGGCCCCTCTAGGTCACTGACTAGGAGGCGGGGCGGGGCGGGGAGCAGAGAGCAACACCTTCCTAAAATCCAGGCTATTTTTTTTCTCTACTTGGTAATAGGAAGCAGGGAAGCAAGTTGGGGGAATCTCTAAACCCTTCTAAGATCCAAAATTTTCACCTCCCATAGCACGCCATTCCCAAAACAACTGCTGGAGGATGGGTGCAGCCACCTCCACCTCTGAGCACAGTGATACTCAGCTAGAAGCATCTATTTGTACACATGTCCTATGGTTCAGACCAGACACTTGACCCAGTGTTGTGTCTGCTCCAAGGCTGGCCCGAGGGCCAGAGAGAAACTTCTGGGGCGGGAAGGGCCCACCCAAAAAGCATGGGCGTGGCTGGGGCTGGGTGTGGCCAGGATTGGGATCCAGGTGAGACTTGGGCGCCCCTCTTCTTCTGCAGAGATTAAGGCTCCTAGGGCAGCAATGGGATATTTTCCGCACAAGAGAGATGACAGGGGCTGGGGGCCTTGCCCTGAAGCTGCATGAGATCCTACTGTCAGGCGGGGGATTTTAAAGGCGCTGGTGAAGAGTGTGGGAAGCCTAACCTAAGCTCAATGCCTCTAGTCTCTAATACAGGACAGGCTCAGAGAGATATCTGCTCAGCTGACTCCCAGGACAGCTGACTTCAAGGGCAGAAGGACTGAAAATCCAATCGGTCTCTCATCGCTTCAGCCACCAAGGGCCACAACCATTGTCAGGACACTACCATGTCTCTAGCTGCTGGTCCTGGAGCCCATAACAACAAGAAAGCCTGATGATGGTCACATCTGGAGGCTATGGCTGTGTGATCTCACTTAAAATGTTGCATGTGAAATACAAAAACGTTACCAGTGATGGGGAGGTGGGGGCATACATTCAAAGGCACAGGTGATATCTTTGTCCTTCCGGGCAGCTGAAAGGGGGGCACGAGCTGAGGCCTGAGTGACTGCTGACCAGGAGATAGGCCACACTGCACTGCGGACAGAGCAAGCCGAGGCTTCAGATGCGTGCCCCACGGCACGTCATGGGGCCACCAGAGACGCTTCTCACATGGCCAAGCCCAGGCTTAGCACCAGCAGGAATTACTTATTTCAGAATAGTCAGTGATTTTCCCCAGTGGAAAGGGGGAGATTAGCTAATAACAGGAACATTCTCACCCACAGCAGCAGCAACCATTTCTTAAGACTATTGGTCTTTCACATACGCTCTCTCTTCCACCATCCTGTTCCTGTTCTACTTACTGTGGAGGAGAAAACTGAAGCTCAGAGAAGTCAGTGACTGACCACTGTGGAAAGGGCTCTTTCTGTTACAGCCTCAGGAGAGGCCGTGGGGGTCCTGTGTCCAGGTGAGTGAGGCCTTGCCCTGCCTCTCTTCTAAGGGCAGACAGTGGCCAGAGCAAGGGCTGTGGTCCCCCAGAGCACCCATCGGTCAGAAGTCATGGATGGCTGCCAGGGGGCCTCAGGGCCCTGGGTAGCATCCTCCATTCTGTGATTGGCTGTGGAGGCTCCCGGGGCCACATCAGAAGGCAGATCAAGTGGGAAGGGACAGAGTGCCTGAGTCAACCTGGTTGAGGCCCTTCTGAACACACCTGGGGCCACCTATAAAGGCCACTCGGTCCAACAGCCTACCCAGGGGTCACCCCCACCTTGTCCTTATCTATCGCTCCATTCCCAGGCGCCACCTTCCCCAGGAAAGGCTGTCCTCCTGGGCTGACTCCACTTTGGTGACAACCTCTGCCAGGTCCAGGGGTGCATTTAAAACTCCCTAGTCCCATCAAACCACACAGCCACTAGAGGCAAAAACACACCCTGGACAATGTGCCATCCACCCTCCTCAGATTCAGTGTCTCTGCCTCTCTGCCATCTGTGTCGAGGACGCTGAGAGGCATTCCGGGGCACGCTCTCAGCCGTGCGGCAAAGCCGAGATCAATTCTGAAAACACAGGGCTGGCTGGGTCTTGGAAGGGCATGCAGGTTCCGTACTGAATGGTTCTGTTTGCTTTTAAGTCACACTGGGTGTACAAATTCAGACAGCTCAGTCTGGCACCCAGAGAAGGAATCAGAGTACAGAACGAACTGGGCCTCATCTTTCCTTATCGGTGACACAGTGGCCCTTATATGGCATGAGCTCTGATGATGAGCAGGCCTGAGGATATTCTTAGCCAGACACCAAACTAAGGAAAACCGGCCAACGTCTGCGAGTACATCAGGCCCATTTCCCCTCATGTTTATTTATTTATGACTTTTCCAAATTTTTATCCCCCAAATCTGAGCGCAAACCCCGCAGACATGTTTAGAGAGATGCGCGTGCTCACACTGAAAACGCCGTGGCCCTGGGGACACTCCCGAAGCCCACGCGTCCCTCGTCCCCGTGTACCACACCCTGTTTTTCCTGGCAAAGCCTTCAGAGCTTAAAATCCAGTGGAGCCTTTTCCTTTGACTCCGTCAGAGAAGGCAATGCTGGCAGCGCATTTCTGGCCTTTTGCCCTTCCCCTGCGTTGAAGTGGCTTTAGGGCCACAAGCATTTTGTATTCATAAACGACTGGGCACACCCAAGCCTGAAAGTTGCTCTTAACGCTCATTCTGAACTAGAATTCCTCCCGTGGCCGGGACTGGATCCGGCGCTCCCCCTAACCCCCACCCCCGCCTCCTCTCGAGTGCCGCCCATTTCCACACTTCTCCTGGCTTTCTGTCTTTGCCCCTCACCGCAAATGTGGAGTTTTGAAAGGCCAAATAAACACAGCGCAAAATGTAATGGCGCCAAACAGGTTTCAAACACTTCTCCAAGAAAACGCCCGTTTCTGAGCAACGCAGAATGGCCAGGCCCTTGAGATGGCCTTGGCACGAGTGGTCTCCGAGGTTTTCCTGGAGTGGCTCATGTCCCCTCCTTCACAGCACCCGTCCCTGTACAGAGACCGACATGCCCTTCCAAGTACCAAGTTTTGCGGTAGCTCATTTAAATGCATCCCTTAGTTTTTCGGTGGCAAAACGAGGCCACCATGCTCGCACCAGAACGAAGCCACAACACACATTGTGCTTGCTCAGGAAACATGGGGGGCGCTTTGCACTTTGCCTCCTTGTCCTGGAAGGCACCTCTTCCTTCTGGTTACCTTGCCTGGCAATGTCACCATCCCTACCCAGCTCACAAACATCACTACCAAACAGGTAATCGGCTGAGTGCCCTCCGCGCAGACAGGGCGTGGGCTTCATCACGCCCAGGCTTACACGCGGGGCTGAGCCTCTAAGGGGTGAAGTCACCATGGCCATACACCGAGAGGCAGAGCGGATTAGAACCCAAGCTGGCCTGGTTTAAATTTCCTGCTGTTTCCACTTTAGTCGGCCTCGCCCGAGAGCAGCTGCCTTCGGCTCCTGGGGGAGGGTTCTCTGAGCCCCGCCGAGCAGGTCTGGATGCTGGGTCTTTAAAGACCTCCTGCTCTCGGAGGTTCTTGCCGACTCCCGGGAGGCCCCCACCCAGACCTCAGGCTCCAGGATGCTCCTCCCACTCCCTCCCATCCCAGCGCCCTCGCCTCTCCAGCCTCCGCCACCGCGGCCCGCCGGACGGCTGCGCTCGGGCAGGTGCCGCGCGGGCCGGGCGCCTCGGGGTGCGGGGGTAGCCGCCCGCGCCTACCTCGTCCCCGAAGCGCACCACCTTCTGGCCCGTGGGCCCGCGCAGGCCCGGGAAGCGGGAGAGCTCATCGGGGCTTCCGGGGTCCCCGGGGGCGCGGGGCGCGGGGGCGCTGGGCCCCACCAGGCACCGGTCGATGATCTCGTCCTGCTGCGCGGGCGGCAGCCGCGCCCACTCGGGCCCGTACTTCTCGCGGATCTTCTCCTTGTCCTGCATGATCTTCCTGGCCATGGGGCTCAGCGACGAGAAGTAGGTGAAGCGCTTCCGCTCCCGGTCGTCCAGAGGCCGGTTCCCGCTCATGACTGCCGAGCGCGAGGCCGCGATCGCTGCCGCCATGGACGCCATGCCCCGCCGGCCGGCCGCTCCCGACCCCGCCCCGCCCCTGGCCCCGGAGCCCCGCCCTGCTCCCCGGAGCCCTGGCCCCGCCCCGCGCCCGGCCCCGCCCTCTGGCCTGGCCCCGCCCCGGCCCGCCCCGCCCCTCAGCCCTGAGAGCAGCGCCTTCTGGCTCGAGGGCCCGCCCACCCTCCGCGCCACCAGCCCTGGGAACCCCGCCTCCCGCTTCCGCCCGCCCACCCCCGGAACTCCGCCCTCTTCACCCCCAGCTCCGGGGACCCCAGCCCTCCTCACCCCTTGCCACACCCCCACGGTTCCCGGCGTGGGTTCCTGCAATAACCTCACTGGTTCAGACTCCCCTTGGCCAGTTCAGGAGGTGGCTGTTGCGTCCCCAAGTCCGCGCCCTGCAGTTTGACAGGCTCGCTGGTGGTGACTCCCATGGCGCCACGTGGCCACTTGTTTGACAAAGGAAGCGGGCAGCTAGGACCTAGCTGCAGGCCTATTCCTCTCCTGTCCTTGTCCTTGATAAACCAGCTTCTTTGCTCTCTGAGCTTTGCGAGGAAACTGGGCCAGGGTCCCGGGGCGGGAGCTGACAGAGGAGGAGTGGGCAGGGGTCAGCCAGGAGGCTGGAGGGCCAACCTGGAGGACTAGACTAGCGTCGGGGTGTTCAAAGAAAATTAGTCTCCTCTGCTCCTACTAAATGCAGTGCCAGGCTCCAAACCCAACCCAGCAGGAGGCGCTCTGCACACCTATGCTGGGTTTGGCCACTGCACACAAAGAGGTTGTTCCCAAGCCTTCACATGGCCTTTGCTTTTTCGGACTCCACAAATGAAATGACAAGATTTCTTTTGGAATCTCAGAAATCACAAGAACTCTCAGGATCCGGAGGTTTGCAAACAAATGAGTGGCCACAAGTTTTCATAGGCAGAGAGGGACGTCGCAACAGCGAGGGCCAGGCTGGGCACTTCGAAGCATGCCCCCAGACCACAAAAGTAAAAATTATACAGAGCCCTTATTGGTTTTGCCATCTGGCTGATTTGAACAAGACTGAGACAGGTCTCAGATGAGAATTCAGTGTCCACTCTTAGAACAAGAAACTGCATTTTTGCCTCTGTCTTTGCCCCCAAATTAACACTTGGATAATTCTGGACATAATTGTAGAAATAATTTTCAAAGTTCTGTTTTAAATGTGAAACGGCCTTATCATCTTCTGGTCCAGGAATCCTAAGAAAATATTTTTGGAATGTCATGAATGTGACAAGCTCTACAATAAAAGATATTGCTATCAACAGTGTTATCAGCGTGATATATTGAAGCAGTAAGGAAAGCCACTAGATAAGACAGCCTGCATCCCATGGTATGTGAAGGACCATGTATGAAGGTTAAGAAAAAATTATGGTATTACCAGTCTCTTCATAAAGTTGCTACATATGCCCGGTGCACTGATCTGAATCCCACTGATTTCTACCCTTAATCCTTGTTTAGTAACGTGAGTGATGTTTAAATATGTATTCTCAAAATTTAATATCTTCCAGCTTGCTTCAAAATTCACAGAGGAGAGGTTTTGTTCAACTGAAAACTTGGTCCCATGTGGTTTTTGAAGCGGTTGCAAAAAACAAATGTTGCTTTCAAAAAAAACACAACCCAATTGTTTCAGATCATGATTTATGGCCATGAATGTCCAGAGAAGTCATGACATAAATATGGTAGGAGATCATTTAGGGACATCAGCCAAAGTATGTAAAGTCTGTGATCTGGGTAACAGGGGCCACAAAGAAAACTGCTTCCAGATTTTTCAGAAGAAACTCAGGGAATTAAATGGCTCTGACAGATGGCTTGGCTGAAATTGGGCAGGGGGCGGGGCGCAGAGAATGAATAAATATATTCACTCCAGCAGAAAAATAAAAATAGACAAATTCCAAATATGTGATAAGGTAAATACTGGGATGACTCTAATGCTAAGTATTGTAAAAAATAATATAAATGGAGCCACCTTAAAACGGAGTCGGAGCTGCCATCTCGATACCTTGAAATGTGAAAACTGGACAAAATAACCTTCAGTCTGGGCCTGAGGCAGCAGGTGACAAGAAAAAAGCAGGTATGATCGCCGGACTGAAAATGAAAACGTTCTTTAGAATTCTCATCGTTGTATCAGCTTATCTGCACCCACAGAAACATCCTCTTCTGTGGATGTCATTGTGCCCCTCCCCTCTCTCACGGGCAGCCCCTGCCTTCGCCTCCTAATTGGAACACTGTTTGGGTCTCCACCTGAATCAGTGCTTCCTGAATAGATATTCTTTGGGGCCTCAGACATTCTTTTGGGGTTCTCTTGCTCCGGCCTTATGAGCATCTTCTTAAGCCTGGAGGAGGATAGAGGCAGCCAGATCCTGCGGTTCAACCAGTGTGCTCTGTTCACAAAATGAAGAGACTAGCATGCAGCCCTGACTCTGAAATGTTTCCAAGCCTTGTCGTGGTCACAAAGCCTTCCCTTATGTGTCATCTCCCTGAGGTTTCATTTGCTGCTCTCCACTGAGCACTACGGACTGGGAGAGCAGGGAGGGCGTGAGGCAGATGCTGCAGGGTTATTTTACTAGCTCTGGCAGTGATGGGCAGGCAGTGTCCCACCAAAGGCCAGCTCTCCGGGACCTGAATGGATGTTAGTTCCTGAAAAGCTTCTCTGAGAAATTAGGGAGACACAGCAAGAGGCACTGTAAGTGAGGATTATTAAGCTGCGTCTGGCATCTTGATTTGTGGTGTTCTGCCTTTGCAAGCACCATTTCAGTTATTGTTTTCAGAAGTGACCTCGAGTCCCCACCAAAATGTCAACAATAAGAGAACCTCATCTTGTTTACTGTTGAGAATAAGAAGGCCTGACTCAGAAGAAGGGCTCAATGGCTGTTTTTTGAATGAATTATGAATGAATGAATAAATTAATTAATGTTACAGTTTGTATATTATCCCCTCTTTACACATAAAGAAACTGAGGCATCAAAGGGAAAAACGTACCCCAGAGGCTGCCCCGCGCCCCTCCTAGTCTGAGCTGGAACTGCCCTCCTTCACAGACCAGAGATTTCTTTGCCTTGTTACATTTCTCACATTAATTTACATGTCTGAGGTTAATTACTAGATTAGTCATAATAAACTGGGTTTACGTTGATCACTTATTAATGCTTCCAAGTCACTCAGTGATGCAGCACTAATTCTTTGAGTACGATGATGGAGTAGCTAAGATGGAACCAACATGTCCCTTTTACGTCTGACCTCTCGGCTCACGGGTGCTGCCCTGGAGCTCCTCCCTCTAGGCGCCCCCCATTTTTAAATCTTACAGAGGGAGATGCGAACAGCAGGCCATCGCCCAGGGCTGAAGGTGCCCTGGGGGCACTTCCGGAGACTTGGGGCTGACAGGCGTCACTGGCTTCAGGAAGAAGCCCAGAGGCAAGGAAGCGGGTATGCTGAAGCAGGAGTCATCATGCGCCCGCCCGCCATGGAGCTGGGCCGAGGGGACCAGTGTGGCTGACACAAAGCGAGCCTGGTTCATTTAGAAGACCAGCCTGTGCCCAGTGTGACTGGAGGGCAGTGTTCATGACCGAGACAAGAAGAAAGACAAGGTGACTTTAGAAATCTACTGTAAGTGGCAGAAAATGTGCTCTGACTAGCTTGAGGGGCGGGTTTATTTTTCCCACCATAGGGAGAGCCTTTGCCGAGACAACTACCATCTGCCACCAGGTCCGTGGCAGACCAGGCAGGCACAGGGCCGCTACTGCACCTACAGGAACGGAATTGCCTCTGGGCAAAGCCACATGACCCACGTGGGGCTCAAAAGTGGGCCCTTGCCTCCCTTGGTGGTGTCCTTTCTGGAGCATAGACCGATGAGCGGCTTCACAGCTCTGTGAAAAATGCCTCGGGCCTCCTGACAACAGCGTCACACACTGTCCGCCTGCCCACAGTCTCACATCTAGAAACGTCTCTGAGAGCTAATCCTCCATGGGAACATGAACGACTCCAGAGGCAAGTGTTCATTCCTTTTTCCCATCACCTAAAATTCCCTCTCCCTGAATGTGGTTGCCCTGTCTGTGAGGCAGAGCTCAGCGGCCCCCTACCCATGAAATCTGCATGGTGCCTGCCCCAGAAGGAGGTGGGGGTGGCCCACGGGACAGCTGGTCTCCTTCGCAGTTGACAGGTGGATCTTGGTGGACTGGCAAGAACGGTGTGGGCGTCTTGGGCCTTGTATGTGTGTTCGGGACTGCGTGTGGTGCCCCCCAAGTCTGAAAGGAGGAGCCCCTAATTGAGAAATGGGTATCTCACAATTTAAAATCTAATCTTAAAGAATTAGTGATAAAATGAAAAAAGTTGATAATAAAATTGAATTCGACTTTGAGATACTAAGCAAAAAGAGGAAAAAGTCTTAAAATGGAGTACCCACTACCATTAAGCCTGTGCACCCAGCAAAGCGCATGGGGTGGCTCCCTGTGGGGTCACAGTCTTCAGGTAGCAGCCCCAAAGCTGAAGGCGCAGGTCACAGGCATGGGTGATGCTGAGCGGTGTAACGTTAGCTTTTCTCTGAGCCCGGGAAGAGCCACAGAACTTAATCTTTGGTCCCCAAGGCCATGGTGGGCGGGCCGGCCCTAGGGTCAGATGACAGGCTGAGACCCAGGGTGACCCTGGGGAATCACCAACCGCCCTGAGCCGCAGCTCCCTCGCCTGCAAAATGAGAGTAAAGGAAGGAGATACCTGAAATGTGTGTGAAGGAGGCCTGCCCGCTGGCCTGTCACCACCACCCCCACAGTGGCAACCAGAGGGGTGGCAGTGTGTACCACATATTGCTGCTGATTGGGAGCGGTGTCGAGACCCAGAGCGGCATCTGCCCACCGGGCCTGCCCCACCAATCAGGCCGCGTTCTACCTGGCCTTGAGGCCAATCAGCCAACACCCAGCCTTGTGGGATGTCCCCAAGAGCACGGACACCCTGCGGCGTCCACCCTTACAAAAGACAAAAACTAAGTAACGGAAGGTGGTAGTCTAACACTTTACCAAAAATCAAAGGAAAATGAAAACGATTTGTGAATGGCGACAGTTTAATGAATCCATTTCACTCACGATCATTTACCTTGTCTGAAAAAAGAATCAGTAATTTTCTGAATATTCTCATACCTGAACATGAAACTAATTCACAAAAAACATACACAATCCAGTGTCAAAAACTGGGAACTTAAAAGAAATCACCCGTTTATTTTTCCCAACAAAGAGAAAAACACACGGTTCAGTAATCCAGTGTTTGGGTCACTGGCAAATACTTCTGCGTCCTCCTGCGGTGCCCCCGGCTGTGAGCTCTGTGGTGCCCGCCGGTGGCCCAGGAATCTTCCGTGGTCCTATGACGCAGGGACCCACACGCAAAGGCCCCATGATGAACAGCCAGGTGCCATCATGGCGTGGAAAGGACGTCGGAAAAGCGTGCGGCCCTCAGAAGAGCCAAATGTCCCCACCCTGCCCTTGCTTTTGTTCCTTTCAATGATTAATTTTTGGGTTTTGAAGTAAAGGAAGGACTGCACGACGCTGGAAGTGGAAAGCAGGCTGCTGGCTCTTCCTTACACCGTCCCTCCTGGGCGTTACAGCTTTTCCCCCCAAAACCCCCTTTCATGATTCCTCTTATGGTTCAGAAAGTAAAAAAAAATGATTTCAAGTATTCAATTCCTATCAAAAGTTGGTATCAAAAGTAACAAAGGACCTAATTTCTCCATAATCCACGTTTTAAAAAATAACTTAAGGAGCGCGAGGCGAGGCCCAGCCCTGCACGTGCGACGCCGCGGTCGGCTACAGCTTCCCCAGGCAGCGTGCGGAGGCGTCCGCGTCCAGCACCTCCACCATTGCCCGCAGTGTCGGGAACGTGTCTGACACGGACGGCAGCGTCTTATACGAAGGTGAAATGCTGAGGCAGAGACACAAAGAAGGAGTGTAGACATCAGTGTGACTCTGCAGAAAAGGCCAGGCTTCTGTCCGTTCATCCCCGTGCCCAGCCGCCTCCCAATGCCCATGTCTGCTTGTCTGCTCGCCTGTTCGGAGCCATCGCGGGAGCGAGGGGTCCGCGAGCAGAGCAGACCCGCCAAGCAGCGGATGGGGTCAGCAGAGCTGCTCAAAGTCCAGCCAGAGTCCCCGGGGGAAAGGTGGAACTCTGCCTCGCGCATGGCAGTCTGTCACGCTGGCCTTGGGACCGGAAGACACAGGCTTCGGTTCCGCCCACCCGTCATCAGTTAGGTGGTCCAGACCCCACCTGTGACACCGGGGACAGTGTGCACTTGCGCAGCTCCCCTGGGCATGACATGAGACCGCGTCGAGAACGGGGGAAAGAGGAACAGTGGGAGGTGCTGGGACTCTCTTTGGGGCTGTGGGAGGACTGACACTGTAGCCATGTGAGCACAGGAGCGAGACTGGATCTCAGGGACACAGGGGAGAACCCTTGTCACGTAGCAAGCCTGGAGCAAGAGTGTACTGGAGAAAGGGGTGACTGTCATAGTTGTCATCACGAAGTTAACGCAGCAGGTGCAGACATGACTTTCCGTTTTAGACCACAAATCACCTCACGATTTTTGGAGTCATTGCTACGTCAAACAAATGTGAAGGCGAAACTGGTAGGGGTTATGATTTGAAAAACACGGAGAAGGAGCAAAAATAAAGAGGGCCAAACAGTGAAACGTGCTTGCTCTTTGTAGATGCACAAGTATGGGTGAACTCGGTATCACCCCAAACTGACACACCCATCTGCGAACAAGGGCCGAGTCAGCCAGGTCCTCACACAGGGCAATATCCATTCAGCATTCACATCCTCAGAATCTAGAGGGCTATGAAAAGCTCTGGCTGAATGGACAAAGTGCCACCAAAGTGCCACCACTCAGAGTAAGTCTGAAAGTTTTCAAATGCGCCCGTGAACACCGGGGTAAAGCATGAATCAGATGAGAGACGAGTGTCCAAGTATGTAACTCAGACGTCGTCACTTTCCTTCACAAATGAGCTTCTTATCTTTTACTCATTATTCACTTTTATCCATGCACTCACTCTCCAGGGGCTCTTACATGACAGCAAAACATTGTAACCCTGGAAAAGTGATTAGATTCACTGTGTAACAGTGACCCATAAAAACGGTGCAATTCCAGTTTAAACAGCTTCTGAAGCAACAGCCTTTTCTGTCCCCCTTAATGCAACATCTCTTGCTGATTCCCATCCCGCAGTTACCTTTTCAAGTTCATCCAGCTTTTGGCTATTTTGCTAAAGGCCTCTGAACCAGGGGCTGTCATGGCTTCAAAGTCAACTAACTGAAAAAGAAATAAAGTCGGGACTCTGAATACGTGAGGAGACAGACTGACATCTGCTTGATCATTACAGAAACCCACGGACTGGGGTTCAAACACACCCACTTCTCCCTTCCGGCCCCAACGTACCTTCCCTTTGGGAATTTTTCCTGCTACTTCTTTTCCGCTTGCCATCAAGGCTCCCACGATCACGGAGTAAGCTATCACGCTGTTCAAACAGAGAACAGTTATCCATCAGTCCGTCTGCAAACAGCGACTGTGTCAGTTGACATGGTTTTCCCATCATAAAACACAGAATTCTATTTCTTTTAAGCAATCTTTGGATATTAAATATGAGGATACTTTTGTTTAATTTAAAAAATATTATTAACTTACTACTAAAAAAATAATTATTGATATACTCATTTAAAGGTAAAAGTGACCAAGAATATTCTTTTTCTAAGGCAAAGAAGTGCTGCTTTTAATTAGGACATCTTTTTCCACTTGGGTTTTTGATTCTTGGGACATGAACCAGGAAACGAGCCTGCTTAAATTTTTAGCACGTCACGTGCTTGGCTGTAAAACCCAGCACACTCTGAGAACACAGACACATCGAGCATGTGTCTCACTGCAGCACTGAGGCCTCTCCCCAGAACGACTAACAGCCGGGCTGAAAACTGGGGTGTGGTCCACACGGACTCAGTCTTGATTCCGGCATCTTTGCTGCATGCTGGCTGCATGCCCTATGCAAGGTGCCTGGGACCGAGATCACCGAGATGAGGCCCTGGGCCCTAGGAGCTAGCAGCACAGGCGGTGCTAGCAGGGAGCAGTGAGCGGACGCCCAAGGAGCGAGTCATTCTGCGGGGGTTGGGGAGGGACCAGGGAGGGCCCAGGGGGCCAAGAAGGTTGGCACAGAGGGAGGAGCACGTGCAGGAACCCTAGGTGTGAGGAAAGGCGGGTGGTGGAGAGCCAATGGAAGATCCGCAGGGGAGAGAAAGGGCAGATAACCGAGGGAGGAAAACCAGGGCTCTGCGTGATGCCACTGAGTCTGCACCTGAGCCAGGGGGTATGTGAACTGTGGGGCATGCAGAGTAGGAGAGGGCTGGAAGCAGGGACAGTGTCAGCAAGACTGTGTCAGGTGACAACGGCTTGAGAAACAGGCATGGGGAGTCAGGGGACAGAGCTGACTGACTGGTTCAGGGCCGAGGGCTAGGCAAGGGCGGCTGGAGCTCGATCACCTTCACATGCCACACAGGCACGTGAGGGCCGACCAAGGCTGAGGGCGCAGGCCTGACGCCACCACATACTCGGTGGACATGACTCCTGATAATTATGCTGATGTCATATTTATGTCCCTCTTTTGCCTCACTGCCTTTTTAATATTATAACAAAATTTACTGCCACATTTCAGAGAGTTTTAACTTTTAAAGTATTAATTTAAGATATTTGAGAGTATTATTTTAGCCAAAATGTCTTAAATTCGAATATATGCTAGCAACAGCATGTGCCACTGCCACGATTCACTGCACACAGGACCGGGCAAAAGAGGGTAAAAAGAAAATTCTGCAGATACCTCCCCTGTTTTAATGACATCTCAAAAACTACTGATGGCTTCGTAAGAAGCTAGAATTTATTCACAGAAATGAACCATATGGAATGGCTGGCGATCAGAAGCATGGCACATTTGGGCTAAAGGTCAATTAGTGGCCAAAACCTGGGGGAGGGAAGAAGAAAGCCAGGCAATCGCCTGCACAAATATTGAAATTAAAGGATGGGAGTACGATGCCTGCACATAGTAGGCCTTTAGTACACCTCTGAAGGAGTGAGCCTGAAGCCTGCGAGAGTCAGGCACGCTGCATCAGGACTATCCACCATACTTTTGACAATGTGGTGGGTCAGCAAATGATTTCTGGGTAAACTTTGTAGAAACAAAAAGGGGCTTCTTGTCACTGCTCACGTCACTTCGTCCCCACGCCCATGACAGGAAGCAAAGCAAAGAAGAGCACGTTTCTCAATGGAAAACTTTAAAGTTATCGGGTATTACTCACCTGGATCCTCGAGAGAGTGGCATTAAATTATAAAAGTAATAAACCAGGGATAAGATTAAGTTACAAACAGCATCAGCCTCCTAGGAAAAAAAGAGATGCTCATGAACTTAAATACTACATTACGAGGCAGGTTTTCATGAGATGATGAGGCACATGCGATTCATTTACATGGGAAAATGATTTTTCTCTCCTACAAGAACCTATTTCTCACATTCTTGAGTATTTTATACTCTTTTGTATCATTCTTTTCTAATAAAAGGGCGTACATATAGCCCAGCTTAGAGCAATAATTTCCCAGCTGTTTTAAAAACTACCAACTTTTCTGATAAATATAAAAATCTCAGTCTATTTTACTGTTATTTGCAATGTTAAAATATCTATATTGAGATTAAAATAAAACAAAGCATTTATTAATACCAAATATGCTTTCTACAAGCCTCCCTACCCCAAAAGCCCCTCTCTGAGAAGCCCCCTGACTCTAAACTGAGCTTTAGGTGGCAAATGTGCTTAATTACATATAATAACTTAGATGTTTAATTACATATATGAAATGATTAAATGCAAGAGAAATAGGGTGACTTCCCAGGCCACTGTCACCCACTCCAAAGAAGATGGAGGGAGTGCCCAACACACTCATGGCACAGTGACAGCTGCAGCCACAGAGGTGACATGTCAGATCCTGCCTCCAACAGCCACCCCCACCTCCTGAGCTGGGGTAGGCGACAGAGGGCAGAGGCCACAGACCAGGGAAAGCCACTAAACGTAGCACAGGCCATTTCAGTATGAACTGAATCTTTCATTTAAATTGTGACAAAGCCCAAACTTATGAAGCTACAATGGCTGTTGTCACTACATACAGGAATCAGTTCTACAATACTAAAAAAGGAATATTCATAGGTCAACTAAAGCTGCATAAATATAATACCAGTGAAAGGGTAGAGGCTTTAAAAAGTGTACAGGAGACCCACAGGAAGCATGGCTAAGATGGACCCATCAAGACCTACCCCGAGTTCTGACGACAGAATGAGCACTTTTCCCTTCGCTGTTAGATCTTTGTAAAGTGCGTCTATTTCGGCATGATATAATTGTGTCCTTTCTTCTGTGGTTTGAGTTTCCACAGAAAACAGTATATTGCCGATTCTAAAAATATAAGAATGTGTGTCAAAAGCATGTGTCATCCAATTCAGAGAGCCAAACACAAAAGTAAAAACAGGAAGCAAACAGCCCATTGATGTGGCACGGGACATATGCAAGAGGACCCTACACGTCTAACTGCACAGATGACACGCACAGGTGACACACGCCTTGTGAGCACGCTATGCTCCTAACTTCACGGGTGACACATGCCATGTGAGCACACCATTTTTCACTAAACACGGTGTTTTGCTCAGTCTGGCAAGAATCTGACTGCACGAGCTGACACTGCAGGGGACAACCGTACATTGAAGAGGAGGCTTCAAGGGACCTGGCACCAGGGACGAAACATCATATGACTGGGCTCAGGCTAGGGGCAGGACGAACCAGCACGGGACTGGGCTGGGGCCACAATGCAGCCTGTGGCCCGAGATCCTGTGTAACTTGGGAGATGGGGAGCAGGGGCCTGAGCTTGGCTCCTGAATCAGGGAGGGAGCGACAGGCTCAGGGACAGGAGATGGGAGGTGACTTCAGGGAACAAGCAGCCCAGCTGAACTAGAGGAAACGGCACAGGCTAGAGGTACTGTTGGAGGCACGTTCCAGAAGGCCTGCATGCTTGGCCAGTGTCCATTTGTCAGGGGGGTTGTTTAGGTGTTCCTGGGCCCTGGAGAAGCACTGGGAAGGCACCAGGAGACAAGTGTCCATGTGGGGGGCCAAGGCCCAGAGCTGAGGGTGGGTGTCACGCCTGGGGAGGGGACTGCATGCACTCTGCTCTGTGACCCTGCCCAGCCTGGCGTTCTGTAGGCATGTGTGTATCCACACCTGTGTCACCGCTGGGCGACAGGGCAGGGGTGATCTACGGCTCAGTGAACCCTGGGGTTTCTTCTGGGGGAAAATGACCTTTACTGGACAGTCCTTTGATGACTGGTCTGGGGTACGGTTTGACCTGTACCCGCTGTGCACGGAGCCGAGGGCAGGTGCCTGCTGCCTGGGAGCGCAGGTTGCGAGCGAGCCGGGCCGGGCTGGCAGGGGCCATGCGTCTGCCCAAATACAAGGGGCTTGGAGCTTCTGGGCGAAGCTGGGATTTCAGGTGTAAATGAGACGACAGCTAATAACACGTTCGCTGCAGTGCTCCTTATAAAGTGAAAAATGGGAAACACCTTACGCGGTCGCCGCAGAAAAGCTGGCAGGAGAGACCGCGATGTGCATGAGCCAGAGCGCTGGGTGGTCGGCACACACGCCCGGGAGCGGGAGACGGGACCGTGCCATGAAGCAACAGGGACGGCAGACAATACTGGCCATGCTCGAACGCGTGGGATTATCTCGGGTTTTAGGGAAACAGCGTACGGGGCTTTATTTCTTCGCTCTGGAGTCCGTGTGGGCTGTACTTTTTGCACTGAGACCACACTGTTCCTGCAACGCTTCAAAGCCTGCACTACAGACTACCTCGCAGTGGCCCGCACCCGGCCGGTGTCTCGTCGCTCAGCTTGGCGGGGAGAGCCTTGCCCATGATGCGCTGTGAGCTCAGGGGACTGTCCCCAAACCATGTCAGACGTCCTATCTACGAAGCTGCGAGACCAAGCGCATGGGACATGGTATCTGCTGGCGTGACATGCTCGGCGTCACATTGAAAGGCTGCACACGGGCAGGCGCCGTGTCGGGCCCAAGCGAGAACCCCACTGCCAGCTCCAGACACGGGCATGGCACCTGCCACCAGCCCGTCCTCACAGCCGCGCAGGGAAGCATACGTACTTGTCACCCGTCACGGTGATTGTGAATCCGTCATGTTCCTTCCCTTGATCTTTGAGGCTGGGGACTTTGGTGTTCACAGTGAAGCCATCCTTCGTTTTAGTGTTAAACTGCTTTCGGGGGGAAAAGAAAATGCGTGTCACTGGAGCATAAGGCACTGCGATCCCACGGTGGCTGACCCAACGTCACGTCCCAGGGTCACGGGGGCCCTGACACCAGATGCCCGGCAGCAGTACCGGAGGCCACCTCTGCCTGTCCCCAGGGCCCAAGCCATGCCCCACAGGGGACCGCAGCACGGCGGGCACCCGGCCCTGCACCCCGGCTTCCAGGAGCGCACCCCAGTTTGTCCTCATGTCACCTCGATGGGACGTGACTCTGATTCTGAGCTGGACTCACACCCAACGCCCTCTAACCTAGTACAGAGCCAAGTTCGCGTGCGCTGCTCAGAAGCAGTGACTGCTCTGAAAAGCAGAGTTGAGATGACCAAATGGGCAAGTCCTCACATACGCACACACATACATGCACACACATGTGCACACATGCACACACACACATGCACGCGCACACACACACACATGGTCTCGTTCTGTCTCTGTCCCCCTCCCTCACTCCATCCCCGCCCCCCAACTGCAGAACACAGAAAAGGACGCAGCAGGAATTACAAGAGCTAAGTGTGACCCTCGGGGGTGACAAGCCTGAAGGCAGCCTCAGATAGATGTCAGCTTTCTGTTTCAAACATTTTGAGCGAACAGAAATGCCAATAAACAGGTTTTGTCGTTTCTGCAGAAATCCAGTCCCTCAGTGGTGCCGACCTTGTTTGTTCAGGGTTGCTGCAGACGTGACTCAGAGAACCAACGACAGTGAGAGGAGGTCGTGCCTCACAGAAGACCCTGGGGGACCACCGCCCGAAACCAGCGGCACTAGTGGGCGCTGACGGTCCAGGCCAGATGGCACAGGCAGCCGGAGCCAGCAGGACCTGAGCAGGAGGTCGTTTTCATGAAGAAGGGACCTGCAGAGCGTGCAATAGGCTGACACCTTTCTGCCACGTCTCATTGAATGCTCACAACGCATGACCTTACAGAGGCCAGCTCTGCGGGAGGCCCAGGCCCCTTAGCGAGCGGGGAGTAGCAGAGTGGGAACACCGGCCCGCGCTTTCAGGCCTCCAGCCCACACCTGCTAATAGGCTGGGTCAGGGGAGCTGAGGTTCACTATAACTGGATAACCTGAGTGTATCGTACACCTCAGGGGAGGCAGCCACACACAGAGCACTCTGGGCATCGTTCCTGCCATGTATGCCTGTGGGAACGCCAGCACCCCCACAGTCCTGGAGGGCTGGGCGGGGCTGCGTGGCCGGTCACCCTGGGCTCTGTACCAGGCAGGCGGCACAGCAGGTGATGCCTGGCCCCTGGAGCCACTGCACCTTTACTGTCCTTTTCCCACAAGGACACACATAAGCAGTCACCGTCCGTTTTGCCCGAGACAGCACATTTAGGTGCCCAAAAGGCCCATGAGAAGGCCCGTGACAAGACTCTGGGACCCATGCCAGGTTCCCCCCACATGGCACAGCCCAGCGGCCGTCACCACCACCATCCTGTCCCAGGTGGCCTCTGGGGGTCGTAGGGTGTCTGGCGGCTGCAGTGACTAGGCGGGTGGGGGTCATATGCTCTGTGCCTTACAGTGCAGGCGAGAGTTGCACACAAAGCCTGTTACCGTCATTTCAGATGGGTGTGACCACTGGCTACCTGCTGTGGCTTCCCATGAGGATGAGCCCGGGGCGCCCAGCGTGGCCCGCGTGTGCTCCAGGACCCTCTTGCACACTGCGCTGCCTCATCAGTGTTGAGTGAGGGGGATGTGGCCCCTGGGAACTCGTCTGGTTGCGGTCAGGGGGCCAAGCACACTGAGTTAACAGGGGGTCCGGGCAGGCTGAGAAGCACCGGCAGCCAGGGGCACACCGCCGCCCCCGGCAGGCGAGGCCTGGAGCCCAGGGCCGGGGTCTCCACTCAGCTCCAGTCCGCGGATGCAAGAGCTGGGGGCGTCCACGTGGCATCTTCAGCTGCATCTGCTGCGAGTCGGTCTCACCCACTCTAGCCGCAGTGAGAACGTGCATCCCGTGTCATGTCAGAGTTCAAACCTTTAACTGAAAAAATCAAATCTACTTGCTGTTGACACCTTTTTGGGGTATGTTTCTAGGTGGAAAAAAGGTTCCCCAAATTAGAAATTCTTAACAGATTTCACTTTTAAACACTATAATTTCTGTGCCTGAAGTGTCCGTTTCCTTGAATTCGAACGTTTGACACTGCACGGCCACACCGGCTTCATCCCGCTGGCATCTGCTCGGCAGACCGCACCCCCTCCGCCTCCTTCAGCATCATTCTGGGTTTCCCAACACCAGAATGCAGCTGGGCGTGAAAAGCCAGCCTGAGAGCCTTGGTCCCTCGGGCCGGGATTGCACACTCACGTCCTACCCACGTGATTTCTCCCTCCTCTTTCTGTGAGGTTTGAGTTGAACTGACTTTAATTCCGTTTTCCTACATTCTTGAGATTTAGAAGATTATACATCCCATTCCTATTCTTTCAGTGTTTACCTTTAAGTTTTTAATATATGTATATTTAAACTTGTATTTCAATATCATGGAGTCAGTCAGTGATTATATTTTCTCATGGAAAAAAAAATACCTTCGTAACATTTTTACTTCTTTACTTTCCTCAGCCTCCTAATGTCAACATTATCTGGTATTTTCATTTCAGATGGCATTTATATATTTGTAACACCATGCATTAACAATTCGTCTCATTGGCTTATTTGTTCACCACCATTTCTTATATCTCGTGTTTTCTTCTTTCCTGGGTTCATTTTGTGTGAGTACTTATGTCTTTGATGACAAAGAGATTTAGGTTTGAAGACATCTCTGAACACCCGTGGGCTTAAAGTAAACTTTATTTTACCCTCACACCTGAGTGTTGCTGTGGCTGCTTCATGGCTTTCTCGTCACCGTCTTCAAGAAGCCACTGTTGGCAGAGTGAGGTCAGGCATCAGCGGGACTCTCCTTTCTTAGGATTTAATGTTTTTCTTCTCTGGAAGCAATTTAAGATGCTTTCTTTATTCTCTCTCTCCCCTTCTTCCTCTGTGTTAAAAGACATGTGACGTGAACTTGGCCATTTTAACCACTTAAGTATACGATTCGAGGGCGATAAGCACATTTGTACCACTGGGCAGTCATCACCGCTGTCCACCCCAGAACTGTCTTCATCTGCCCCACAGAACCCCTCATCCATTACACATGAGCTATCTCCCCTCCCCCAGCCAACCACCGTTCTCTGTGACTATGAATGCGACTGCTGTAGATGCCTCAGATAAGCAGAATTATATAGCATTCGTCCTTTTATGACTGGCTTATTTCACTCAGCATAACGTCCTCGAGGTTCACACATGTCGTAGCCTGTGTCAGAATCTCCTTCCTTTAAGGCTGAGTCGTATTCCCTTGTGTGGATGGACCATGTGTTGCCTGTCCACCCATCTGTCGATGGACACCCGCATTGCTTCCATCTCTGGGTGACTGTGAGTAAAGCTGCCGTGAACACGAGTCCCTGTGGGATGTCCCAGAGTGGAACTGCTGGGTCACCGGGGAGTTCTAGGTGTCATGTTTTAGAGGACTCTCGTGAACCTGCAGTCCCCACACTCATGAGAACGTGTAGCTGTGCACACCTGCATACTTGCCCTGCTGCACTTAGCAGCTGTGCCGGGCCTTTGGGGCTACGATGTTGCTGCCGCCGTCGTCCACGAACCCCCCGCTCCTCCTGCACTTCTTGTCTTTGCCCCTTTACACTGCATCCTGGGAGGGCCCACAGGTTTGACCTTCCAGCTCATGTGTCTGATGCTCAGCTGTCTTCAACCTGCTGGTCTAGCTACCTGAGGTTTTTAAAAAAATTCAGAGAATTCTGATGATTTCTTTTGCTTTTATCTATCTCAGGATACTGGCTCAACCCTCTCAGAAAATCACATTACTCACTTTTTATTGGCGAACACGCTATGCGCAGTGATGCACACAGCGTAGCTTATGTGTGCCAACAAGCGTACACACCCCCATGACAGCGCTGTGCCTGGGACAGTGCGTTTTTGTCATTCATTCCCGGGCGTCTGCTCCTGCCCCGTGGGTGGACACGGCTCTTGCAAGCAGTCGCTGATCTGCTGTCTGAACCTGCGGGTTGCCTGCACTTCTGGGTGAATCACACTCTGTCGTCCATGCTCCCTTCACTCAACATGCCGCTGAGGTCCATGCCACTGCCGTGTGGCAGTATTCGCTTCCTTCTTGTCACTGAGTGAGTGTCCACTGTCCCCTCACAAAGCCCTGATCTGGAAAACCCCAGACCAGGAGTGCTGCGAACTGGCACACAGACCTTGGGCCATTCACGAAACCACGGGAGCGGCTTCTCTCTTGGGGCACCTACTCTGCCCATCTCATCATACACACAAAGGGGCAGGGTGCTAGGAGGCCACACCGGGGTCCCTCCTGGATCACACAATGACACTGAAGACACTGCCCAGGACTGTCGTCTGTCCTGCTAAGTCAACCTGGTGCTGCAGTCAGGACAAGGCATCTTGTGAGCTGATTACCAATCTGAATGCGAGACCACTGACCTTTCAGTCCTGGAAGCTCATTTTGGTCCCTCAGAGCTCCCACTCCTCTGCTGATTCGCCATCACTGTGTGCATGTTTTCCTTTAAATCCTCAAATGTGTTTATGAAGCAGACAAGGACCTTAATGAAAGAGCTAATTCCAGCTTCTCGGCCTCTGCTCTTGGTAACTGCTTTTGTTTTTCTTGGTTATGGGTCACATTTTCTTGCTTCTTCACTTATCTAATAATTAAAGAATCTAGATTATGCTATTTTTCTTTAAAGGACATTAAACTTTATTTTAGCAAGTAGTCAAATCACCAGCAGATCCATCTAATCCTTTTAGCTTTGGTTTCATTCTTTGCTAGGGTGATCTATTTAGAAATTATCCTAGGATATGGACCTTCCTCTAGAGTGTGGTCTTACACCCATGGTGTTTCCTTTCTGGGGTCTTAACTAAATGCCTACGGTGCTCGGCAGAGTCCTCTATCCAGCGGGACTGGAATGCCAACATCTCTTAGCACGGCAAAGGCCTGCCAGCTCTCTTCAGCCCTCGTGCCCACAGCAGCCCCTCCCCGTGGGCCCTGCCAGGGTCTCACCGCACACGCACAGTCCCCTCTCAGCCAGGACAGTGTGACACTCCCACAGCAACTCCTCGGCAGTCCCCGCTCCGCCTGTCTCCACCCTGATGACCCCAGCATGTCCGCAGACCCCAATGCCAGTCTCAGCCCCCTCCGCTCAGCGACACTCCTGTGTGGCGGTCTAGCACACAATCCCAGGCAGAGAGCGAGGGGAGCACAGGGCCCACCATGCGCGCATCTTTCTCCATCTTGAGCCTCATGACCGTGCAACCCCTGAAAACGGTTGCTTCGTGCTCTGCCCAGTTTTGTGACTGGCGTGGTGTGTGGGGGCAGCCCAGCGCCAATCACTCTGCCAGGGCAGAGCAGAATTCAGCCACGCGCACTCTCACGTTTCTTTGCTTTCGACGTCAACTGATTACTCACAGTCGGAGGCCTGTGCTTTATTTTATTTTGGTTATAATTCACTGTGTTTATACTCGTGTTTTCAGGTGGCGCAATTATAAATTTTAAAACACTTATAGCACGATATTAACAAGCATGGTGTGTGACAACTCAGGAAGTACTGCAGTTTCATCTTTCCTAGAAGCATGCATTGTGATGTTGATGATAAATTTACCTTCATAATCGGAAGAAGGTCCTCTACTTTGTGCACCTTTTCCAGAGCTTCTCTCACTTCCAGCAATCCTTTAGGGTTATTAGCTCTGAGAGAGAGAGAGAGAAGGAGAGAGAGAGGGAGAGAGAGGAAAAAGTAAAATTAATACAGAAATGTAACAATTACACCGTTATCTGTAACTTAAATAAGTCCTTAATTATGAATAGCTCACACTATTCAACGCGTTAGGCCACAGCGAAAGCCCCTAAGTAACGAGGGGGTCTGAGCCTGATGAGACTCGGGCCACAGGTGAGGATTATGGAACCAGACAGTGGCCCGTCTGGATGGCACACCGGTCTGGGTTTGGTCATAGGTCCTGACTTTCCTATTCCAGCTCTAGAATCATAAGTAAATGTTCTTTTTTTCCAACATTGCTCAAACGGAAGTGCCCTTCCTGGTTTTTAGACCAGTTTTATATCTACTTGGAATCCCTTTTTGCCCAGGATTCTGTTCACCACGCTACCCCTTTCCACCTGAAGAAATTCTAAGAAACGTCCTGTCTTTGGAAGAAAGAGATCAGAAAAGCCACAATATGGTGTGCAAGATTAAACATGTTCACTGGGGCCCACGATTCCTGAAGCTGTTAAAAATGAAAGGTTTTATGACTTGAACATGGAGAACTTCACTTAGTCTGTCAACAGGTTTAGTTTTCAAGTTTCAAACACATAACTACTGTAAACTGTATGCGACGTATCCGTTACTACGGAAAAGAAAATTAGAGGATTACCCATGATAAACAAGAATTCTGTCTTTGATAAAATGAAGAATTTTCTCAAAATATCCCAGGTATCTCATGTTGATAACCTGGCCCCTGTAAGAAAAGAGAAATTAAGAATTTTTACAAACACATATGTTCCAAACAACAACTAATCTCCAAGTGAATGCAAAAGAATAGGATGGCTACGAGAACAACGGATCAAAACTCTGGAAATTCACGCGTTTGCACCAGCGACTAGAGAAGCAAAGCAGCATCCCGGGGGCAGGGAGGGGAGCACGGCACCCGCCCCAAACCTGGGGCTGAAGAGCAGCGGCCCTCCCACGCCAGCAGCCTAGTGAGCAGCTGGTGTTGGCGATCCTGGCAATAGACTTGCCCCAGACTCCTTCGCTCCAATCATCGTTATCAGGATGTCACAGGGAATGAAACGGTCCCCATCTAAAGACGTTCTATGACGTTTTAGAAAGACTGATGTCCCGGGCAAACCCCTGGCAGTCTACCCTTCGCTTGAGCCTGGGCGAACAGAACCACATGTCCTCCTGTGACCGGACCAGGCAGGACTCTGCAGGCAGCTCTGGCCACGAGCCACCGGGAAGAAGCGGAGAGTGGCTCGCGGTCTCCAGGGCCCGTCCACATGGAGTGAATGGCTGCAAAAACAGGCGTGACACATGGGAGGCACCTACCTGATCAAGTTGATGTGGTTGGTGAAGCCTCTGCTCAGACTCCGCGCTGGCATCTGATCCAACCACAGCACCGGCTGGTCTGGGTCGGCGACCCTGTGAAACAGAGCTGCGTAAAGATGGACACACGCACAACCTGGCAGTGCGGGACGGTGCTGAAAGTGCGACATGCAGAGCATCTGCAAGAATGGGAGGAAGGTGGCCGCTGAGGCTGGCACGTCGGCGAGCATGAAACGCAGGCCGCGGATTCCACACAGCCCCTCTGACGGGGCAGGTGAGACGCCAGCGAGGTCGCTGGGAGAGCAGCATGGACAACACGAGCGCATTGGGCTGTGCTGTTTGGCCGACACGTGCTTTGGCCTCAAGGTGACATGTACGGAAGTCTATGCACAGGTGCCACAGGTGTGACATGTCCCTGCAATGAGACCATTTTCCCAAAGCCTCATGTCAAACGTGCTCAGGCACGTGGTAAAATCGGTTTCTTTTTCATATGTGTTAGTTGAGTGTATTTAAAGGCATGGAGAGCGCTGCAGAGAAAACCAACTCCAAGGACGTGGTTAGTGAACAAGCGGGGGCCAAACCCATTGGCCAGGGGGAGGCCATGTCCCCTCCCAGCGGGTCTACAGCGTTTGCTGTCGTCGCGCATGCATTACCGTCTCCACTTGACTGCGATGTCGAACATGTCCCGCCACTGCATGGGCCGTGTCCGCCCGCCCGCCCGGACCTTGGCATTGGTCCATGTGCGCTGCACGGCGTGCATGACCTCCAGCGCGGCCAAGCCCATGGCTACAGGAATGACATTAAGGAAATGAGTCGGTAAGAAGTCGTCACAGGGATGGACAGCCGCTGCGTCTCAGTGGCAACAGCACAGCACAGTCCCCACACAGGTGACCCGCACAGTCAGAACTCTGAGTGTTAACTTCTGACTCCCCCAAAACCCGACTGCGCACAGCCTCCGCTGTGGAAGCCTTTGCGACGACGTAAACAGTGACTGACACGGGCCATGGGTGATCAGCTTGGTGTGCAGCTGCAGAGAAAACTGCAGGGAGGGGACACTGACAGCGCCACAGGCATTCACCAATGCCGCACGCTCACGCTGTGTTTACAAGACGTGTCATCCTACATACATGTCTCCTGTGAAACAAAACCCTGGAGACGCTGCATGCGTCACTAACACCAGGCATCGGAATGAAAGGATAATGTGAAAAAGAAACTCCCATTTATTTACAGGTGCCACAGTTCATGCACCCATGACGAGCAGCAGCCCAGTGTCACTGGGCAGGACGCTCCCACTGGTGAGGGAACACCCACGAGGTCCTCCAGGATGTTTACTGGACAGCCCTGTGAGTGAGCGACCGTGCACTCAAACCTGCGTTGCCCCAGGCTCAGCTGCACACAGAGTCAGTGCTGGCAATTTAATGAGACGGCGACGTGGCAGTTTCCACAGCTGTACTGAAATGAACTCTATCAAGGGAGACAGGGACACAGCTGTCTCCTCCCAATGCTGACCCTACTAGAGCACCTGGCTCGTATTCCCCTCCCGCCCACAGCGAGGGCACAGCCGCTGCACGGGAGCCAGGCCTGGGAGCGCATGCCCTCCAGGATACAGGTGAGGGGATCTACCCATTTCCATCATGGTCACGTGGAGATTTTGAGTAAGCCCAATAAAAGTATTTTTAAGAGATGATGTGGCTTAGCAAGCCTCGCTCTTTCGTCAGAAATATTTTAATTTTCAGGCAGTTCTGACATACCTCTGTGTATCCTCTTGTTCGGCAGGAAACCAGGGGTCTCGTACTGCATCAGAGAACCCAAACGGTCCGCCACACAGATCAGCTCTTGCACCTCGGGCTTGTAACTCTCAAAGTTCTGGTGTGACACGTCTCTGGAAGAAACAGTGCAGGCATGGTGAGGGCCCTGACAGCGGGCCTCAGGCAGTCCAATTCTACCTGGAAACATGAAAACCCAGCCAGAAACCTACGACCGCATAATCTCCACTTCCGGGTCCAAGCCTGGGCGCCAGCTCCTCCAGGGTTATCCCGGCGACTCTCGGTCCTTTGTCCTTCCACACAACTTACAGAATTAGCACACCAAGTTCTTCAAAGTTTCTGCAGATTTTGAATGGCATTTTATCACATCTATAATTAATTTGCAGAGGACGGACCTACTGACATTACTGAGCCCCCCACCTGTGAACAGTATTTTTCCCCATTTGATTTTCTCGTAGTAACTTGCGACAAAGCTCTAAATGACTAAATCCATCGACACTGACACAGATCCCGGGGCCTTTCAGTTGGGGCTGTCCTGGAACAACCTTCCCATTCTGTCACTTTCGATCCCGGCATCCATACGCACTCGGAGCCTTTTGTAAAAAGCATAGAACTGGAATCAGACAAATTCCAATCAAACTCTGTCTGTCTTTTAACTGATGTTTAGTCCACTTATATTTATTGTCATTGTTGATACGTCTGGATTTATTTCAACCTATTCTTATTTCTTTCTGTTTGTCCCAATTTTTATGATGTCCCCCCCACACACACACACACACACACTTTTTCTGGTTGATTTTAGATTTAATTTTTTATGTTTTTCTCTTTATTTTTTCACTTCTAATATGGAAGCTGTGCACTCTACTCTTTCTAACTTTCAGTACTCAGCCTAGGCATTTTAAAGATTTATAGGTAACTTAATATCTTAACATTGAACTCACATTCGCTTAGCATGCTTTCTTATTATCCTCAACTTACTTATTTTGCCCAGTATTTATTTCTGTTTTTTTCATAAGCCCCCAAATTAGATGTCATTTTACAAAGACAATGTTTATTTAGATTTACCAATGTGCCATGCTTACCCATTTTTTTTTCTCATTATTACTTCTCATATCTTAGCTCTTACTCCTGGGGTCACGTGCCTTCTTCCTTAAGTACTTCAGACAGTCCTTCAGTGAATGCCAGTCTGTGCTTAAGTCAGTTTTTTATTTTATGAATATACTTTTATTCGGATTGGTCTTAAATTTTTAAAGGTAGCTTTGCTGGGTACAAAATTCTAGGCTGAACATTATCTTCTTTCAGGACTTTGAAGCTATGACTCCATCATCTTCAAGCTGCCCATGCTGAAGCTGAGGAGTTTATGGTCGGTCAGTCCAATTACTGACCCTAAGTAGGGGACAGGGCTGTTTTCACCTTATTCTCCAGTTACTTTTGTTGTACCTGGATGTGGATTTCTTTTCATTTACCCTGATTTATGTGTTTCCTCACTTCTTTAAAAGTATTAGCCATTATTTCATCAAAAATGGCCTCTCCCTCAATCTCTCCTTCTGAGCTTTCAACCAAACACATCTCCCACTCCTTACATCTCCCACACCTTCTCTCTCTCTCTCATGTTTTCTAACTCCTTGACTCTCTTACGTTCTGAGTAATTTATAATGCTCTATTTTCCACCTGCAATGTTCTCTCTGCTATGTCTAACCTGCTGCTTAGCTACAGACTGAATTCTTCATTTCAATGATTATACTTTCTATTACTAAAGCTTCCAATTATTTTTTTTTAATCCATCTGACTGGTCATTTTTTATAACTTCCTTGTCCATGTTTGTGATTTCTTCATAATTTCTTTAACCGTTTCATCTGGAGTTATGTTAGAGTCTTTATTCAACAATTCCGACACATGAAGTCCTTGAGGGCCAAAGTCTGCTGTTCATTGTTTCTGTCGGTTCTCACGTGTGGTTGTGGTAATCTCGATTTTTGATTCTCATACGAATGATCCTAATCTGTGGGAATACTCCGGGCCCAAACTGGCACTAATCCCTCCCCAGGAAGGATCTGCATTTGCTTCTGCTGAGATCCTGGAAGTGTGCCTGATGTGGGGTCTTAGCCCTTTCAAGTTCAGCAACCTGCTGCCTGAGACAGGGCATTTCAGCAGCGACTGCCGGACATGCTGACCCCCAGGGTACTTCCTTCCTTATAGTTTGGATCACTGCTCTAGTTTGCATCTCCCCTTCTTTCTTTTTGGATAGTGAGGGTGTTGATATTTACAGGGTTTTCTTAACTTTTAAGGCATTGCTGGACTCCTGGGAATTAATATCTATTCTAGATCTAACTGTTTGGTAAAGGGCGAGGCCTTTGGCTTGTCTGTTTTGCCATGCTACAGCAGTACTTGGCCAGGAGAGTAATTTCAAACTTCCAAAATGTCAAATAATTTGCTTTACAAGTAACACAGTATAAGAACAATGCCTTTCAAAGACCGCCAATAAGCACAAATACATCTGAAGACTAAAGGTTGCCCAAAATTGGCAGGGAAGATCAGGCTAGAAGAAAAGATATAGGCCTAAGGTAAGTTTCTGGGTACTTTATAAACCAAAAGGAGCGTTTACAGACACGTCAAGTCCAAAAGCAAATTCATCGGAAACGTGGAAAGCCATTTATCAACTGAGAGATATCAGGACTGGCTTACAGTTCGGCATGGAAAGGAAGACGAGCCTCGTTCGAACACTTACTTGATGTGGGGCTGCAGCCCCGGCTGCTCTTTGTAGTCCTCTAGGAGGAAGGGCAGATTTTTGGCCCAGCGGTCTTTGAAGCTTCCGGGCAGGTCCACGTCGACACTGTACTCCGTGAGGGGCATGTCGAGGTGCGCATGAAGGTACCGGGAGTACTCTGTGGACAGGAAACGAGATCAGACACCGCTGCCACAGGAAATGAGATCAGACGCCGCCACCGCCAAGAAGCACTTTATTGTGGCTGCTGCCATGCAAATACTTTGCAACCACTTAGTTGTGACAAGAATTTTGCATGAAGACCCCAAACTTTAGTAAGCCACTACTATCACACACGACAGACAAATCGGTGTGAACTTCCTCCCACTGGCTGGCTTTACCGGGGCGAAACACGAGCCAGTCGACCTGGGTGCTTCGTCAGACGTTAACCACCTTTCCACAAACAACACCAAACTCCAGAGTCTATGATCCCAAGTTCAGTGTCAGACTGGGACTGGCTCTGTCCCTGGCAGATGAGCTGACTACATATGCAATTTCGCCGACTGGCCAAGTGCCCCTTGTCCCCATGAAGCAGTGCAGGAAATGCTCGGGGCAGAGACCCCTTCCTTCAGCCTACAGCCCGAGGACAAGTTCTCTGAAACCAGGAAAAGACAGGGAATGAGAATTTAGAGCAAAGAGCTGGGCCGTCCAATGTGGAGGCCCCAACCACTCGGCTACTGAGAACTTGAAACGTGGCAAGGGTGACTGAGAAACTGAATTAAAAATTTTTATTTAATTTGGTCATTTAAACTGAAAAACTGGTATTTGATTCAACTATTAGAAAGTATCAGTATGTCTGGAACAACTTGCATATATGAACCTACATTTTTAACTTTAAATTTGATGAAATCTAAATTTAAAACAAATATCTCCAATGAAAATTTAGTATCCAAATTGAGATGTATTGTAATACACAGATTTCAAAGACTCAGTAAAAAAAAAAATAGTAAAGTATCTAATGAATACTGTCTTCATATTAATTATATGTTGAACTAATATAATGTTGTTGAGATGCTGAATTCAATAAAATGTATTATTAAAATTCATTCCACCTGTTTGTTTTTACTTTTTAGTGTGGATACTAGAAATTTGAAATTACATACATGGCTTGCAATTTTTTTTTCAGGTGGCTAAAGGTATCAAAAGAAAGAAGATATAGTCTACAGCCATGCCACCCTAAAACAAGCCCCATCCCTTCTGATCTCAGAAGCTAAGTAGGGTCGGGCCAGTTAGTACTTGGATGGGAGACCAACTAGGAAGGGCAAGTGCTGTAGGTGTAAAAAATAAGGGATTGTAAGCTGACATGGTCCTTACAATCTGTGAGGTCAACCAAGGGGGTTGCCTTGCCTAAAAAAAATTTTTTTTTTAATTAAAAAAAGAGAGAAGATGTGAAAGTAAAGATTTGGGCTTTATATGAAAAACAAAAGTGTCTTTACCTATGGCCGTGAGAAGGTGACGAAAACTATGACTGAAGAAAGGGTAACTCAGACACTCGCTTTCTCCAAACTACGTGAGCGTTCTGGTATGAAGTGACAACAGATCAATGATGACACGTTCACCTTTCACAGTGAAATCCTCATAAAAGGCTACTTTCCTGTCATTCCTACATCTCTGGATGACATATGATGAGACATAAATACCCAATGATTGTCACATTTAGTTCAAACTATATTTTTTTGACTTGAGCAAAAGTTTTCTTTAACTTTAGAAAGAAAACACGTAGGATATGGCAGAAAGACCACTAAACAGGTCTTACAAGACACACACTCTGTCCCATCTGGCCTCTGTTGATGGCCCGGGGGTGGCTCGGGACGGGCTACTCAGCCTCTCCGACATGCAGCTGTCCCCTCCAGCACGCAGGACAGACAAGCAACCGATTTCTACAGCTTCGAACACTAAACTAAGGGTTCTGCGATGCTCTGACTCACCTCGGAGGTACTTCACCTTGAGATACTCAGGGCTGGCCTTCTGGCCCGGCAGAGGGTCATTGAGCATCACTTTAGTCTGCGCTTTTATCCCTTCATAGAACTGACCCATCGCGACGTGGCTGAGCCCCTTCATGTACTGGCATACCTCGTTGTACGGCTCAAGCTGCAGACAGCGCTGAGGCATGAAGGAGAAAGCCGTGATAGTGCTGGCACCTCATTGTCCCCCAGTCTGCGACCGGGGAACTGTCCCTGCAGGTCACTGGGACTGAAATTGCCTGTGGGACGAGGCAGCAGTTTCCCTTCTCACCGCCCGCTCCCTCAGCTCCCTGCCGCCTGTGCTCACCTTGAAGTTCTTGAGCGCCTCCCGCAGGCTGCCGTGGTGGTAGAGCATCACCCCGCGCAGCTGCAGCGTCTGCACGTGGTTCTGGTTGAGCAGCAGTGCCTTCTGGAAGCTCTCGGTGGCTGCCTCGAAGTTGCCCAGTTCTCTGGAGATTCAACAACAGTCATGAACACAGTGGGCACCATGGTGAACGTGATCAGAAAGGTGTCCCAGAATTAGGGTCCGGCCTGCAGAGAGACACCCCGAATTGGTGTCTCCTTTGTCTTCCCACTTCGTAGCTATGCAGCCTCCAATACATCACATCTCATTCACGTTCCCTGAATCTCACCGGCTGTGGGCTCACCACAGTGCTCCCGAAATTCTTTGGGGAAAATTAATTTATCGCTCATTTGAATTCCTTTCCCTGTTTCATGTTGAGCTCTAACCCCTAAAAACTGTGTGTAAATTTTAATATTTATGTAGGTTACAACCATACAGAAGTTTAGCATTGTGAATCAGACCCACAGGCTTAAAAGCAAATAGTTTCTGTTGCTAACGCTGCTTTAAATCTAGTATATTACTATTGTAAAAGTGGAAATTCTCCAGCTAGAGGGAGGTGATATCTCCAGGCACCAGTCTCAAGGAGGAACATAACATTCCAAGGTGCAGATAATGAAACTGTCTGCTAGGCCCTGTTTGATCTGAGAGTCCCCCTAATACATTTATCTTTGTGTAAGACTTTAACTGCTAACTTCTGCTTTCTGTCATCTGCTTGCTTGCTTATTCAAGGACGTAGTTGGAGGCTTTATAAGCTGCCTGTTCTGGAGGCTGGGGGCTGATCTCCTCTAACCCTGCGTGGTAGAGAGTCAATCAGTCACCGGCCAGCTAATAAAGGCTCTTAATTCTCTCTTGATTCGGCTCTGTGGGTCCCTGTTCTCACATGTGCCACAACACTATGTCACTTAAAATTCTAAAAAAAGAAATGTATTTTAGCATTGTGATTACTTCAGAGTCAAAATGGTCATTACTGACCAACCTTCTTTTATATATTAAATGTTTTACAAATAATAGAAGTACCTTCAAAATATCCCATACATCGAGCTTCTATAATAAACACTTTAAAAAATGTGATACCTGCTTACATCCCACAGCTCTTTACTATTTCCCAGGAGCTTTCAAATCTGCTTTCAGTTTATATTCCCAACAACTCTGTGGGACGGGAAGGAAAACTTCATCCCATGAACCCCAAACAAATGCACACTTGTATTCTCCAGGGCAAGAGAGTTCCCCCAGCTGCTCCTCCAGCTGCGGCCCCAGCTGCTGCCCCAGCTGCTCCCCAAGCTGCTCCTCCAGCTGCTCCCCGGCCTCAGACCACGCAGAGCCGCCGTGTGGGCAGGAACCGGAGCTACGGCCTCTACAACCCGACAGCTTATGATGCCACCACTTGAAGCGGTAATGCAGGGGACTGACATTTTCTAGACCGACATGCAAAGCAACATACATTTGTTTAGGATACAATTCCGTGCGTCATGATGTCCCGACACACGGTTACTTCCGTGTTGCAGAGACGACCTCAACAGTACATCAGGGCTTCCCTGACTTAGAAGAAGAATTTCTTTTAGATATCGCCATTACGTGAGGTTCTTGCTTGTTTCCCTGTTCTACACCCCACTCCTGCCAACTGTCACTACATCACTTACCTGTAGGCCTGCCCCAAACTTTTATATGCATCGATGAAGTCAACTTTCTGCTTCAAAGCTTCTTTGAAGGATTCAATAGCTTCCTGTAAAAAGTATATAGAAAATTACTTCACATGCATAACTGTAAAATTGAGTTTCACTTAACTCACTAAAGGACTTATACATGGTCTCTCAGTAATTTTTTTTTTTTTAAATAGGACTTTAAAAAAAAGGGATAGAAAGTGCAATAAACTGACTTGGGGGACTTCGATCTCAGTAATAAAGAAGTGTGTCACCATGGACACCAGCAGAGCCTTTCCAATCGGGAAAATGGCTTCTTGTTGTCTTTTCATTAGGACTTTCGGTCTGACAATGCTGCCTTCGAATAAAGATCACTTCCTTAATTAATAAAAGCCTTAACAGCTGTGTGAAATGACTCAAAATGATTGTAACTAACAATCATTAAGATTGAGCCAACAAAAGAAAGGGAAAAGCAAGCCCAATGCAAATCTATAATAAAAGAAGCAAAAAGTTTCCTTCACTGGCTAATTCAGGGACCTCCCTGGTCTACAAGGAAAAGAAACAGTGAAGCAAACAGAACGGAAGCCTCACAGCAGCCTCACGGCACCACTCAGGTCTGTGGCTAAGTGGATGAGAAGGCCTGGGGGCGCTAGGCTTTGGGGAGCCAGGCTTTGGGGGAGCCCTGGAACACCATGTGCTCGGCTGCCTGGACTTGCCCTGTGAACACTGCTAATAAAACGTGACACTCTGTCTTAGAATCAACATCCTAGGCTTAAACCAGTATCAAATGTATTTTGCATTATGATTTATTTACTGTGATAAAAAATCATGAAGACATTTCACACATTTCTGCAGGAAAAGATGTATCTTAACGGCTACAAAGTACTCTGATTGCCGACAGTTTCCATGAGAAAGACTTTAAAACTTCTGTATAATCATTTCTTACTTGATCAGGTAATTCATAGCAGGAAGCTACTTAAGATGTCTACGCCTTGCATATGGGAGGCACTCCAGAAATAGTTAATGCTTCGGCAGGCACACAAAATCATTTTGCAAAAGCAATACAATCTCAGTTCTTTCCAAAAAGTCATTCATACCCTGCTTCTTGACTTTTTTTTAGGGGGGTGGGAGGGGATAGCAGGGCAAGAGAGGGTGGCTTTTTGAAACTTCAAAGGCCAACAGTGGGATAACAGGCTGCTCATTAAGGATCCAGCAGGGTGTCTACTGTTTGTCAAAAGGATGGATTTTAATATTTAAGAAATGTTACAGACCACTGTTAGTTAGGCTTCCTGCTGTGACACAGTCTGGACTTAAAAATTTTACAACTATACTTTTAATTCAACCAACATGTACTGAGCACCTACTATGTGCCGGGGCAGGCTGAGGCACAGGGAACAGGTGAGGCACAGGGCACAGGTGAAGCAGGAGGCACAGATGAGGCATGGGGGACAGGGTGAGACATGGGGAACAGGTGAGAAATTGGGGACAGGTGAGGCACGGGGAAAGGTGAGACACAGGGGACAGGTGAGACATGGGGACAGGTGAGGCATGGGGGACAGGTGAGGCATGAGGACAGGTGAGACACAGGGGACAGGTGAGGCATGGGGCACAGGTGAGGCACGGGGGACTGGTAAGACACAGGGGACAGGTGAGATGCAGGGCACGGATGTGAGCAAGCAGTTATCTCTGCCCTCTAAGGGTTCGGTCCAGTTAGGGGCCGGCGTCAACCAGGCCGTCAGGGCACAGAGGCGAAGAACTGTACAGAGCGTGAGTCAGAGATTCAGGACAGAGAGGAAGAGTTGGCCACCTGAACCAGGGACCCTAGGACAGGCTTCGTGAAGGGGGGACCACTGAGCTGGGTCCCAGAGAGCAAGAAGGAACTTGGCGAGAGACAAGAGGGGGCTGGGACAGGAAGTGGCACCGCGCAAAGAGCAAGCTCAGGATGGTGGGACCCGCGGGGAGCAGGAGAGCAGGGTCCAGTGAGGGAGGTGAGGACAGAAGGATGCAGGCAGGGCTGGTGCCGTAAGCTGGGACCTGCAGAGAAGGGCCGGTCCCCTCAACCCTCGTGGCAGGGCATACGTGAGGACTACCGCCAGCGACAGAGAAGGCAGGCTGGAGGGGAGAAGATGAGCCAGAGCAGCAGGTAGCGGCAGTGTCAGTGTCCGGCCAAGAAGTATCTGCTCGACTGGAGACAGCGTCGCGGAGAAGAGGGTCGGACGCGGAGCCAGGGCAGAGTCGGCCAGGGCAGGCTGGAGCCGTCGGGGGGCGGGGGTAGCCTTAAGTTGCCGAACCTGGCAAGGACCAGTGGCAACCAACATGAGGGGGGACAGGAGGAGGACAGCCGCTGGGGGGCACGAGTCCGGTGGGGCGTGCCAAGCCCAGAGTGTTTGTGCATGTCTGGGGTGGGGGCGCCCGGGGACATCTGCTACCCACTGCACTTACAGCATGCTCGGATGCCACAGTTCTTCAAAGTCTGATTTCTCTTCAGCTTTTAAGAGGCTTGGATTTCGGGGTTCCTGTCTAATCACTGCACGCTCTCTACCTCATTCTGCCAAAGAGGGGACACAGCAGAATCAAGATTTTTAGCCATTGGGAACAGAGAAACTACGTTCGAGTGACTCACGAGCACGCGCACTGGCTGTGAGGCCCTGTGCGCAGGACACCAGGCCACCACCTTAGGAGTCTCCACCCGATCAGCGGGTGGGCGGCGGGCACAGAGACTGTTCACAGAGCCGGCACAGGCTCAGGCCACTGTCCAGCAGGGGCCAACAAACACGTGCTTGGAGGGACCCTGTTTGAAATACCCTTGCAACACACATGAAACAGACAGAATTCAACAGAAAAAAATTTTTGCTCTTTTCCCCTTAGGAAAATTCAAGATGTCTGATGTATCTACTGAATTGGACAGCTGTGACATCTGTCATGTCATACTGCCTAATGTATTTTAATGTATTACATCACAAAGTAAACGAGCAATCGCCCACTTAATTAATTTCTAAATTGCTGTTGACCCTTAGGAGATAAAGACAGCTCAGACTCATTGGTCATTTAATAGTGTAAGGCACGTCGCCACTGACTCAGTTTCCCAATCTGTGTAACTGAGACTCTCTCAGCTCCTTCTCTACTTCCTGGGGACGCCGCTGGGTATGTGAGACACGTGAACACTGCCCTCCTTATAGAGCAGATCTACAAAAATGCAAAGAAACGGTGCCTGCCTGTTACACACGGGAAGGACAAAGGCCCAGGCAGTTCCGGGAGGGAGGGAGGGTCTACCAACCAGACAACGAAGCCGTTCCTGGGTCCTCATCGTGGGATTTGGAATACACCAGACTGAATTCGGTCCTTATCCAGCCTGGGGTGTCCCCGCTACAGCTTTTTCTGAATAATTCTCATTTTGAAATAATACAGAGGCGCTGCCCACACGCCTAGACCTGGCTTCACAGTTAAAAGCAAAATCATCTGTCTGCATTTGTTTACTTTAAAAAATAGTTCAAACCTCTTAATACTAATAGTTGCATTTTTTGTATTAAAATTTTTTCTCCTCTGAGAGATTTCGGGGATAGACTCTGAATAGAGTGTTGCAATTTGGGGCTTTTTTACTGATGGTGACAGAGAGGAGATGGAGGAAGAGCCGGCAGACTCCAGTCAGCCGGAGGCCTGGCGGCAGCTGCCCAACACACCCTCCACCCTGAGCCCCACACATCCAGCCGACCCCACACGCTTGCCAAAGCGCGGGAGGGGCACAAAGCAAAATTGGCAAACTTTTCCTTGGTTTGGTTTTTAGTGGACAGGAGTTCATTTTTTTAGAGTCTGTGAAACTCAGATTAGATTTTCACATGTAAAATAATCTGTGATAATCAATACCTGATTCCCATTTAGAGCTTATGAAGTGCTGCTTGCTGATCATGGTTTTAACCCTCACAAGGAGCCACCTCTGCCTGAGGGACGTGGGTGGCACTTAATGGCACCGCACGCTCTCCACATGCAGCGCTCTGTCCTCGAAGTCGACTGTTCCCCAATGCTCGCAGGGCAGCTACCGTGACGGGCAGTGTCACAGCGACGGGTGATGACACGTGAGCCCTGTCCCCACCCTCCGATCGCGCACATGCGTGACTCCCTTAGAACTCTTTCCAACGCCACAACGTGTGTCCTTTCTGCCCAACACACCCTCCGCCCCGAACCCCATACGTCTGGCCCCTTCTCTTCCACGGGCACCTGGGGCTTGTCCCAGTGATCCTGTGGACGCCAGCCTGGCTGGTCAGAATGGCGTGAGTTCCACCTGCTCGGACGGCCTGCTTTCGGCTCTGTGGCCAGCCGTGGCGTGTCCTGCACAGTGCGCTTGCTGCGTGCCAGGCTTCAGGCACCGACTGGCACGGGTGAGGGGCCCGAGCACTGCCTTCAGCTGCGTTTCTGACCTGCTCACTCTTGGCTCGAGATGAGCCAGCTACAACACGTGCTCAGAGAACGCAGAATGGATGGCAGGAGGAAGGGATGGCTGGAGGTGACGTTTCTGCCCCGCCCTGAATCAGCTAAGGCACCACCTTCCCTGTTCCTTTCAAATAATTTCAGTAGGATTGGTCTCCTGAGGGCCTCTGACACTCAGAAACAACAGTGTGTGGGGGTTGTGTGGGCCCCGGCGACCACAGAGCCGGGATGAGCCCGCCTCCGGCCTGGCCCGCCGGCAGTGTCCCCTCATCAGTCCCCCTGTGCAGCCCCAACCCCTCAGCCGCTGTGGGGTCAGAACCAACTTATGAAATGAGAGGTTTGGTCTCGACTAGATAATTTCCCCAAATCTAGACTGTACGGCTCCTCCGGGCCTACGAATTAAAGTCAGAATGCTCAGCACAGTCCCCTCCACCATCACCATCCCTGTCACGCTCGCTCCCTGCCTTCTGCCACTCAGCTGCCATGCTGCTGTCACCGCTCACGCAACCCCTCTCCCAGAGACACGGTACTTCCCCTACCAGGCCTACCCCGCCTTCAAGGTCCAAGACGAAGCCCACTGGTTCTCCAGAAGCTTTGCCAACTCTGTGGTTTAAATGAATCTTCCTCGTCTTCTTTGCCAGAGCACCTTGTTTACGTTACTTTCCTTTAGCGTGTTTACCGTCGATGAGTGACATGTGGAAAGCTCTGTCACTACCCTTGGTGAGTGTAAAGCGTGACCGCCCCCCCCCAGCCTTTCTCCTCACCCCTCTGGGGCAAACGGGAGCTCGGTAAATATGCTGATGCAGATGACCTTCAGAAATAAATCAATGTGACAGACATGAGACATGCTGTAAAGTGGAACTTCTCCAGCTACAGGGAGGTGATATCTCCAGGTGCCAGTCTCAAGGAGGGACACAACATTCCAAGGTGCAGATGATGAAACTGTCTGCTAGGCCCTGTTTGCTCTGAGAGTCCCCCGAATACATTTATCTTTGTGCAAGCCTTTAACTGCTAACTTCTGCTTTCTGTCATCTGCTTGCTTGCTTATTCAAGGACATAGCTGGAGGCTTTATAAGCTGCCTCCTCTGGAGGCTGGGGGCTGATCTCCTCTAACCCTGTGTGGTAGAGAGTCAGTCAGTCGCTGGCCAGCTAGCTAATAAAGGCTCTTAATTCTCTCTTGATTCAGCTCTGTGGGTCCCTGTTCTCGCCTGCGCCACAACAATGCCAAACTAAATTCTAAGTTCTTCCCGCCCACAAAGTACAGGCAGAACCATTCGATGGAACACGAAAGGCAGAGCACGTTCACCTTCAAGAGTCCTCTGTGGAAGAAAGTTAGACCTTTGTAGAGCATAGCTACCGGCTGGTTTCTGTTCAGCTCCAAGGACAGCTGGAAGTCCTCGTGGGCTGTCGCATAGTCCTACAGGAAGGAGAGTGGGGAGAGAGAGCAGCGTTCGTTACATGTTCGCACATTTCCTACTTGTGACTGGCAAGGAAAAGAATCCGAGCTCATCCTCTGCCCGTTTTTGGTTTTACAGGGAGCATTTCGTGACCATAAATGCTGTACGGTGAACGCTTACATTGCGTATCGAAATAGCTCATTTGCTTAGGAAATCAATGAGAAAAGCTCACAAAGGCTTAATTTAAGTATACTGTTTCAACTGTAAAAAATATTTTTTAATTATTGTTAAAGGCATAATCTGTTAGAGAAACTCTAAAAATTATTTTCCAGTAGTAACCTTTCATTAGACTGAAAACCTCCAAAATAATCATGCCATCGATCAAGCTTAGAATGTGTTACACTGAGATTTTTAAAATATATTTTCTTTTGCATTAGAAAATTGTAACGAAAATCGCCATAAATCCAAAATCTAACTGTGGCAAACCCATCATCATGGTAAAGGGGTCTCACTGATTTTGGGTCACCCACGGACAGAAGCCGCAGCCAGGGACGCCCACCAGGCTCAGGCCACAGCTTCTGGGCTGTGACACCTGAAGGAACTCGAACGGCACCCCGAGGTTTCACAGGCACACGGTAAGAAGCACGGCGTGTCCCTGCATGATGTCTGGTGTCCCCGCGTGGTGTCTGCAGGACCGCCGAGCCACACAGCCAAGCCATGCATCTCTTAGGTTTCCCTCTCTCCTCCCTCATCTACTTGGCCACTGCTGACAGCTCAGACAAGAAAACGTGTCCTTGGCACTTAATGATTCTCTGCAGGTTCCTTTCGGCCAGAGAAAATGCTCTTACAACTGTCATATCTCGTGTCTCACAAACCCATTAGTGCACGGCCCTGAACCCACGTCTTCCTGGGGGAGGCGGAGGAGGGAGGCCTTTCTCGTCACAGAAGGAAGCGTGTCCGGGCACCCACCTCTGATATGAAGTACAGGGTCCCCCGGTGTCTGTATAGCCGGGCTGAGGGCTGAAGCTGAATTGCTTTCGTGAGGTCGTTCACTGCTTCGCTGATTCGGCCCAGAGGGGACAGAATCTACGAACCCAAACACGCAGTTAGGGAAGAAGACTTCCAGTCGGCAGCCCCGGAACTGCCAATGCTCTGACCCCTCGGTGACACTGTGGCCCGGTCACCCTCTCAGCAGATGAGCACCCAAGATGATTTCTAAGATTCCGGGTGTTTCGTGAGCCCTGTGGTGTCAACATGTCTCAACTCATCAGCCATGACCCACAAAGTGGGAGAAGAAACGCCTGTCTGAGAAGCTCTTTTGATGCAGTAACCGGCTGTGTGCAAATGACATGATGATAAAGATAGTCCTGAAGGCCAAGTGCACAGAAAAGAGCAAGAAAACCCGAAACGGGATCAGCAGCCACGCCCTCGCGCACCAGCGAGTCATCCTGGGTGAGGTCCTTACAACACAGGTCATTTTCACCAACTTATACTGACCAGTTTCCTGCTCTGCAAGAACTTAACACTATCAAGAGAGAGAGGATTCAGACAGGCACATTCCAGCACAAGATCCACACAGAGAGAGGAAAAAAGTGAAAGGTACACCTGAGAACAGAACGGAACTGAACAGCGGTCTGCACTTATCTCGTGGAAAAAGCATCCCTACCTCATTCATTGGCCTGTAGGTGCGTAGCTGAATTACAACTTCCCAGCGCAAGAATCGACATGCATAATAATGACCCGAGTGACTAAAATGTTTATGTTTATTATGTTCAGACTGTTTCAGAAAGTATGAAAGTGAAAAAGTTCTCATAAAATAGCTCTGACAAAGATAAATGGTATGCTATGATTTAGCTGGAAAAAACACTATGTGGTTTCATTATTCCAAATAATGATAGAAAGGGGGGTATCGCCATACATTTTTAAGAGCAATGAAAATTACTTTTCTAATCACCAATATCATTTTTAGATACACAATTAGCTTTTTATTAGGTATACACAATTTTTAAATCTGCTAAGTAAGTCTTTTTCCTAAGTAAACTTAGAAATTAAGTTCGTGCTTTACCCTGACTTTCTAACATAGCATTGGAATAACAGAGAGCAGAAACGTCGGTCCCCCCAACCTGTCTCCCCCAGACACATGATCACAAAGCAGCCACCTAGTGCTGGCGCTGCACCCCAGCCAGGCTCCCAGGTACAGCGAAGCCCTGGGGACACGGTGGCTCAGACTAGAGGTGAGGGATCATGACGTCATAAGCTGAGGAAGGATTTCATTCAGAAAGGCAAAGCCCCAGTAAAACTAAAATCACTTTAAGAAACTGAACTATAACTTAGAACACTATAATTTTGAATACAAAACATCACAGATAATTTTAGATTACTGAAACACCTGTTTCTTTTACTTACTAAGTTTTCTCTCTCAAAAGAGGAAAAAGTAGTAATTTTTGAAGCTGTAAGCCCGGGAGGTGACAGTGGCTTCATCAGGGCTCAGAGCATGAGCATGCACAGTTAAACGTGCTGGAAAGCGAATCACTCTGTGCCAACAGGACAAACAGGTGTCGTTTCAAACAGCAACACGTTCCCATCATTGATCTGAACACTAAGTTTCTCCCTTAGCGCCCCAGGATGGGGGACCTGGTGGCCCCTTGCAGTGAGGCCCCGTTCTCTGCCCCAGGGGACACAGCTCCTCTCGGCCCCTCACACAGCTGTGCCTGCGGTTTTCCCGTCTCGGCTGAGTCCAAGTCCCAAAGGTCTGGTTACGGCACCGTCACCTGATCCGCATTGGTCTGTGTCTCTACATGGATAATGTCTTGGAGGATTTTATAGAAGCATGCATGCACATGCATGCACACACGCACACACTTGCTTCTAGAGGCCATCGACATCGCTCTGACCATCCTGCCATGTATACATACAATAAACATTGCGTGTTGTATAAAATGTTTTTAGTGACCATTGACAGCAACGGCACGTAAGGAATGCTTATCTCAGTACTGAGTGTTACTGTCACATGTTAGATCAGGTTCTCTAGTCATTTCAACCATGTGTGAATGCAAAGGCTCCTCCTGGTCAGACCGAAACTGAAATATGTCAGGAACCACAAGCAAAACAAACAAAATGAGTCAATCTGTGTAAAGCACGCGAAGGCCACAAGCACCAGCTCTAGCTGATGCCATCACACCTGTGAGCCAATACACAGTCCCCGCAGGAAAAGTCTGTGCTTAAAGCTCATTTGGATGAGATATGCGGTCAGAGATTTGCATTTAAAAAGTACCTAAATCAAGAGGGCTAGCCACACTGGGCTCCTGCTGGCTTCTGTCACCTAATCATCCTATTGAAAAGTAACCCCTTGACAGGTGCACAGCTGGTGGCACCAGCAAGCACACCTGTCAGTGGACAGAGCCATTGGAGGGCTGGGCCATGCCCCTCCCCAGCCTTTCCTGTCTGACTGGCCCGGGCCCTGGGCAATGGCACGCAGAGCAGGACGTAGGCAACACTGGGCCCAAGGAAATGCTCAGATGCTCTCAACGGAAGGCCTCTCAGGCCAAGGACACACATCCGCCAGTGCTGCCATCGAGCCCAGCATGCAGGTCGGGGTGTGCACGCAAATGCCTCCCGGCCCCACTTGGCCTCTGCGACTTGAACCAGTCTGAGCCCTTCCCTGTGCGTTTACGAAAGAAGAGTAAACAGGCCTTTACGGGCCCGAGTGAAACGCATGACACCACTAGAGAATGTAACACGCCTGTACCAGACGGGCACGCAGACTGAGCTAGTGTTCAGCTCGTCTGACAGAGGGCTCTGCCAGTTCTGCCAACAAACGGGCCAGCCTCCAGGACAAGGAGATGGGGACACTAGAGGTGAGCAAGCCACACACTGGTAAAGAAAAGGCTACTTCAAACCGAATGGGGAGCACACATTGGGGGACACATATCGGGGGCACGTGTTGGAGGCATAGATCAGGAGGTATGCATTGGGGGGCATGCATTGGGGGCATAGATCAGGGGTACGCATTGGGGGGCATGCGTCAGGGGCATGTGATGGAGGCATAGATCAGGATGTATGCATCGGGGGGCACGTGTCGGGGGCATAGATCGGGAAGTATGCATCCAGGGGCGGACGTCAGGGGACACACATGGAGGGGGCATGTGTCGGGGGCATGCATCGGGGGCATAGATCGGGGGTATGCATCGGGAGCATATTTCGGGGGACACACATCATGGGCACATGAAGTTAAAACTCAAAAGTCAGTGGATCATAGACAAGGCAGAAAAGCTGCCACACAGCAATGCCACGAGGACGCAGACCTGCGCGAGCGGCAGACACACACACGCATACACACGCGGGGCATTTACGACTCCATGTGCAAAGGGCTGTCAGATGCTGTCCGCTGATGTAAAGCAGGAAACAGCATTCTTCCGTGAACTCGGTTCCACCAGAGTCAGACCAGAATCCGGTCACATGATGAACAGGAAAGGCCAGTGGCCTCACGACACTGTTGCAGCCCTCGTCACCGGGCCCTGCGTGGTGGGCACGCAGCAGCGCAAAAATCAGGAAGCTGTTCTGCTCTTCAAGAACACTGCCACTGGCGCCCAGCCACACATGGAACGTGGAAGGGACACGGGCGTTCACGCCGAGATGACACATTCATTTGTTTTTGAAATCGAGAGTTTTCTGTGAAGACTAGCAGATCTTTTAAGCCTTGAAACTGTGCCCAGGTGAATCCCTTTTACAGATGAACCAAACCAACCATATTGGAATAAATATTCAAATGAACACTTTGAAACAAAACGGTTAAGGAAATATGTCTGTTCCCTGGCAGTGCAGCAAAGACCGCAGGAAGGGATGAAAGTTTTACATCGAAAGGTCTTTCTGGAATTTGGCCCTCAGGCATCCATCCAAATGTCTCATTAAAGAACATTATAGAAGTGGTGACTCATGAAACCCAAGCCCCTGTTGTCCCCTCTGTCCTCAGCTGTCTGCTGCTGGAACCGGATTCCGTGTGCTGCAGCCTCGTGCTGGGGTTCGTGGGCTGCCCACAGAAAAGCGGGTCAGCAGTGAACGAACTCGGCAAGACCAAAAAGCTCGTGCGCCAATAGTAACCACTGCAAAAGGCCACTTGCTGGCCTAAAAATAGATTCTGCACATGTGGAAGGTGCTGCAAGGAGCAGGTGTACAGCCACTTCATGTGGTGACACGGTGCTTCCCCAGGAGCGGCACGCATGCCAGAGACACGAGCGCCAGGCACAGCAGGGTTGTGGGGGCGAAACCGGTGTCACTACCACAAGAAGGGGCAGAAGGGGCACCCTTGCGCTGGCCAGTGGGCGGAGAGCACAGCAGTCTGGGGATCATCGGACCCTCAAACAATTTCAAGAGACTGATTCATGCAAATTCCAATTTGCTCTGAGAAAAAGAGTTTGGGTCCCTGGAAAAGAAGCAGAACGTCTTTGCTCCCACCTCCGCGTACGGCTCCCAGCGGAGGCTGGCTGGCTCGAGAACGCAGACAAAAGTGAAAACTTTCAACAGGAACTGCGTGCATAGTTTTCAAACAGAAAACCCAACATGGAGAAGCTCTATCCAGAAAAGCAGGATCAAGTTTCTCTTTAAAATATTTGAAAAGAATTTTAGCATTTAATATCAAATCTTTGCATTTTGTCTTTAGCATATCATATAAAGTCAAGGTGACAAATTCCCGCCAACTGCTATGAAACGCCCCTAAATTTGCCTGTTGACTCATGTGCTACCCAGAGAGGACCTGCCACGTGTGCCACTCACTCAGAGAGGACCTGCCATGTGTACCATGACAGGGAGAGGCTGGGGAGCCAGAAATGGGCGGCAAGGAGAGAGATCACCAAGAGAAGCGCCAGCAGGACAGCGTAAGGCCCCTCCCTGACATGAAAACGGGGTGTGAGTACTCACCCAGTTTCTTGTTGGCCAGCCGGGTCTGAACCTACGCTGCTCCCCCAACCTCGCTGCTGCCCACCCCCCGCAGCCACCCAAATCACCAGAGAAGCAGCCACCTCATGATTCCCACATCCTCACAGGAAAAGCCCCTCAGTGACAGCAGCCCCTCGAATCGCAGACTGATAAGGTGCTGAATCAAGTTTCGGCAGAGTGGTATCTTTTCTTGGCATAAAGACAGAAAGTCCAATCTACCTTCTGAACACGACCACGGGGGAGATGCGCTCCATGGCCAGGGACAGACAGCACTAAGGCACAGCACAGAGCCGCCAACATCACGGGATGGCAGAGAAACGTGAAAAACACGTCCAGGATAAAATTAAGTGAAAAAGCAATGCAATGCAAAATGGTACAGATTATACAAAAAAAGAATAAAAAATATTCAGATTATAAAACAGAAGTGCATACTTTAAGAAGAGGTCATAAAAACAAACAATGGTAGAATGGCAGGATTAGGAAATATTTTATTACTTAAAGTATTTTCCTTAACGTTGTTATATTGACTTTGACTACAATGGTCAATATTTTTCAAAAAGTTGAATGAACTGGGAAGAGATCTGGGAGCTCATATGGTCTTCTGCTACTGGTCACCATAGGTTAAATGACCTTTGCTCCTGCGAGGTATCAGAGCTTCCCTCTCACACCAGGGGTCAGGTGTCACCTGTGTAAAAGTGCCCGCTGACCCTTTCTAATGTCACAGTGCTAAACAGAAAGGTGACTGTAAAAACCAGCTACTAGAAGCTGCCCTTCATACTTCACACCTCACTGAAGGACACCATTGCACATACCACCCGAACTACCGCTGCTTGGGTCTGAAGACTTAGTGACAACTTAGCAACTGTTTGAGAACAAACATTGACGTAATTACAGATTTTAATGCAGCTGTCAATCAATAAGGCCCAATACTTCCGCTGAGGGGTCTCATAATCACCCCTAAGGTGAGAAGCAGAACCCCCAGGGGTACTGGGCCAGCCCGAGACTGCTCCTGCTTGAAAGCTGGTGTCTGGAATTCCAAGAGTTGCCAGTGCCCACACATCATGGTGAGATCACTGCAGAGGGGAAAGTAAGCTGAAGCTACTGGTTGTCTTTTTGAACTTGCACTTGAACCCTATCTCTGCCGCCTGACAGTGAGGAGATGATCACGAACTGCTTGGCTCCCTTGGATCTCGCAAAGCCTGAAAGGAGAGCGGGCCACGAGGCTGGCTCCGGAAGCCCAGTCAAGGCCAGCCTCCTCTGCTTCACATAACCGTCACGCAGATGTCACAGCGCCTAAGCCACGCGCAAGGCCATGTTTTGTCATGGCTACAAACCGGAGATTACAGAAGGAGAAAAATTACCTGGAGCATTGTCGAAAAATGTCTTATTGCTTCATCATAGAGACCGCTGCCAATCAACACATAAGCAATAGCTGTGAAACAAAATACAAAAATATTAGAGGAAAGAATGAATCATCTCAGACTAATATTAGTAACTAAATTCTTTATCGAATCTTAAAAGGCGGTTCCGAGGGCCAGGAGCGGATAGCACCTAGTAGGTAACATGGTGCAACTAAATTATTCTGCCACGCAAGGCTTGCCAGTCAGTATCCTAGTTCTATCCATATGTAAATTATTAAGATCATCTATAAAACATCTGCCTCGAAGAATTAATTATCTTTTTCTAAGCCCATCACTCACTTTCCAGTACCAAATAACCTCTATGTTTCCTGTCTATATAGCAAAACCTAGTAATAAGCCTGAATAACATCCCCAAAACATGACTGCGTGATTTTCCTGTGAAGTTGTGAGAAATACCCAAACAGCACCACAGAGCTCGATCCCTGGGAGTGCTGAATTCACTGCCAGTTACCCAGTGAGAACAAAACCAGAGGCTCAGGTTAACATACACGAATTGATGCTTAACCATAGATAATTCACACAATGGCAATGCAAGGCGGTCTTTTTTCTATCTCTTCTATTCAAATACAGTCAACACGCTACTCAAAATATATGCAGAAGATGGATGAATAGTTTTTGATAAAATTATTTAGGTGAGTGGTATTTTGAAATTAGAGACACGACAATCTCTAAAACATGACAATATTTTGACTAAACCTTTCCAACTAGCCAAAAAACAATAAATTTAAATACTGTAGATTTTATTCCCATCTATAACATTTGCCCTAACTCCTTAAATCCCCAAACATATGTGAAAAAAATGTATTCCTCATTCAATATAATACTATTTTGACCACATTTCTTTGTAAAAAAAAAAAAAAAAGTTATATTCCAGCTTCTAGGACCTAACAGGTATTCAAGAAAATGGGTAACTAAAACTTTTACTATCATTAAGAGCTTAAATTTCCTGACAGTTGAAAGTAGCAAAAAATTAAATGCAGTAGACTCATTAAATGCAGTGAGGTCTAGAGCATCTTCATAACTAAAGTTTAAAAACACTGAGCATCATAATAGTTCAGGAGCTTTTGGGGGCATTCTCAAAATAAAAAGAGAACTTCTTTTATCCAAATTTCTCTAAAAAGATATATTAAGGTCCAATTCACATTCCGAATAATATGATTGGACGCTCTTCAGACAGTTGTATCAGACGACATGACCGGAGGCATCTCTGGGGAGCGGGTCGTGCTGGTAAAAACAACAAGCAGGAGCAGTAACAGTTCAGAGTCTTGTACTCGACATCGCACGCACAGTCTAAAGCGCTAGGTACAATCATTACTCACAGCTGCAGACAAGCGATGAGGCGCCAAGCAGTGAGACGAACTGTCCCAGACACCGAGCAGCATGGCCCTGAGGCGCTGAAGGCCACACCAGAGCTGCTGTGGGCGGTGTGGAACCCTTGGTGGTGGCATGAAGGGGGACTGGAACAGTGACGGGAATGCTCCTGAGAGCAGGGAGGCGATGCTGCACTGTAGAGCCCGAACTGGGCTCCGACCCCGGCCATGTGACCTCGGGTCCCGGTCGCTCCTGTCACTCTCTGCATCTTGCTCAACGAGCCTGTGGAAATGCGCTTAGATGCCCTCCAGATCTGTGTTTTTGAATTTTCTCCCTCTCTTCCCATAATCAGTATGTCACTGAGGAATGAACAATGAATACGCGACCCACAAAAACAGTTTTAGGGGGAAATCCTGCACTTAGCAACCTGTTTAAACTGTTGCCCACGGCTATGTGCTGAATTCCACTCAAAAGCAACTGCAGCTCCCAAACATTCTATCCAAAAGTAAATGTTTCCTGAGAAGAACCCAAAGGCATCCATTAAAAAAAAATAATCCAAATCCTGCACAAGCGTTGGCACCTGTCAGGATCCGGGTTTCGCTGCGGATCCAAATCCAAAGGGAAAACGGAGCCAGCCCCACGGAGACGGAACTGACACTGGCGCCCCTTCTGGGGGAAGAAAGTGGCAAAGGTGCCAGACACCGCTGCTGGGGCGCAGGCCCCACTTGGATCATGGGTCGTCGCTGAGAGGGCCGTGGGTCATCGCTGACAGCGACTGCGAGGCAGTCGGCATCTGAGGGCTTCGGGAAAGACCAAACCTGACGCCCTAACGGGCAACTACTCTCAAAGCCACTGCGGCAAGGAGTGGCCAGTCCTTCTGGAGCAGCCAGCCCCCAACCCTGCATGAGCGCTGCTGGGAGGCTGCGAGGAGGCATGTGGCCACTGCTGCGACAGCGACACAGGGGTGGCAGGTGCTCGGGCAGGGGCCATGGGAGCATGAGACCAGGCGCTGCCTCCCAGCTCAGCGCCCTGCTCAGCGGCTTCCACCCCTCGTGTGGCAGCTGATCCTAGCAGCAGGCGACACGCCCAAAGCAAAGCACCTCAGACCTGGGCGAAGCAGCCCGCTTCCAGTCGCTCCACAAAAAGCCCAGCGGACACCCACTCGCAGGTCTGAACAGGCTCAGCCTTCCTGCACCCACGTTCCCAGCCATGCCGGGGACTGTCCTCAGGCGCAAATGCAGCCACCCTGGCTGCGCTGCAGTGCAGAAGGTTGGAGAAGCTGTGATGCTCTCCCGCTTTCGAATCTGTCCTGCTCGTTCTCAACAACAGCACACAAATAACCTTTTCACAAGTAACAACAGCTCCTGAGAACTCATCACCACAATCACGGATTTCCACAGAAACACACGGATGAAACAGTCCTGCCACATCAGCCCATCCAGACCTTCCATGTCATGATGTATGATCGGCGGAGCCTCATGAGACCCAAGCATTCGCCATGGCAGAGCTGGGCTCTTTGTCCATGTGCAGAGCCAGATTCTGTGTCCCTGTGCAGAGCCAGGCTCTGAGCCCTCTGCCTTACCACCCTGCTACCCGCTCCACATCTGACCAAAAAGTTGAAGCCGATGCCACAGGACACCCCGACTCATGTCTCACCTAGCTCTTCATTCGTGCTGTCATTATCAGGAGCAAACGGGAACCTCTTGTGTTCTGCAATATACTTGGCCTGGCTCTGAAATAAAAAAAGACAGACATATATTTTAGCGCATCACAGATGAAGAGAAAACATAATGAAAATCTATAATCTGAGAAGTTAAAGCTACATTTGATTTACAGGAAAGCAAGAAAACATTCACTTTTTCACACCGACCGCACCCTCTGAGAGCACTGCTTGTGTGTAACAGCCTCGCTCTCCTCCTTGCTGTCCGTGGTCCCGTGTCCAGGAGCCGGTGTCTTTGTCCCCCCCACAGGGCCCATCCCACTGGCTGCTTCAAGCACCCTCCAGATTTTCACAGACTACATTAACCACCTCAGCCGTGCCGCAAAGATCACATTCTGGTGACTGGTTCTTCAATGTGGCTCGATAACAGACTACAACTTTGAAATCTTAAAAGTATTTTAGAAATAAGAGCTACAGGTTGTATAGATGACAACATAAAAGGACCGACAAAATCTAACCAAGAAACGAGACACTCCACTGAATACCTCAGAGCATGTGAACAACAGGAGCATCCCGCGTGTTGCGTGGCTTGCCGTGCAGAATCCGTGCAGACATGTGCACATGCGGCAGGAGACCCAAGACAAAAGTGGGAGCTGGGGAGCAAACTACGCACATCGGCTTAGTGGCCGGGGTGACTTCACAGGCAGGATTTGTTCTGAAGACAAATCGTGTCTGATAAACAGCTGTTACTTCCCCATATGACAGATCTGTCAACGCTTAGCCGGGACATGCCTGGCCTACAGGCTGCACGTGACCTGACCTACAGGCTGCACTGAAGAAACAATCAGAGCTTGTTCACACACAGACAGAAAGGGTGAGAGAGTCTGTTGCTCTGGGTGATACTGTAGGATTAGAACCCACCTGAATTTCCTTTTTAAACCCATATGCCTGGTGCCTAAGTGGGACAGCCCAGTAGCTCCAAAGGGACCTTTTCCTGCCTGATGTACACACGACCCAGCCAGCGATGGGATCCACCCCATGATGAACCGCACCCTCTGGACTTCAGTGGCTCAAGTAACAGAGTCAAAGGTCCTTCTGCCTGCATCCCCAGATGCTGGAAACCTACACAGATGTTCACAAGGGCGAGGAATTTGGTTTGCCCATTAAACAGGTCAAGAATACGCCCTCTGATTAAAACATGAGTAAAAAGATTCAGGCCAGAGGGTGCCCCAGCTCAGAGGTCACAGCCCTCCTGCACGCAGGGGTCTGGACAGCACAAAACAGTGGCGGCCTCCGCTGTGGGGACACGTCACATCCTCTGGGACCGCGGTGGCCTGCTCCCTCATCTTGCTTTCCAGCTGGGAGCTTCCACTCGGGGAAGACTGAAGGTGTCTTTAAGCATGCTGAATGACACGTGACAGCATCACAGCACCAGGCAAAGGCCTGAGGGTGACCAGCATGAGTCCTTCCTCTGTCAGGTGATGGACGAGCACCCAGACACAGGAGACTCTTCTGCTCAATAAACTGCTCGGAGCCCAAGAAAGCAGTCTACAAATCGTCCTTTTAATACCTAAAGTCTGGTCATTTCACCCAGTGTTCAGTGAGAGTCTGCCATTTGCTGAGGTTTTGTGCAAAAAGATATGGAAAGAAAAAAGTAAAGTCCCATTAAAAGACAAAATCATTTACCAGGCAACATCAAGAATATACTGAAGATGGAAATGATGTGAAATTATAAATTTGTGTGTTTAAGAAAAAAAGAAATATAGTGAAGAGCATATTTTCCTATACACAGGCTTAAAACTGTTTTTGTTACGTTAGAAATAAAGCCTGTGACAGAGTGGACAGGAAAAGTGCAGTGTGGACAATGTGTTTCTCCCTGTCTCCAGCACTGCACCTTCAGGCACCTTCTGTGAACAGAGAGCAGTGGTGCTGACAAGGCCCCATGGGGCTCGCAGAACCCCGGCCCACCCGCAGCTCCTGAGGTGGCCCCGCCTGTGCCCTAGCTGACCCTCCACCATCCCTTCCCGGGACACACATACTCACACTTCTGCTCGTTTGCATGGCTGTGTGGTTAGTGACAGGAGCCATGGGCGTAGGGACCGCTATGTTCCTAGCGCTTACTTGGCATATAACAGGTGCAAAGTAAATATCCAGAGAATGAATGCAGGATGAGACTAACTCCTGCTTTTCACCTGGGCCTTCTCCTGTAGGTCACCAGCTGGTGCCATCTAAAACTGGATGCGACCCGTGGAAAACATCTGAATCACTGTCCAGTCTCTGCCAACTGTTCTCAGTGATGGCTCACTCACCACTTTTTCAGATAGCCCAGCCTGGTTTGGGGCAAGTCTGATTCAAAAGTTTTTCCATATATCAAGTTGACTGCTATTGCAGCGAGTTACGTAAAATCAATTGATCATTCTCTGGTTTGCAATTCCTACCAATTTTGGCAGTTTTTAGAGGAAAAGGCAAAGCTTAGCTTGGGAAAGAAAGAGTATCCTATAGTGGGCTTTTAAGCAGAAGGAGAAAACGACAGTACCGGATGCTGAAGGAAATGTCCCAGAGGAGAAGCGTTGGCCGCGGGCCTCCTGACGAGAACCAGGCCACAAACCAGGCTGCGAACCGTGCCACAGGAAACTCATGCAAGGGAGGCGGAGCCTGCCCTCGGGGCGGGGCCAGGCAGCGAGGGGCTGACCAAGGTGCTGACCAGGACAGGCCAGGCAGAGCCTGCACTAGGCGCTCACCCGAGGGGAGGCCTCGGCCAGGTCTGGCTGCTGCGACTAAAAGGCAGCAAAGCCTGGGAATAAGGTCACACCTTATCTCAAGTGCGCATGGCTCCGAGAAATGAGGCTCAGCCGCGAGCACCCTGCACCCTGAGACCCTGAAAGTGGAATCTCCTGGGTCCAGGATGATCTGCCGCCCAGTTTCTAGGTGGCAATGATTCAGCGAGACCAAACACCGGGTGACCTATCTTTGTCCTGTGCACGCGGCACCCCTAGGCGCTGCTCCTTGCTGAGAACCGAGGCGATTCCCGCCTTTGGGACATGGGCCACAGACGCGGAGGGCGCAGCCGGTGGGGCGTACCAGGGCCTTCTCGGCGTGGAGGGACAGTGGAGAGTCACAGGGCGCTGAGGCTCTGGGCTCGCAGTCTGTGCCGTGCAGGTTCAGGAAGGGCGACTCTGAAAGGCAAGCATTCCTTGTTACTGTCCTTGCTCTCTGTCACCCACCAGATGCAGAACTGCACAAAAGGCCCCCAACACCACAACGAGGGCGCGCGCATGCGCAGCGCTCTGATGAGCGTCCTGCCCGCCGCCATCCCTGCTGTGCAGAGCTGCAGTCTCCAAGTGTCGTGCACACCACGAATGTCCTGACGACCATTCTGGGAAGAAGCAGAGCTGTTGGCCTTCACGGATGGCGAAAGGAGGTTCAGACAGGCTGCTCCTCGTTCAAGGGCAGCGGGCCCCTCGCATGCTCAGAGTGAGATGAACGTCCCTACTAACCCTTCCTGCTGCAGCACTGACCACAGGTCAAAGGAATGACAAAGGGGACTGATGCTGGAAGATATGCACGATGGGCCTGGGATCCAGAACACATAAATAACTCTTGAAATCCAACAAGAAAAGGGCAACTGGTTAAAAAAACGTGCAAAGGACTTGAATAGGCAGTTTTCCAAAGATACAAAAACAGTTACGTGTACACGAAAAGACACTCTGTCACGAGTAATCAGGGAGTGCAAACCAGACTCCCGCGAGGGATGACTTCACAGCTACCAAGAGGGCTATGGCTTCCTCTGATATGGAAACTCGCAAGTGTTGACAAGGGCACACGGGATCTGGAACCTGGGCTGGGTGGCAGGGATGTGAGGTGGTCCAGCCACTGTGGAAAACAGGCAGTTCCTCACGAATTCCAAGGCAGAATCACTTACTATGCGACCCCACCACCCCACCCCTGGGGCGACTCCCCAAAAGAGCTGGAAGCACACACTGAAACGAGAATGCGCACACGTGTGTTCACAGCAGCATGAGTCACAGCAGCCAAAGGAGGGCACGGCCCAGATGTCCACCAGCTTACGATGCGCAAACCAGTGCAACATGCACTGGGAGGCTGTTCAGCCTTAGGAGGACGAAGGACCACTACACATCACCACGGCAAGAGCCTCCAACAGAAGGTAAGGGAGTCAGGCACAGAGGGTCACACAGCGCACGATGCCGCTACAGGAAATGTCCAGACCAGGTGAACACAGACACAGGATGCATGCTGGTGGCTGAAGGCGAGAACCCCACCGCGGTTATGAGGGTCTCCGTGGCACGATGGGAACGTCTTGGGGTGATCACACTGTGAATGAACTAGATGCCACTGAATTGTCCCCTTGAAGACGGTAATTTTGTGTTAGTGGATATTGCTGCAAGGAGATCTGCTCTAACTCAGCAATCCCCGGAGAGCATGGAATGACATCCGAGGGGCCGAGGGCACGGACCTGGCCAAACCCTCGCATCTGTGTGTACTGGGAACCGGGTCAGGACATGGCACGTTGAAGAGCCCTGTGTGGCGAGCAGCTACTGGCGCCACAGGTTAAACGTCACAGGACACAAGCAGGACTCGGGAGGTATGTGGCTTTGGCCGAGGCTGCGGGAAGGGGATGGGGGTCCCAGCATAGTAAGCAGCCGAGAAAACACAGAGGGGCGCAGGCAAGCAGCCCTGGCGGAAGAGGGAGCTCACGCCCCAAAACCATGTGCGGGCAGAAGGGATGGCCAAGTAGTCAGGATGGGGAAGTCTTGGACCCAAGAGAAGGGCTAGGGAACAGGGGTGAAGAACAGTGATGGCTGTCAGGAGACAGCTGGAGGAGAAGGGTGTGACAAAAGACGCTATAGAAGCATGTTTTTATAACCTGTTTCTCCTACTTCTTCAAAAAGCTAACCTGTGAGAACTCACTATGTGCAAGGTGCAGGCGAAGCACTGCGTCCACACCACCTCCTTTGGGCTGCTTCACTTCCGTTTCCATGGATACAAGCCCTCAGGACTTTCAAAGCTGTGTAGCAGTCCACAGCGAGGACCCAGCCTCAACTGTCAGTCCCAATCCGGAAGCCCGTTCCCTTTCCGCAATGCGGGCGATTCGATGAGCACCCATAACCTACACTGTTGCAGATCTACCCAACTAGGCAATTAAACTAAATCCTGACAAATGTCATCACCAAGGCAAAGGGCATAAACCATGTTAAGGCTCTTCGTGGACAGACTCCCCCCACGTGCAGGGCTGCACCTGAGACCCTCTATGTTCCCGTACGTGGCTGCCGCCCTTCCTGTTCACCCTGACCTGAAAGCAGCACTAGTAAGGCGACCCTGTCCGTCTATTGGCCGTTCGAGTCTCTCCTCTCGTAGGTCGCTTACACCCTTTGCCTATTTTTAAGTTATCTAAATCCGCTCTGGTATAAGACGGAGAAGAGTTTCTGACCAGCTATTTTCCAAATGGCTGGCCGGCTTCCCCAGCACCACATACTAAGTCAGCGACCTGAAAGCTGCCTGCACTGGACGTCGTGGCCTATGGGACACTGCTGGGCTCCCTTTGAACAGGGATCTTGGCGGTCATGTGTAAGATCACTCCTCTTCAGCTTCTGTGACGGCTCTGACAGGTGACTGATCTCTGCGTGAACATTTACTTTTAAAAAATTATGGTAATTCATGTTCATTCTAGAAAATATTGGAAAATCACAAGATATAGAAGTTATTTAGAGCACTATGATGCTTTTGAGAACCACTGTGAAAGCTTTGGCGACTGCAATTAAGAGCGATAATTCTGAAATCAGATAGCCTGGGCTTCAGCTCCTTCTGACACTGCTGACTAGCTCGTGGCTGCTGGCTTAGCCTCTTCAATCTGCAGTTCATTTATAAACAGCTCAATAATAGTATCTACCTCACAGGCCTGGCTGTGAGGTTGAAGCAAGGGGGCTCAAAACATATCTGCTACTCTTATCATTCATAAGGTGCATCTGCTCTCCTATTTATGAGTTAGCCTTATCAAGTTTATCTATTTTATTCTTTTCAAAGACCCACTCTGGGATCTATTTATCGATTCTGCTCTTACTCCATTTCTAGCTCATTTATTCTGGGTTGGTTTGATTTAATCCTTCCAACTTCCCTTACTTCCTCTTGTTTCTCAAGGTTAGTACCCAGTTCATTTATCAAGTATTCTCAGGCTTCAGCAGGAGAAAAGGCCATGGACAGGTGCAAGGAGAGGGCTGGAGACCAGAGCAAGGGGCCCAGGGGGAAGCCAAGACCACGTAAAAGATTGGGCAGTCAGGACCCAGGCAGAGGCCACTGGGCTGAAACAGACAGAGGCCGCTGTCTACAGAGATGGACCGAGCAGGAAAGGCGGGACTTTGAGCAAACACGGTATGGCTCCGGCCTGCACCATGTGTGGCCGCAAGGGGGCGGCCCCGGGCTGAGGCGTGGTAGAGGGCGAACTCCGGGGCAGGGCGGGCTCTGCGCCCAGGTCCAGTGCGACGACGCGCGGAGCCCACTTTGCACCTGGACGGCACACTCTAGACAGGAACCTTGCCATGAACCTGATAACCATGCCTGACGCTGCGTGATCGAGCAGGGTATGACGGCAGGGTCCTGAAGGGTGCTCAAGGTTAATGAGCTAGTGAGGATGAGATATCTGTGAGGCAGAGGGAGAATCAACTTGGTCATCCATCTCTTTGAACTGTTCTACATTTTTGCCATTAAGCTATGCAGAGTTGCTATGACGACTATCATTTTTCATTTTACTCCCTTATTCCTGGTCAAATATCTGTTCTCATTTTCTTGATTAATCTTGCTAAATAACTGTCTAAACTTTACCAGTATTTTCAAAGAACTAGCTCTTATATCGAAATTTGCTCTTGACTTCCAGTTTAACTAATTAGTTTGAAGACAAAGGAACAGTGTGGTCAGCGTGGGCGGTGGAGGCAGATGGCTCCAGTCAAAAGCACAACAGGCCTGCCGACTTTGGGCAAGCCCTTCCTCTGACATGGCGCAGCCTTGGTTTCCCCATTTTATCTGCACCACCACCTTGGCCCTCGCCGGGCTGCTGGGGGAACGACCCAGCTCACAGAAAATGACTTAAATGTCAGCTTGTGCAGCTACGCAAAAATGGCTGGTGTTTTCGTTAATGCCTTCTTCCCCCTCAATCTTATTTTGGTCTCTAGCTTCCAAAATGCCTTCGCAGATGTGACTTCTTTCGTCCCTCTGTCCTTGGAAGCAGGCTAAATGGCCTTTAGGCTCCCTGACACAGTGAAATAAGCTCAACATTAACGGATGTGTTCAAGGTCACAAGATGCAACAGCAAAACCTGGACTTGCCACATCCACGCTCTAGGACACCCATCGGTACAGGTAATGGTGCCTCCAAGCCTCACACACAGCAGACTGCCAGAGCCAGAGCAAACGGTGCCAAGTGGGTCTTTTGAGCATGAGGACTGTCTTAGGCTGGTCCTTTTTGAGAAATGAAAGACTCAGGATGTTTTCCTTTACCTGTCCCTTAACTGCTAAGGAATGCAGACTGAGTACCTGTAGCAGGAAGCAGCTATTACAGAGATGGCTGTGAAGGGCACATGCCCAGCGGAGTGAACTAAGCGGGGGGAACTGCCCAGATCTGCTTGTCCAAAGTCCCCTCTGGGTCCCTGTGTCTATGAATGGCCCCGGACCTTTGTTGGCCAAACAGCTGCCCTTCCTAGCTCCCTGTGACCTGCCACCTTTCACTCTGAGGTCCCAGGCCCCTCCCCCTGGCTACAAATGACACATGAGCCTCTCTGCCTGCCCCGGGATCCACTTTCTAATGGAGCCTCCTAGTACAAAGCTAGACTTACTTTCTTTCCTGTTAAATGGTCTCATGTCAGAAGAACCCAGAGGGTGGAGGAGCCTGTCCTTCCTCACAGGGCCGATGGCAGGGGTGAAAGGGGAGTGGGGCCATGGAGGTGGGGCGCACATCCACTCCTGAGCATGCCCGCATGACAGCGGTGACAGCGGCTGAGGTAGGGCGTGTGGCCCTATGTTGGCTGTGTGCTCCTTGCGGGGAGGGGCTATTACAACCACCTGTGGATGGAAGATGACGGGAGTGACACCTGCACCTGGAGAGCAACCAGGGGACACTGAAGGTGATGGTGGGGAGCAGGAGCGATCCCCTCCATCACTTCCTTCTCAGTCAGGTAAGGGGATGGTGCTCCCGCCTGGTGATGAAGGAGGCAGTGGCTCCGAGGCCCCGGCCATGCGCCTTCTGCCATCAGAGCGGAAGATTAACCACCGTTGCCCAAAGCCTGACACGTGTGGCCGTGGCCCACCTTTGCAGAGGCAGTGTGACTCTCGACGACAGTCAATGTTGAAAGCCAGCGGGTAGGCCACACCATGGGCTGGCATCTTCTTGGGCTCGGCCGGCAAAGGCGACCCCTCAACCAGACGGCTCTCTGGGAGGCAGGCACCTCCCGCTGATGCCAGGCGCTAGGGCGGTGCGAGAGCAACGGACAAACCGCCTCACCTTGCCTGGTCTCTACTAGCGACTCGCATCAGCAGATGTGCCCATGCTGGCCTTAGAGGAAGGTCAGAGGACCGGCCACAAAGCTGTCTGTGGTGACAGTCACCGGCATCAGGGCCAAGGCAGAAAAAACGTGAGTGAACAGAGGGACGTGAGGGCCGCAGCCAAGCGTAAAACCCGGTCCTCAGCTTCCTCAGAGCCAGAATGAAAACCTCTCTCTGAGGATTCCTTATTGCCTCCAAGGCACAGCTGGGCCCCAAGTGCTATGAGTGATGAGGCCGATTTCATGTAAATGACAGGATTCCTCAATTAAGAGGACACCGCACACACTGACAGCCATTAAGTCCTGCTGACTGGCAGACACAGAGCTAGGCCAACAGCTACACCCTCCTTTTCTGGGCAGTTAACTCTCAAACCAGACAGACAGACAGCAATGCTCTTTCTTAAGAACTATGGGAAAATAAACTCAAATCTGGGATTATTAATTTTGACAAACTAAAGAACTGCAGGTTGTAAATTACTCACTGAATTTGACTGTGGCACCAGCCAGAAGGTGGTTATGTGAAAACCATCATAAAGACACCAAGTCCAGGACCGCCTCACTCAGGACAGACGTCTCCAGAAGCAAGTAAAAAGAAAAACATCACATAAATTCACTGTACTTACTAACACTACATTTTCAAAAAGAAACAAAAGCTTTTTGGAACAATTACTAGAAATGCGTGTGTGAATGGCTGGTGCCCATCTCGGTGCTGTAGGTGTGAGGACAGCGCTGACACAAACCAATGCTGTGTGTGCACGGAGTGTTACCTCTGGTGGGAGCAGACACAGAACTCGAATTCTGTGACCAGGAGACAAGTGACAACTAATCTGACATTAACACATCAGCTCTGATGCTAGGGTGTAGCATTAAGATCCGCTAAGATCTCTCCAAACCTCGCTCTTTCCAGGTCCCTGCTCATGTCACACGACCGGCGGCCTCCCCGAGCTACCTCTCCCAGTAGGTCCCTACATCGCTCTTCACTGCTCAAGGTACTTATTGCCAGGCCCACCAGAGCACAGGCGCCCCCAGGAGCTCAGCCGGCTGTGCTGTGTCTCCAGGGACCAGGACACCGAGTAGCATCTAGTAGACACACAGACAAAGAACAGATCCATCCTAACTCTACAGGTCAAAGTACTGGGTTCGGTGAAGCATCCCTGCATACACGTGAGTAGAAAATTACAAGAGGTTACTTGAGAACATTACTTTCCACAACAATGCCTAAGGGTGTAGGATTTTATTGTTAATACTGGTAAGAATTACACTAACATGCAAATACTACTGAGGAGACACGGCACGGACGTCAGGAGACCAGGTTCAACCCCCAACTTCTCTGCCTCAGTTTCACCCTAGATATAATGGAGATAAAAACATATCTACTTCAGTGTTAAGAGGATGACACAAGGACGTACACAGTGCTTACAAGTTCAAGGCTGAGGGCGAGAACTGGGGAATCACTTGTCCTTTATTTCTCATATTCAAAACTAAAAATAGGACAAAGATAACAAGAACAATTTTTATTTAAAAAATATGTACATTACACTGCATTTATTGTTGAAATAGTAAAATTACTTTCCCCACAGGAAACAGATACAATGAGAAGTCTGTGGTTGTACATGCTTTTCAAACAGAGAGTGAAATGTAAATACGTGCTGGGAAGACAAGCAGGAGGGGCCAGGCCAGGCCCGTGGCACCGGGATCACCTGGGCTTGCCGTCCTGTAGCCGGACCTCGGCAGGGCTCAGCCCACTGACAGCAGCTGCTCCCAGGGCCTGGGGTCCATGCAGTGATCCACAGAGCAGCCCGCCATGGCCAGAGAACTCGTGGACCCCTAAGCTCCCACCAGCCGTTGTCCTTGACCCTATAATCCTGGGCTCTGTCCTGAGAACACATATGCAGCTCACAATACGTGTGCAGATTTAGGTGGGCATCAGCTCATCCATTTGAATCCGAAAGCTGTGGGGAGGGTTCCAAAAAGTGGCTGAGCCTCTGCGTCTGTCCTTCTCAGGTACACACTGCTACACGACTCTGCTGTCAGGCCTCATAAACTAAGTTACTGCATCCAGACCGTTCAAAAGCAAACCTTAAGGGACATAGAAGGGGACTGAAAGGTGAAAAGACCCTCTACAGAGCTTCAAAACAGAAAACGTACATATGTATTTTGTCCCAGTAGTATCTGCCATGACCCTGCAATGAGGCAACAGCGCCGCATGGTAATGAATGAGCTGCCTGGTTCCAATACACACAGCTGACACACAGGCTCAAGGCCTGCGGGGCCCTTTTCACACTCTGGGAGACACCTGACAGATGACAGGTCAATATTTAACAACTGGAGGTCAGATGTCAAGGAACAGACAAAACGGGCTCGCTCTTTTGTTTCCTTCCTTCCTGTAGAAACCGAATCTTCAGAGCCCGTGTTTGATACGCGACATCAGCCAGGGGATCGGGAAACCTGATTCTCAGGCCGGCGTGGGCCGTGCGTCCTCGCAGCCGGGCCCGCGTACTCCTCAGTCCGTCCGCCCCTCCCCCGCTCCCACGGCACCCGCGGGGACACGGGTGCCCGGCCACGCGCCATCCCCTCTGCCAACAGCCGCCAGGACTCAGGGAGGCCGCGCTGGCCTCGGGAGAGCTAGGCAGCTCTTCCCCTCTCTGCCGCCCCCACGGCGGCTCCGGGCGCGGGCGGCGGGAAACGACCCGGAGTGACACCCCGCGGGCCGCCTCGCGGGGAGCACGCGCCGCACCGGTGTCGGAGACACCGGGGGCCCCTAAGGCCCCTCGGCCGCGCCGACCCCGCGGAGCCCTAGCCCGCCGTGCACTCACCCGCGCACTCGGCGGAGTGCTGGTCCCCCCAGTCCCCCGACTGTAGGCTGCAGCCTCCGCCCGCCGGGGCCTCCTGCTGCTGCCGGTGCTGCAGCTCCTGCTTGAGCAGGGACAGCGGCGTGTAGTGCTCGCTGGCCTGGGCGCCTGGGCGCGGCGCGGCGGACAGGACCCCGAGCAGCAGCAGCGGCACCGGGACGCGCCGGGCAGACAGGACCCCAAGCAGCAGCAGCACCAGGACGCGCCGGGCGGCGCCCGCGGCGGCCACAGCGCCTCCCCAGCAGCCGCCGGCAGGTGCCATCTTCCCTTGGGGCGCATGCGCGGCGGGCGGGCGGGCGAGCGGCGGAGGACGGGGGTGTGCCGCGCGGTGCCTGCTGGGAGTTGTGGTCCCAGCGGCGCGCACTGCGCGGCTCTCCCTGGCGCCCGGACCTCCCGCCCCAGCAGGCACCGCGCGGAGCACACTTCCGTTGCGGCGACTGACGTCCTCGCGGCGCCGAACCGGAAGCACCGGCGGCCGCTGCGCGGAGATGGGCGCCGGTGGGCGGGGTGGGTCCCGGCCGGGCGAGGGGGACCCCGACGGGGGGACGGCGAGTCAAGGTCGCCCAGAAGGGGTGTCGACGACCCCTGCCGCCGCCGCGGCCTCGGGCCCTGGCCAGTACAGGTGCATCGAGTGCGACCAGGAGGCCAGCGAGCTGTACCGCGACTACAGCCACGGCGTGCTGAGGATAACTATCTGTGTGAGTGGCCGGGCGTGCGGCGCCTCTGGGAGGACGTGGCGAGGTTGGGAACCGCGAGAGACGGTGGAGGCCATCTCGGCTTCCGGGGGGGCGGGGTCGAAAACCGAGGTCCAGCGTCCTCTGGCAGCCGTCGGTCCGGCGCCTGACACACCCATCCGCGGCCTGTCGGACCTTCGCACAAATACCCGCAGTAGTAGAGAAAGTGATCACTGCTCTGTCTCATCTGTCACGTTTGCTGGTGAGACCTAACTCCGCCAACGGATCCTCCGGCGGAGGTGGATGTGGGTGTCATGCAGAGGAATTTGAAGATCGGGTTAGGTGGATGTTGGGGTTCACGCCAAAGCCGTTTCATTCTTCGGTATTCTCCCCTAAGTGTCACCACCCTATACTCCATAGCCCATTAAATTCTCCTTAAGTACTTTTTTTCAGTTTTCATCCACGGTGGTTATCGAGTGTACATGAAGCACTATCCTAGACGTTGGTATACAGACACCAAAAATGAGAAAGTAAAGATTCTGCTTTCAAGTCATTTAATACGTTTTTGTCCCATTTCTGATATCCTGGTCATTTTCTAATAAATTAGAAAAGCGTGGCCTGTGGGAATAAAGGGAGAAGACAAAGTGTGAATGTGTACTGAAGTCATCTGTTGTCAGCTGGTGTCATCACTGGCTCGCATACCCTCAGTTCCTGTTCCTTCCTCAAAGGGTTCCCCACACTTGACAAAACGTTCCCTTTCTCAAATCTGTTTAGCTCCACAGCAAACAAACACATCTTAAAAGTGGAACCCACGAAAATTTAAGCTCCTCAAAGGCTGTTTATTCACGATAGGAAGGAAGAAGCAGCAAGAATATTCTTCAAAAAATTGGCCAACTTATATTCTGAAAGAGATTTAATCCATTAGAGAATTGGAGAACACAGCAGCAGAAAGTGAGGCCTCTCATGTTCAGACGGAGCACTGTGCCTGTCCCCCCTGTAGCAGTGTCTGGGAGGACAGCTTTATCTTTCAGGATACTTGTTTGTTAGGTAGTAAATGACACGGAATGGGACAGTTTTGCCAAAATAATTTTTAAAAAGTTTTTAAGTATTTACCAAATTTATCTCCTAAGAGGATGTTTTTTACTGCATTTGTTTGTTTTGTGTGTGTGGTTTTACTTCTTACATTCAAGATGAAGGAAGCACTCAGGGAAAAGTAAAAGATAAAGGCAGCACAAGCAAAAATCAGGCCTAAAGGGATAGCGAGGGAACCGGCTGACTTTAATGAATCCTCAACATTTATGAAATTCTCAGAATGCTAAGAAGGGGAGATGGGCACGGCACATGGCATGTCCCAGGATACCCGAAGCTGCCTCTTCTGTTCGGGTTCATGGCAGCCTGTGCTCATTCCTTTGCAGCACTTGTGGCATGTCTGCTTGTCTTCCCCTTCCAAACCATGAAGTCCTTGAGGATAGAGACTTAAGTCTCACGGTGAAAATTGAATACCTCAGAAGTGCCTGGCCCACAGACAAGGCTAAGAGAGCTGTTAGGTATGTCATGGCCACTCTAAAAACGTTTGTCAGATAAGCGATTGCAAAAGATGTCACTGCGTTGCATCTCCTGCGGCTGGTTTCTGCCTGCCTCCTAAAAGTGGTCTAGATCCTGTCTTAGACACCTGATGCTGCCTGAAGATGAGTTTCCAAGAACTGATACAGGGCAGAGAGGGGGCCCTTGACCAGTCCAAGGTTTCATTTTAAAAGGAAGCAGCCTCTCTGGTCTTCTAGTCCGGTTGGTGGTTGGACACTGGCTTACTCTTTGCTCAGCTAAAGAGCTGAAAAATTACGATCCTCTTATGTCTCAGTTTTATTAGTGGATTTAAATTCAAAGTTTTGGCACATCTCCCTTCACTGGTTCATTGATGACTGGGTAAACATACCCATTTCTTGTAACCATGGAATGAAGTGGAGAGCTCGGCCAACTGGAAGTGAGTGTAGCCTTCCCTTACATTGGGGGTGCAGGGTTAATGCCCTTCGGGGCACTGCGTGTTTCTGCCACACTTTGATGTAATGAAAGGCCATCCTAGCACTTTGGCATAGCCATCAGGGCTTCTGTTTCTCTTGCATCTTCTCAGAGTCAAAATGTTTTGTTTGACTTGTAGCCATTAGTTTACACAGGGATTAGTAGCTTTGAGGCAACTTTGTAACTAACGCTGTTTTGGGTGCCACATTTCTCATAAGCTTTTTCTTCTCCACCTACATTTTATATGTTCTTTTGATGGTAGGATTTGATAACATTGTAATCACTTGTGTCCGTAAAGAATTAGAAAACACCTAAGAGTGATTATTGAGAGCCCAGGGAGGCTGTGACCCTAGCCCCAGGCCAGAAACATGCTACTGGCTTACAGCCCAGTGTTCTCTGGCTCTCCACTGTAGCCCAGAAGGACCTGCCACATTCCATATTCTCAGTGTCTTGGTACCTGTCACCCTCGATGGTTTGCACTGCGCCACATTCTTTATGCTACTGGGAGCTCTCAGGAGCCCTGGGTGCAGATTGCTTTCCTGAAGCCCATTCTCCAGATCATGTTTCAAGAACTACAAGGTTGGGCTCCTTCTAGCCAACAGGCAACCGTTTGTCAGTGAAAGTACACTCTATTTTATAACAGTGCCTACAAGTGAAAAGCAGCATCTTCTGGGATACCTTCCTGCCGCAAGTCAGCCTTTATATCAAATGTCTTTTTAGGTTCCTAAACATGAGATTAAAAAGTTAATATTTCTAGTCTAGATTATATTTCATCATTTCTAAAACAAGGTCTTACATAGATGAATGGAAATTTATTTAAATAATTGCTGATATGACCTTATTACTATAAAGCCCCAAATCCCTTAAGATTTCCGAATGTATGAATTTGCTTGTTCTAATATTATTTTGTCTTATTTCAGAAATCATGCCAGAAACCGGTAGACAAATATATCGAGTACGATCCTGTTATAATCTTGATTAATGCTATTTTATGCAAAGCCCAGGCCTACAGGCATATTCTTTTCAATACTAAAATAAATGTAAGTTGCGATAATTTTTTATTTTTTAATTTTATTTCGTGCTTTTGGATTTTAAAAGAATAATAATTTTGAACAGATGAAAGAATGGTGTTTTAAAAAAGAATGGGTCTTTTATCTCAACTGTGTATGGAAGTTTCTAGAAATAGCAGGCATCGATTCTTTTTAAAAAATGCAATGGTTAGTGACTATTTAAGAATGTCACTAGTAGGAAACTGGCAAACAATCGCTGGGTTGCCTTTTAATAGGTTACCTTTTGAAGAAGACATCAGTTATTTTTAACAGAATAAAATTAAATATATCCAGGTAGGGAGAGGATTATACCTGAAAGAAGCAAACATTAAAAGAAAAATATTTTTAAACAAACATTTTGCATTTTATACTCTACTTGCAAGTAAATTCACAGACAGATAACAACATTGAGCTTAATCAGAAAAGTCCCGATTTATAAAGTTGGATTTTTCAAAATGTAAATTTAGTACATTGAGTTGTGAACTACTTAATAATTTGAGTCAGGTTGACAGATAAAATACAGGACATCCAATTAAATTAGACAACCAGATAAACAATAAATAAGTCTTAGTATACGTCCCAGATATTACATAGAACATATGTATACAAAAGAGTTACTTGTTTATTTGAAAGTCATTTAACTGAGTGTCTTGGATTTTTACTTGGTAAATCTGGCAGCTGTAAATGTGGGCTAATGTGGGCCCCTGCCCCAAGCTAAACAACCAGGGTGGGTTTTTAAGTTACTAGAGCATCAATTCTCAAGCTTTGCATCACATTGGAATTACGTGGGGCAGTGGTTAACCCTTCCGAGTCAAGGCCTCCACTAGAGTGACTAAATTAGAGCCTTTTGGGTTGGAGTCCAGGCTTTGGGGGGGTCCCGGTAAGTCCTGAGCAGCCAGGAGGCCCGGCGTGCTGGCTCAAGGGCCCGGAAGCCCACCGTGATGCCTGTCCCTGGACTGCGTGAGGTGACACAGTGCAACCTGCTGGAGAGAGACAAAGCCAGTTCACATTCCCGAATGTTCCGCTTTGTCAGTCACACTAGCTTTTCCAGCTGATTCGCAGTTTTTCCTTGCTGTCTTTCAATACATTAATTTGTACTCATCCAGACTGGGGCATTTTTTTAAAATTTCATGTCATACAAATAGTTTCTCATCATGGAAATTTCAGATCAAATGCTGTCTTTTTATTGCTACTCCCACCGATCTACGAATCACAAATATCCTATGCTCGATTCTGTGTATAGGATGAATGTAGAAAATGGAAGGGAGGATAAACTACCACTTAGTGCGGTGATTCTGAAGTAGGGGTGCACACCCGAACCCCCTGCCTCCAGAACTGTTAGACGAAATCGACTGCACATCTCTGGGTGCCTCTGGGTTTGGAAAGCTGCTGGGTGGACGTGCGTCCCAGGCCCTCTCCATGCTGTCTGGACCTGCTGGGGTTAAGGGCAGTCAAGTTCTTCATCTAACCAATCGGCCATGTGTTTCTGGCCACCAGATGCACGGAAAACTCTGCATCTTCTGTCTGCTCTGTGAAGCGTACCTGAGATGGTGGCAGCTCCAAGATTCGAGCCAGAGCCCCGACCCCGACGACTTCATCAGATACGCCAAGGAGTGGGACTTCTACAGACTGTTCACGGTGGCCTCGCTAGGTAGGGACAGGCCTCACTTCTGCCCTGAGGTAACTCGTGGCTGCAGTGCTCTAGAGGCGAGGGGTGCGGTGAGAGCAGCTGGTTTGCACAGGACTTGAGACCAAAGCTTCAGTTCTGCCTCTTCTTGCTGGACACGTTCGTCTAAACTGTCTGCTTTCTTACTGTTTTCTTACCACAAATATGCAGAAATGCCATTAGTTAGATGGTCTTTATCCATCAGATGGGTATTACCAGATTAGAAAGTTTCATAAAATATTTTGAGATATGACATTGATGACAAAATTCTTAAAGTTCTAGTGATCCAATCTGAATATGACCTAGGTCCCATCTTCATTAAAACAGATTGATAATTGCCAGGCATTATCCAGTGTATCGTGCCAATGGCATTGTAGTAACGCAGTGTGTTTCATCTGGAACCCTTGTTTATCTGACTGTGTACAGGTAAACTGGCTGCTCCCCACAATTCCTTCAGTTCAGGGGTTGCTCTTCAGAAAAATAATTTGTGTTGAATTAATTTCTGTGATTTTTATTAACTGGTTTCCATGCTTCTCTGCTTCTAAAATTCTTTTATTATAATGCAATGTTATTTTAGTGGTTAACACTTAATGGTCTCCAGTCCACTCCAAGGTAACGTCTCTGCTCTATTTGTGTGTGCTTTGCCCCCTGGTCCTCTCTCCATGCCCTCACTCCCTTGTCCTGTCATCTAGTCCTGTGGTTATAAAATTCATCTACGTGCTAAGAATTCCCAGACGTACATAACAACATTAAAAATGTCTCCGAACACATCACCTAAGCTAAGAGAAATGTAAACAATAGAGCAAAGCCTCTTAACATTTCTCATGATAAACTGCTTTATGTCCATAATTTGTTTCAAAATCGGGCTTGTTTTCAAATACTTTAGAATTTCTCTCAGACCTACTCTGTGGTGTCTATTTTGATAATCAGAAATTTCTTTCTAGTTATTTTTTAATGTGTCTTAATCTAATCCATAATTAGGTTTTAAACCCCTAAAATGGCATATGAAAATATCGTACATAGACAAAGCATTTTAGAGTTCAAACACTGCTTTTATAGTGTCATCCACTCAATTTTCCCAGCCATGCTCTTTGGTGGCAGGTTGGGGGCTCTGTCCTGTGTGCGGCTGTAGATGGATGCAGGGAGGGAGGAGCCCTGAAGTCCCAGAGCAAGTGGTGCCAGGACCAGGTGGGAAGGTTCCCCAGGCCCCTCCCACATCTTCTCCATTGGGGCACTCACGGCAGGTGACGGTGGCAGCTCCTGCCGGATCCAAGGACCGGATGCCAGCCCTCAGGGGCGCAGGCCTCTGACACCTGACTGTGTGCGGAGTGCGGGGCTGGTGCAGCCTCCCCAGTTCTAGGTGAGGAGCACATGGAGGTGCCTACTCCATTGCTACAGACCTTTCTCTCTGTATTTGCGCACGGTGGTCCAGCTCGGACCTTCCTGTTTGAGCAGATGCTTGCAGTTGACAAGCCCTTCAGTCCTTTTGAAGGGAGACAGCCTTGTCCCCTGAAGGCTGTATCACATGGAAGTTAACCACCCTACGTTATTTCGATTGATCCTACTCACCTATTTTTGGAAGCTCTTTGGTTTGGCTGTATTTAGTTATAAAACATTTTAGAAGGCTACAGATGTCTCTCCTGTATTAGAATATATGTGTTCCAGATAAACACGTGTTGTTCTGCAGAAACCTTAATAACATAGGTGTGGGACAGCGCACGCAGGGTGTACGCAGTTGGACACCAGAGGACCAGCCATCTTGATAAAAACAAGCTCGCAGGGAGATGTGAAGTTCTGGCCAGAGGGAATAGAACACGCTGTCTCGGCTCTGCCTGGAGGCCCAGACCCTGTCTGCGAGTGCATTCTGGGAGGATTAGGAATTGCATCCAGTTTTTTAAAATCAATGCAGGAAATTTTTAGTTTAGGTAACAGTATTCAAAATCTTGTGGATAATAGGCACTCAGTATATAGTGGAAAATAAACAAAGAAAACGGCGTCCTCTGTAACTCTGAGGATGGCCCTGTCTCAAATGTGAAAGCCTCTGCTCTTGTTTATTTTCTCTGTCAGGTTTCTGCCTGGCATTGAGGACGTCTAAACAGAATCTAACCTCCAAAGAGCTTCAAAAACTGGATGTTTACAGTCCTCTGGGGTTACTTTTTTTCAGTAGATGAAATACTTCAGAAGTATATTTCTGAAATCATACCAGCAGGATTGACACAAAAGGCAGGGTTTTTTGTTTTTGTTTTTATTAAAAAGAGGAAGGGGGAAATTGATTTTGAGAAAGCGTTTCATTACAAAGTCAGCTGCTAGCTTGTATTTGGGGATGCATTTGGAATGGGGACATTCATACTTTTATCTTCCATTTCCTCCTCAGAACAAGCTGCCTTTTTTACTGGCATTTTTACTTTCCTGTGGGTAGAAAGACCCATCACAGAAAAGAAAAAACCCAACTTCATTTTGCTGCTGAAAGCGTTGTTATTGTCCAGCTACGGAAAGCTCCTGCTGATCCCAGCCGTGATTTGGGAGCACGACTACACACCGCTGTGCCTAAGGCTCATCAAGCTGTTTGTCCTCACGTCGAACTTCCAGGCAATTAGGGGTACGTCTGTCTTTTATTTCATCTTCTCAGCCTTCTGCCCGTGTGAAAGCTTCTAGCCTTATTTCCGGAGCACTGTTTTCATGGAACCTGGTAAACCCTTGGAGATGGTCCGGGAAGTGGCACACGGGGCGTTTCCGCAGCGCCTTGTTTGGTGCGCATGTTCAGTGTGTGTTTGGTTTAATCACACGGCGCGGTTCAGTTTTCAAAATGTTCCCATCACATCATCTCTGCCCTGTGAGGTTAGTAGGGTGCCATCATCGCCTCCACTTCACGAACAACACGTCCAAATTCATGTGGCTGGGCAGCTGGCAAGCTGGGACAGTCCCTGCTCGGCCTGGACAGGGGCGGGCCCTGTGGGGCATCACTTCCCATGCGGCGAGGTCTGTTTCAAATGTGCCGATGCTTATATCTTGGCTGTAAAACCGACGGTGTCAGTTTTTTCCTGCTCTTCTCTTTCCAGCTTTAGAAAATACTTTTTATTTTCCCTTTTAACACGAATGAGAACCTGTGTTCTGATCTCAGGAGTGTTTTTGTAAAAGCAGATGCTTTGGTTTTCAAAAGGGTTGCAGTTTGAGAAGTGGGAGGAGGTAAGAGCATAGGTTAATGGGAGCGAACGGGGACTTCCTAAACAAGCTTCACAAAAACAGTCCCATTCCTGCCCCACACAATGTACATGTCACCTGATAATTATGGTGTCGTGGGAGCCAGCTCCAGAGGACTTACCAGTCGCCTCTGCTTCTCCAGTGACCCTGAATGTCAACCGGAAGCTGTCCTTCTTGGCCATCCTGAGCGGCTTCCTGCTGGAGAGCGCCATGGTCTACTTCTTCCAGAGAGTGGAATGGGACGTTGGAAGTGACTGTGCCATTTACAGGTCTCAGGACTTCTGAGGAGGTACACAGGCACCTTAGTGTTCACACCCTTAGGTAAGTGACTCCTCCCTCCAGACCAGACACGTTGCTGTGAGCAGAAAGGGCTACAGAGCAGCAGCCTGGCTCCGATGCCTCCAGGACAGGAGTCTGGGTCTCCCAGGCCCATCACTTCACTTTGCCGTATTCCTCAGGGACATTAGCATCTGTGTCCTGTTGCATCTGGGGCCCAGTCCTCACAGTTCCTCCCACACCCCCAGTCCACCTCATTCCTGCTAAGACCTCAGGCTCTGGGGCCTGTTGGGCTGACAGTGGTCCCCTCCCCGTCCCCATCACTCTGCTCCCGTGCCCTTTCCCTGCTTTTGGCACCTAGTCTCTGTGACCTCTGCTTTCTGCTCTGACCTCCCTGGCCTCCCGATTAGCCTCCCCTGGGATGCAGTGTCGGGAGGTCCACAGTTTCCAGCCCTTCTGAGCAGGCCTGGATCTCTCTCTGGGGAGGCTCCAACCCACAGTGTCCCCCTCCCTCCGGGGGCAGTCACTTCTGGTGACAGCCTGTGTCTCCCTGCAGTCTGCCTTAGGGGCTGGGACAAGGGTGAGGGCGGGGTGGGGAAGTGCAGACACAGAAGGAACATCCGCTGGTGACCCCGCGAGGGGCTTCTGCTTGTCAAGCGTCTGTACAGTGTCTGGCACCTGTTTGTAACGGCTGTCATGTCACTTCACGTCTTACACTTATCTGTGTCTCATGTCAAAATCCCGTGTGGCTGCACCTGACTCCCTCAAACCGGATAATGTTTGGTGCCAGGAACCAGTGCCTGAGGTGACTCTGTGTCTCCTGTCACTTGGGGCTGCCCTAATAACTATGTTGATTTGATATCAGCAGCACAAGACGTTCTAAACACTTCTTTCATTATCCACAGTTTTATTCTTAACTGTTCGTGGTATGACCAGCGGCATCGTAAAACAGAAGACATCAGATACAACCAGAGTCTCGTCTCAGCTGAGTGAAATGAAGCAAAGATTTAGATGTACTCCTTAAAAAATAAAGCAATGGTTACGGCATGTGAAACCCCAGCCCTACCGGCAATCACCCTCCCCACATACAGACACCCACAGAGACACCCCAACACGAGGGGTGTTGCCGCAGGGGCTCATGTGTGCAGAGTGAGGATTTATATACCATATACCTCTCTGGTAAGCGGTAAGTGTTTAAATTAAAAAAGGAACGTGAATTTATGATTCACACATAAAAAGATCTGTTTCATTCCTTTGGCATATATATGTCTTCTTAATTTAAATGTTAATGGCTTTAAATAATATATTTAAAATAGTATTTTGTGTTCTGACAGTAATAGAAACACTTTTAATAAAAACTGAGCTTTTGTAAATTTTCAATCCCCTGTAACTAAGTTACTCTTTAAAATTAACTGATCCAGAAATAAGTAACTAAAAACAACTGAATTGTTTACTTTATACAGGTAATTAATTATATTTCTATAAAACTGTTATTAAATAAAGAGATAATATTGCCTTTCTCTTTTCTTCTCCCTGTTCCATTCATTATCTCATGACATATTTTTCATTCAGCAGACAGTACTGAGCACTAGTGTGTGTGTGTCAACACCATACGATGTGGCCCTCGGAAAGTTCACTGGCAGTGAGGGGTTTAGAAGTGTGAGTGTGGGTGCTGAGTGCTGTAGGAGGGGGTGTGGGGCGCCCGGGAAATACAGAGAAGGAATCGCTCCACTCCTGGAAGTCGAGAAGTTCTTTCAGGAAGAGGGGAGAGGCAGGGAGTTTTCCAGTGTTCCTGGAGGGAATGACACTGCACACAGAGCCCTGGTGGCAGAGTGTAATGTGCGTGTAAGGCCTTGAACGTATGTAGGGCAGGTGCGTGGGGTGCGGGCAGCGGGAATTTAAAAGTGATACTGGGAAGTCACATAAAGGCCGAATTATGGAGGGCCTCACGAGGTGTCATTTATCCTGGGGACAACAAAACCAACACAGATAGTCAAGAATCTAGAGTGAAAACAACAAAGCCTACAGGGGCAACACAGAACAGCCTCAGGATGGTGAGGTGTTGACCGGGTAGAGCCTGTCAGTGTTGAGAGAGGGAGAAGACCTGGCTCAGGACTCCAGCTGAAAGGAAACGCAATTAAAAAGCAGGTATTCGGGACAAAATGGCAGCAGATGCAACGCACCGATCATAATGGTCACATCTTTGACCTGTTAACTCGTAAGTAAAAAACACATCACTCCTTCTTAAAGTCATAATTAGTATATCCTGAATCTTTATCACCATAAAGGTGTTTGTTCATCTTTTTTAAAAAAATCAAGTATTAGATGCCCCTCCCTTGATGGCTGTGAGTTGTCCGTGAGTGCTGGGCAGCTCTGGCTGTGGGACATGGGCACCCCGAGTGAGGCGTTAGGCCCCATCCAGAGTGTTACTACGTATCATTCCACGGGTGAGGAGAGGAAGAGTCAGACCCCCTGCAGGAGGAGGGCAGGCAGGCTGCCTTCCGGTGGCCGATGGCACACTCAGAGATGGTCCCTGGTCCTCCCACTGTCAGCCCAGGCACTTCAACCCTGGGCTGCCAGCGACCCTACAGTTTCTGTGAAAAATTTCAAGGGTACAAAACAGTTGAAGGCATTGTACAGTGAAAATACGTCTGCCACCCAGATTTTATCATTGTTAAGTTTTGCTGCAACATTCAAAGTCTGTTTAAACGTGATTCAGAGCCAGCGGAGTGCTCGGCGATGCCAGGATGTCACAGGGCAGTGGTGGTGCTTGGTGCTTCGGGGGTGTTCATGCTCTCCAAGCCACCCTCCTCCTCGATTGAGACGTGCTCTAACAATAAAGGTGTCATGAAGATTTCCTTCAAAGGCATAAAAAGTCACTTTTAGCCGCCCCCATTTTTGTTAAAAGGCACGTGCGTTCGGTCACCCTAGAACACCGGCCTCCCAGTCATAGCCAGTTCTCGCCACATGGTGGCGACACCGAAAACCCACTGCTGGCTTTTGAGTTTTCAACACAGCCAGAGAAGGAGAGTACTGAGTCTGAGCGAGCTACAGATAAAGGAGGCACAGGAGAAGGACAAGCGGTCTTTGTTATGAGATTTTCCATCATAGCGTTTGAAGCCCTTTGGGCTAAATTGAGAAGAAAACATGCTGTACATGAGCCAAAGAAAGGGTCTTTCCAGCCATTTATAGGCCAAAAAGCCATGAATAAAAAAATCAGAAAGATATTTTAAACCGCAGTTTTATGTGAAGAAGCTGGAGCTTAGAATGGGTAGAGGCATTGCTCAAATCACATGCATATGGCGGCAGAATTGGGACCAGAACCTTGGTCTCGGTCCTGGTCTTATGGGGGCCCTAGGTCTTTGTCACCTCTTAAGACATGATTTGCTCTTCTTCAAATAAGGTTAGGAATAAAGAACAAGTTTTAAATAAACAGAGAACTCAGATGACAGGACCAGATAGAAATATCAGTCCTGCGTCCCCGAGGGAAGAAGCCGTAGAGGACAATGAACAATTCGGCGTGTTCTTTCCTCAGTGGAAAGCCCCGGTTTCTGAAGCGTTGTGCCCACTGGGACCTAATGCATCCAGCCACAGCCCCCTGCGTACCGCTGGGGACTTCTCGAAGGCACACGTCACCAAGTGTCCTCTGTATCCCTGTGAGCTGCAGAGGGAGCATCTCCCAGAAGAGCCTCAGCTGTTTGTTCCTACTTAACAAACATCCGTATATACTATCACTTTGTACCAGATGCCCTCATAAGCGCTTTATGCGTCACCGACTCATTTAATCCTCGTGATAATCCTGGAAGACGCCTGTTGGCCTAGTGGACGCTGAGGGTCCATCCAGAGATGTATCCTGAGTCTGTCTGTTGAAAGGGTTGGCACGGAGTATTTGGCCAGCAGACGAATGACTCTGTCCCCTCCTGACACATAATTAGCTAAGAGGGGAAGAGCACGAGGATGCCCAGGAGTCTGTCAGACTCCTGTAGATGTGAAACAAACTGCCACACGCTTGGCAGTTTTAAACACACACACATTTATTCACCCCCAGTTCTGGAGGCCTGGAGTCCAGAGTTCGCTTCACTGGGCCAAAACCAAGGTGTCACAGGGCCATGCTCCCTCCGGAGGCCTGAGGGAGGATCGTCCCTTGCCTCTCCCAGCTTTTGGCAGCTGCTGCCATTCTTTGCCTTGTAGCCACAACTGCCATGCCATCTTCACAGTGCTTTCTCCTTTGTGTGCGTCAAATCTGGCTCTGCCTCTCAGAAACGTGGTGATGACATTTGGGACCCATCTGGGTAACTGAGGATAATCTGGTGATCTCAGATTCCTAATCACATCTGCAAATGCCTTTTTTCCAAATAAGGTAACATTTACAAATTCCAGAGATTATATCTTTGGCCCAGATATCTTGTGGTGGGGGGGAGGTTCAGCCTATCTCCAAATCACCTGGCTAATAGCAGCCCTCTCCCCCCACACACAAATACACACTCTCCCAAATCTGAGCAGGACTCTGCTGTGAGAGTCTCAGGGAGGCAGACTTCAGGGCACAACAAAGCTCTCGGAAAGGCTCCTGCTCTTAATGCTGCTGGGGCAGAAACTCCCTGACCAAACGTGCATGATGAAGACCTCGCTTTGGCCAGGAGTGGACCCACATAACTCTTGCAACATTAAAAGCATGCTGTTCTGTCTTTCCACATCTTTCAGAGGTCACCTTGCCGGGGTGCACTTGGTAGGAAAAGGCCAAGGTCCACACCTGCTCCAGAGCGGAGAGTTCACCTCTACCTGTGGCCTTAATTTGGACTCAAGGTCCGAATGCTCTGCGAGGAAACAGGGCCTGTTTTTTCCTACAGCAGGTGCTTCTGTGCCAGCTCGACACCTGGTTTCATCTTACCTGCCCTGCCCTTGGATTCCCTTTGTCCTGATTTCTGAACTTGCTTTTTAAAAAACTGATCTTATTGTGTGGTGTGAATTTTTACAAAGCAGCCTTAAATAGTTTTTGGAAAAGCGTAGAATATAAATCACACCAATCCATTTAAAATGACACACGAGTATGTCCTAGAGTGTGCATCTTGCCCTATGGCAGGCTTCCTTCTGTCCATCTTCGGCACAGGGGTGATAAGCTCGACCTCAGGTGTTGGGTTGCCCCTCAACCCCGTTTGAGGTCCCAGCAGACTGCAGGTGCTTCAGTCTGGCACTTGAGCCCACAGAGGTTAATGACCCCAGAGATGGCCATCAAGGTGCGTCGATTGTCAAAAAGTCACATGGCGTGTGATGACAGGGCACTCGGTTGAACTTGTCTTCTAGTATTTCGGCAGGAAGGGCAGATGGGCATCGGCCCCACAGAAAGCCAGTGCCCAGTGGGAGGTGCTAGACAGACACTGAAAGGGGCAACGGGGAAGGGGCTGCCCTTTCTCCAAGCCCCCCTCCACCTGGCTCCCTGGGGCACCTACGCTCAGACACACGCCAGGGAAGTGGCTCCATTCCCAGCCTGCCCTGTGGCCTTGAATCCCCAGGACCCCAGCCGCCGCGCTGGGCATGGCATTCCAGAGCTTTCCTGTTTCCAATGCCAGGCACCCTGGCCATCCGAAACGGCTCCCCCTTTGCTCCTCCTCCAGGATCCGCTCTGCCATCTTAGCATCCTGACAACGGGAGGAAGAGGAGGAGGGTGAGGCACTCTCTTCCCTCAGCTCCAGAACAGAGCTAAGTGCTAACTTCTCCTACGCGGTCCCCTGGTAAGGGCTTGGGACACGCTCTTGGGGCCAAATGGTGAGTTTCTAAAGCAAGTGCTTCTCCCACCAAAATAGGCCTCCCCAGGTACTGGGGGCTCTGCATTCCTGGGTTCTGCACCCCTGTCGTCACTTACTTCTGTCTTGGAGGTGGGATGGGAAGTGGGGGCGGAGTCTCAGAGCTGCTGCCCGGGCTGACCTGGTGGGACTATCCTGTCCATCGCCCGCCCTCTCCCTTCTTAGGCATCTGCCTCCCCGCACCCCGCCTCATGCTTCTATTTTCCTAATATTGCTTGGTTGGCGTGTGCAATAAAGGCTTTCTCTACTCGATATTCTGTAATGCTAAGCTTGCTCATGCAAGTTCTTCAGGGGGTCAGGAGAACCAGGTAGAAAACGGGGTGTCTAGGGACCTGCCCCAAGCTGACCGGTGGCCAAAGTGAGGTGGAAAGGCCATGCACTCTGGTCAGAGTTGGTTAGAACAAATGCACCAGGCTGCCTGCTGACACTTCCCAGAGCCCGTGCCTGGCGGGAGGAGGTGCCCAGGCCCACAGCATTTCCACACGTGCATCCCCCACGCAGCAGGCGCTGGATGCCCCCGGGGTTGGCCCCGAGGTTGTCTCTCAGCTCCCCTACCCCCCATGGGATGGGCTCATGTACCAGTCACAGAATGGAAAGTACAATCTTTCACGAAGACAATAAGACTGGACGTTCTTGGGTCTCACAATCAGTAAATTTTCTTTGGACAGAAAAGATGAAATAACAGCCAACGTGCCCACAGAGACGTTGGTGGCTGCAGCCTTCCGTCACCCATACGTTGGGCAGATTTTTATAATCACAGATCCTGAAAGCAATGAGGCCTGTGCACAGAGTCAGACCGTGATCCAGGAGACGACACCGCCCAGGATGTCACTGAACAGCAGCACGCCGTGCTGTGAGGTCAGGGGCTGGCCGACGCTTGCCCGGCTCGTCTCCCAGCACCCGCTCATGCCTCATGCACCTGGGAACTGCAGCTCTGCTGCCATCAGTCACGACACGAGGAAAATCATCTAACCCATATTCTAATTACAGAAACGAAAGCATTTTATGAAGCCACACAACACTCGACGTACAAATTCTCGGAGGCTTTGTTTGGGCCATGCCAGCTGCCCTCTCATCACACCTCAGCCAGCTCCGATGTCACCTCTGCCAACATCCCCAAGTATTTACTGAGTCTCCTTCGAGGACCCAGTGGCCCACGGTACCTCTCGGATCCCAACACTGAACCATGAGTGTGAGGCTGTTTAGGGACCATCGTGTCCCCAGACATTCTTCTTATGACTCATCTGTTCCCTGTGCCTGGCTCGGCGTGACCCGGAAGGATGCTAAGTGGATGTTGGTTGAATGAATGACACCATCTGTGGTCAAACACGAAAGCCAGGAGTAAGGTCAGTTCGTGACTACCAACCAGCAAGCGAAAGGGGCTTTTCATTAACGGCCGTGTGTCACCTGCGGGGACAGCACAGCTTCCTCGCCATTCTGCCTACCAAGCACTCTGCTGTCCACTGGGAAGCATGACAGTCTCCCTCTGAACCTGAAGGTGGTGGCCGATGCCATGTAGCGACAGAAGACATCAGCGGATTTGTTTTCCAATCATCCATGCGACCTCTGTAAGAAGCCAGAACACACTACCCGGTGTGGGAAACGTCAGTGTTCCCGTCCACGCTGTGTTCTCAACAGTACACTATGTTCGGAGTAAGAGAGAGTTTGGGGTGATTTATGTATATTTCAAATGGTACACTTCTTCATCGGGGTGAAGCATGTGCCAACCCTCCCCATGGCAGGGCCCCCTGAACCCCCTCACCTCTGACTCTGACAAGCTACCCAGCAGGAGGACATGAGGGCCCAGAGACCCAAGGCACTGGCCATGAATCATTGCGGTTCCAGAAAATGCAGGGGTACAGACCCAGGGGAAGCTCACACTGTGAGCTAGAGGGATCCTCTGCCAAGCCAGCAGTGGCTGTCAGCAGGCTCCGAGGGGACCGGGTCTCCCGGCCTGCGGGTTGGGCCACTCTCCAGTGCCGCCGGGAGTCAGGCAGCCTCAGAGCAGCAGTTCGGGTGCTGGGTGGACATAAGGCAGAGTTTCCTGAACTTGGTGCAGAAGACTCATCGGTGGCATCTTTTTAAGATGCAGGGCCTGACTCAGTGGGTCCAGGTGGGGCATGAGACTGTGCATCTCTGACATGTTCCGGTGATGCCGGCTCCATGGACTGTATTCTGAATGCTTGATCTCCTTTGGGTCTGCGGGAACATCACCTGGGGGAACCTCTCTAGCACGGGCCCAGGCCTCACCCCTTCCTAAGGAATTGGTGATGGGTGGGGGTGGTCCTGGGACAGGCTTAATATCTTTCTAAAAGACCCCAAGAGATTCTAGTGTGATCAGGCTTGGGAACAGCTGACCTAGGGTTCAGCTCACAGTTGGGGCCTAGCCTCTAAGGAACAGCTTCTAGAGGGTTAGATGACATCACTTGGTCTTATCACTTTCAGTTTTCTTGTCCCCACTGAATAGTATGTCACGTGCTGAAGGCAACTGACTGCCACCCCTCATGACTGCTTTCAACACCGGAAATCGGCAGAAATGCTCTACCTTCTCTGCATTTCACCCCAGATGCTGATACGTGGATGGCTCTCAACGTGCTGGTTTGCAAGGCTGAGTTTCACGTCCTCTCTGACCCAAAAGGGGCACCAGTCATCACCAACTACACCAGGAGGAGCAGGAGGCTTGGAGCGTTCATGTGCATGGCAGTCTGCTGTGGCTGCAATATGTCCAAGAAAAGCCAAAAGAGGAATAAGGCTTCTTCCAAGTTCATGGAAAGAAAACTGACTCTGGTCAAGATGGCAGAGGAGGAAAACGCCATGCTCACTCCCTCCCACGCCATCAGAATTACAGCTAAACTACAGAACCACCTGTACCGAAGTCCTACAACTAGGGACACACAGAAGAGGCCACCTTGAGACTGGTAGGAGGGATGTAGGCAAGGAATGGGCAGGTCCCACACCCGCGTGTGACAGCTGAACATCAGAAGGGATGTCTCGGCCACAGAGGTCCTTTGAGAAGCGTGGAGTCCCGGCCCCACGCTGGGCTCCCCTGCCCAGGGCTTCAGTGTCAGAGAGAGAATTCTCCCAACGTCTAGCTTTGAAAACCAGCAGGAGCAGTGGCTGAGTGACACATAGGCAGCTGGAGACCCGGATGTCCTCTTAAAGGGCCCGTGCACACTTACCATTGATAAACTCACTCACTCTGAGCTTCAACGCTTGGGACACAGCTCGAAAGTCACCAGGGACACAGGGAGGGACTGAGTTGTCTGGCTTCAGGGAGAGGGCTGGAGTGGCAGCTTCCTCCCAGACAGAAGTGCCAGCAGAAGCCATGGTTCTGTGCTGAGCCCTCCTCATTCCAGTGCGCAGATGCAGGTGGCTCCACATCTGAATCTCCATCACCTGGCTGACACTGTTGGCTCCGCCTTGGTGATTCCGAGACCCCCACCCCCAACATGCGGGCCCACCCAAGGCACTACCTATGGTTTTTCCATACACACAGCTTGTCTTGGCTCATGCTGTGGACTTTCCTAAAATCTCTCAACAGTTCACAAATCCCAAACAAGCAATATCTGGCCTCTGCATGCCTTGTACCTCCTGGTGAGCAGCCTGAGCCCAGCCCCAGAGGCAGCCAGCCTTGGTTCATGACTTGGCCTCTCCCAGGTGCCTCCAAGCCCAGCACAAGTGGCAACCATCTGCAGATCATTTTGTAGCTCATATCAGGTGGCCCTGGGAAGGACACAAGCAGCACCTGACTTTGGCCTGCACCAGAGTCCCTCCCAACCACCAGGAACCAACACACCCAGTGTGTTCTGGCACCAGAAACAACACACTTGGTGGCCAGCTTCAGACCACAGCAGAGTAGCACCCAACCACCTCCACAAGCAACACACCCACAGGACAGACCGGGCAGGCCCCAGAGCCCTGCTCCATGGGATCAGCGACCTGCACAGCAGCAACTCCACTGTGGTCACAACCGGTCCTCACAACCCATTAGCCCAAGGGTTGATCCCTCCCGTTTATGTACCAACAGCAATTGAGGCTCAGTGATGACAGGAGGGCACACACAATCCACATAAGGGACACACTTGGGGCACCTGGCTCGGGTGACCAGGGAGTCTACACCATTGGGCCCCACAGGACAGTTACGACATAAGGTCACTTCACCAAGATCGGGAGAAATAGCAGCCCTACCTAATGCATAGAAACACACACAGAGAGGCAGCCAAAATGGGGAGACAAAATTACACATCCCAAGTGAAAGAACAGAACAAAGCTCCAGAAAAAGAACTAAACAAAATTGAGACGAGCCATCTACCAGATGCAGAGTTCAAAACACTGGTGATAAGGATGCTTGATGAACTTAGAGAAAGAGAAGATAAATTAGTGAGGATTTTAACAAAGAGATAATAAACAAAAAAGAAACATAAATGAAAAATATAATAACTGAAATGAAGAATACATCAGTGGGAATCAACAGTTGATTAGATGAGGCAGAGGATCAAATCAGCGATTTAAAAGATAAGGTAGCAGAAGATACCCAATCAGAACAGCAACAAGAAAATGAATCTAAAAAATGAGGATTGTTTAAGGGACCTCAAGTGTACCAACATTCACATCATAGGGGCACCAGGAGGAAAAGAGGAAGGGATTGAAAACCTGTTTAAAAAAATAATAGAAAACTTCCCTAACCCGGCAAAGGAAATGCAAGCCCAGGAAGTGTAGAGAGTCCCAAAGAAGATGAATGCAATGAGGCCCACAGCAAAACACATCATAATTAAAATGGCAAAAGTTAAAGACAGAGAATCCTAAAAGCAGCAAGAGAAAAGCAGTTAATTACCTACAAGGGAGTTCCCAAAAGACCATCAGCTGATTTCTCAACAAAAACTCTGCAAGCCAGAAAGGATTGGCATAAAATATTCAAAGTGATAAAAAGCGAAGACCTACAATCAAGATGACTCTACAGAGCAAAACTATCATTTAGAATTGAAGGACAGATAAAAGAGATTCCCAGACAAGAAAAAGCTGAAGGAAGACATCACCAACAAGCCAGTATTACAGGAAATGTTAGAGGGGATTCTTTAAGAAGTGGGGAGATGACAAAAATATAAATAATGGTACTAACTACATACCTAGCAACAATTACTTTAAGTGTAGATGGATTAAATGATCCAATCAAAAGATAGGGTGTTCAAATGGGTAAGAAAACAAGACCCTCCCATGTGCTGCCTAAAAGAGACTCACTTCAGATCTGAAGACACACACAGACTAAAAGCAAAGGGATGGAAAAAGATGTTTCATGAAAATGGAAACAAACAAAAAAGCTGGGGCAGCGATACTTACGTCAGGCAAAATAGACTTTAAAACAAAGGCCATAATGGGAGACAAAGAAGGACCCTGGAATCCCACTTCCGGGTATTTATTCAAGGAAACTCAAAACACTACTCTGAAGGGACATGTGACTCCATACATTCACTGCAGCTTTATTTACAGTAGCCAAGGTATGGAGGTACCCTGGGTGTCTGTCAGTGGATGAATGGATAAAGAAGAGATGGTGCATATGTACTGTGGAATATTACTCAGCCATAGAATAAAATAAAATATCACCATCTGCAACAGCAAGGATGGACCTAGAGGGTATTGTGCTAAGTGGAGTAAGTCAGACAGAGAAAGACAAATGCCACATAATTCCACTTACATGTGGAACCTAAAGAACAAAATAAATGAATGTACAAAACAGAAAGAAACTTATTGAGAACATTTTGAGGGGTGCCAGATTGGAAGGGATTGGGGGGGCTAGGTGAAAAAAGGGGATTATGAATACAAATTGGTAGTCACAAAATAGTCACAGGGATGTGAAACGCAGCACAGGGCATACGATCAGTACTATTGTAGCACCTGTGTATGGTGTCAGGTGGGCACCAGCCTTGTTGTGGGGATCACTTTGTAAGTGATACAGATGTCTAATCACTGTGTATATCTGAAACTATGATTGTATTGTATGCCAACAGTACTGAAAAATAAAGTTATTAAACGAAAAAGAACTAATTTTCTTTCCGTATTTGATTAAATTCAATGCATTGAAGTTATTAAAGTTAATGACTCTGAATTTGCCTCGAAATAATACACAACTACAGACAGTTTAGCGTTTTATCTTCATTTTTAACCTACAAAGTGTAAAGTGTTCACAAAGGATTTCAATAAATATATTAAGGCTCAAGGTGATCACTGGTGACTCTGGGAGAGGGCTGGATTTCTCACGCACTGCTGTACATTTGAAATCTAAATACGAAGACTTTTGCCACCACACAAGGAATGACATGAAGCATGCGCTCGTCCTGCTGATCTCCCCATTCGACACATCTGCACATTCTCCTCCTCTATCTGATGAGCAGGGAATGGTGCGCTTTTCTGACGGGTGAAGAGGACACACAGTTGCTTGGTGTGACCTGAATGTTTTCAGCACGGAGCCTCGTCGGTGATATGGCTTACGGTGAGTAAAGTGCCACCACTGCCAGGCTGGAAAGCTCACGGAAAAGCAGGAGCAGCAGCAGCAGGCACCGAGGCAGGCGGTGTGGGAGGCCAGCCTGGTCCACCGCAGATGGGAGACAGACCCACACAGAGGGCGCCACTGTGTCCCGTCGGCCATGAAGTATCCAGCTAGGTGCTGTCGCTCAGAAATGCTGTGAGGACCTTCTCGGAGGCCTCCCTGCCTGTTTTCCATTGGAGCCCCTGCTGGAGCATCAGTGGCACAAATGGAGGCCACTTGGCACCTCCATACCACGGACACAGAAACCGGCCATCAACGCAGACTGCACAGGGTATCTCGGGGTCCCCCGCCTGGGAAAGAAGCTGGTAGCACTGGTCCCCTGTGCCCGGGGAATGCCCCAGTGCAGAGCAGGGGGCCTTCCTGCAGGAGAAGCGAAGGTTGGCAGTGCGTCTGGCGCTGAGGGTCGCCTCTGTCCCGAGACCGTCTAGATGGACTCCAGCATCCAGTCGCTGCCAGAGAGGGTGCAGGCAGGCAGAGATGGGGCCCCTGGGGGGCCTCGCCCCCTCCCATCGCAGAGGGAGTGCTGGCCCTGGATCTCGTCCTCGTCCTCCTCGAAGAAGCCGTTCTCCAGTGCGTCCACGCCATCAGGGCTGGACGCGGCCTGGCACGCGCCCTTGTACTCCTGAATGGACTCGTAGAGGCTGTACAGCTGGCACAGCAGAGACATGTCCAGCTGCCGGAGGCCGACCTTGAGGGAGGGGGAGGGAGGTGGAAACGACAAGTCAGCGCGGGCGTCATGTCAGTGAACACGTGCCAGCACGTTCCTCCCACACGGTGACTCCTCAGCCCTGGGCTCCCGGCCCCCGAGACGCTCTCACCTCCGACATCGCCCTGCATGTCGGGAAGGCCACGCCCGCCGGTTTGGGCCCCGCCTGCAGGGCTGGCCCGGCTCTCCAGCACGCCCTGCCACACAGCAGCACTGTGCCGTCTGGTGGCCCCAGCTGCTTTCACTCTGGAGGCCAAGATGCAAGTGTGTGGCTTCCTCTGGCTATGGCCAGATTCAGAGAAGAGCCACGTGTGCCATCCCTGCCATGACAGTCATTGTCAGCTCCCTGGGGCGACACAGTCCCCTCCCCAGCGACAGCAGTGGACCAGCCAGTGTCACATGCCGCCATGTGGAGCACCTACCCTCTGACCAGCTCCTTTGGAAGCACACCTTTAAAAAATTCAGTCTCATTTAAGAAAACACAGAATTCTAAGATGCTGTAATTCGCGGCCCCTCATTCTAACCTTCAAGACAAAAACAATCCACTCGTTTCCATTGCTTCAAACTGCTAACGTGTTTCCTTCCTCTCTGCCCAGGCTTCCTGCTTCCTTCCTGATCTTGCTCTCCTCTGCTCCCCAATTTCCTTGCACCCCAGATACTCCCCAACACACAGCAGCAACAATGGGGCCACAACCTTGACCTGCCCTCGAAGTGACTTCAGAAACCCACAACAGGCTGGCTGCAGACACACCTCTAACACAGGGTGGTGGCTCCTGCCAGGTTTCGGGTCACTAGTCTCTGAGTATCTCTGGAGGGTGCAGTGGGAGGGAGCTCTTAACTTAAATAAAAAATAATTACAATAGAAACGTCACCATCAGGATACAGGCTGAGAGGATGAAAGGAAGCTTTGAAGGGAGGTTTTTGTTGATTCAAAACAAAGCATCAGGAAAAATGTTTAGGATATTTTTTAGGATAAAAAACAAGATTATATTAAAGAACAAGAAACTGAAAGTAAAAGTGGGGGAAATTCACTAGCAGTTTAAGAGACATAAACAAAAGCAACCTCTTCCTAGTATAGTGATGAACAGGAAACAAATGTAAAGGAAATGGCCTCATCTGTGCCCAGCTCTCTGCTGAGCAGAGCCTGTGGGTGGGGCAGGGAGGAGGGCTGAGATGGGTTGGTCTCTGCCATGAGCCCTCCCCGCCCTCAGCAGCCCTCAAGCTCCTGTCACTGCAATTCCTCAGCCTAAGCGAGAAGCGTTCCCTCCCACAGGGTGGAGTGTGTACAGATCCGAGGAGAAACAGGAGCTATGGTACAGGAGTCCTGAAAACATGGGCACGGATGCAGAAAATGCTTGCGTAGAAGTTCAGATCAAAACATAACGTGGGACACGAGCTTGGTTTCTTAGGTTTGATATAGTTGAACAGTAAAAGCCAGGCAGTCAAATCATAGATGAGCAGCTCTGCGCGGGCTGAAGCAGAGCAGTGGCTGCCACACCCTGCTATGCGCAGCCGGTCAAGCCACCAGACAGCGTGTGGACTGGGACTGCGCGCCACACATGAGCACGGCTGTGAGCTTTCGACTGCAAAACGTGTCAGCAGAACCTGCTTTGGGAAAGTGTGACTGGGTATTTATAACCTTCTGCACTGCCTCATTTTCCTTTCTCAACAAGCATGATACTCTTAAATTTAAAAACTAGTAATAATTAAAAGTATAATGTATGGGCACACACTGCAGTAAGATGGCATGCTCGTAACATCTGCTCAGAGGGCTAACTGGCAATGCTACAGAAAGCCTCGAAATACTGCAGCGCTTGTCATCGGCTGAGTAGCTCGTTTCAGGGACTGACTGTAGAGAAGAAACACTGAGCTATACACAAAGGCGGAACTGACTCTGAGCAGCTGGAGCACTGGGAGGTGGCAGCCAGCAGCACGGCGGGGCACCAGGTCAGGCCTGGAGGACTCGGCCTGCTGCTCCAACCACGAGCCCCGCACTGCCTGAGCCGACGATGCTGAGGGACGAGGCCACACTGCCAGCCATGCTTCAGCAAGCGGCTAAGCTCGTTTTTGGCTTTTCTGAATTTTTTAGATTCCCTGCTATGGACATGTATTCACTTGCGAGAGAACTTTATCTTTCTGAAACGCAGTGAACGAATAAGTAGATGTGGACGCTTAAGTATTTATTTCAGACGCTCACATAGGTAAATGCCCCAAATCCAATCTGGGTGTCCCATTGGTATCTTTGGGACTGGAGTGTAACGAAGAAAGCAGTGACCTAACGGATCGCAACCTGATTTCTGAATAAAGGATGCGTTGGCAGAGGGACGCCGACCTGCGCACTGTTTAGTGGAAAAGGCAGGGGGCCATGAACTGGCTCCCCAGGACTGGCAGACAGGCCCCTGCAGGCTGTTCCCTCCCACAGTGCGGGGCTCCATTGGTCACGTGGTCTCCTACGCTTTCTCCTCTCCAGTGGAAACGTGTGGGTCCGGTCAATGAGTTAGCCTCACCAAGCTGAGGACAGGACTCTGAAGGGCCCTGGGGATTCAGAGGAGGAGGTGGCCCACGTGACATGCCTGTGTCCCCAGTAAGGCTGGCCCAAAGCCAGCCTCTCCTCCACACTTTCCCACAAATTCTCCTCCCTGGCTGGGTTGAGCTGGTTTCTTTGGCCCCGCTACGAGCCCATTCTGCAACCGAACAGGCCCCCCCCCCCAGGACAGTACCATGTGTCTCTAACCTAAACTGACCTTCAGGCCAATTTAGCCCGTTTCCTCTTGTTCTGTCCCAGGCAGATGACACAGATGAGTAAAGCAAGCGACCATTTTAAGAGATGTCTCTGCATACTCTTTTCCTTTTTTTCCTCATTATAAGAATAGAACTTTCTAAAGTATTAAAAATTCAGTGGTTCCTAACCATTAGAAAGAAACCAGTTCTAGGATCTAAAGTGGCACTCTATAAAAATGTTTTGGTCTTGGGACTCCTTTATACTCTCAAAAATTAATGTGAATAAAATTTCTATGAATAGTCAGTCGCATTTTGTAAATCTCTTTAACGTCTGCCTTATCTGCATCTGCTTTTGATCTTTTGTAACATGTTTTGGTTGAAGAGAATCTGGCTTCACACGGGCTTAAGTGGGAAGGGAGTGTTTAATAGCCTTTCTGATAACTGGGTATTCTGCGCCACTCCCCTTTAGCAGGCTGCAGAGTGGAATCTGAAACTATGCAAATGAATTTTTCATACTCTGTCACATTAAAATCCATCAGTCTCCTGTCTACAGACACGCCACCCTGAACGCGCCTGATCTCATCTGATCGCAGAAGCTAAGCAGGGTCGGGCCTGGTTAGTACTTGGATGGGAGACCACCTGGGAAGACCGGGTGCTATAGATGTAAAAAAATAAAATAATTAAAAAACCCATTGGTCTCGCACTTTGGATGAGTCATGTAACTATGTATGATTTTATATCATCGAGCATCAGTTATGAGAAAAATATGGGAAACTGATTCACTGAATTATGTAGATTTTCCTAAGGGTGATACATTTCCTTAGGTAACACTTGAAAAATCTTATTTGTCAACATGACCACCACATAATTATGGGCTCCCAAAAGGATCTGGGGGCCCTTAGATGTCCCCAGATCATACTAAGAAACTTGATCTAAAGTTATCCGAATTTAGCACTAGCAGATGTCCCTCTGGCTCTGTGCATATCCAATGTGCTTTTAGCTACTGGTTATAATAATGTATCCACGCACTGTTCTGTAACTTAGTTTCCACATTGTGAGATCTATGTGCATGTATATACACAGTTACTATACTCTTTTCCACAATTATATAGTATTCTATCACTATTCCATATTACTACATAATTCTGTTACATTTGACTGCAATACAAACACCCATGCAAAACTATTGTTACTCGTGTGATGATTTTTGTCCTATAAAGGAAACTGCAAGTGTGAAAGCCAAGAAGGGAGGCAGAATGCCTCCCCTCCAAGCCCTCCCCAGTGCTGGGGCCACAAACAACAGGCTACTCACCCAAGATTTACATCAAACACCCAGAAGTTCATGACCCGAGGTGGTGACTGCTGAGACGGACGCAGGTGATGCCAAGAATTAGGTGCGACAGGAGGGAAAACACGACCTACTGATGACAGCCTGGAACTCAGACAGCTTGGAACTCAGCTTGGAACGCGCTGCAGGGGTAGCTTGTGTCCTGTCCCTTTCCTGAATGATACCCACTTTACCGAGATTCCCTCTCCATTAGAGCAGGTGCAGTTAAGGAAGAAAATCTGAAGCTAAAGCCAGAAAACCAGTTCTTGGACAATACACAGAAAACTTCAGTCAGCACCCAGTGCTTCACGGACATCTGACACCAAAAGCGAGAAGTGGCTGGCGTCTACCTGTTTATGCTGATTCCCTAAAGCCTTCCATCCTTATAACCATTCTTTTAAATCTTTGCTGGTCCTTCAGGTAAAACATGATACCTTGTTTCAATTTACATATCTGTGGTTAGAAGGGATGCTAAACACCTTGTATTTCTCTTTAACTGCTTTGAACTAGGCTATCTTGGGCTCCAAGTCTAAGCACACTCCACCACCTAATAAAGCACCCTCTTCCCATGTTCTCTCATCTCTACAGTGTCTTCCTCCACAGGGTCACCCTCCCCTGGAGAACGCAGGTAGGAGACAGAGGCCCCCTTCTCCAACCCCACCCCCAGGCCAGGCCAGCACCTCCCTCCTGAAACCCTTAAAGACAGACCCGCATCTCTGCACAACTGGGCCAGGCATGGCACTCGGGGCCAATCAAGGAAGCAAACAGAAAGTGCCTGAACAAATGAAAACATTTCTGCACACCCATAAGGCAGGTTGAGGGTTCTTCTGTCTCCAAAGCCCTTAGGGTACAATAAGCATCTGTGTCAAGTGTCTATGAAGGAATGTGCCTCAGGAGAGACGCAGCCCAAGGAGCCCTGCCTGCTTGTCACTCAGGCATGTTCGGAGTGTGTAGGCAAGGACCAGGGTGCGTGGAGGCCCGAGCTCCAGGGGAATGATGCGGAGCTAGAGGGGCAGGTATCTGACCTGGCTGGTCTCAGCACTGGCTTGCTGCCCCCGGGTCTGTGGTCTGCATGCAGCCTGTCTCACCCAGGATCGTGAAAAATTAGCTCTCTGAACTGGGGTTCCCGTGGAGTTAGGTGGGCATTCAGGGAGCAAAATGCACCACCTCCGACTGCTGCTGGGTGGGGGCCAAAACCCTCTGCTCGGCCCTCCTGGACATCCATGCCCACCCAGAGCGTGGTGACGACTCCCGATACAAACACGCCTGGCACCTGCTCAGCCGAGAGACTGCAAGAGCAGAAGTGGCTGAATGCCAGACAAACACCTGTCACCAAAGTGGGGGAGTGGAAGGGTGTGCTACCTGTAAGATGCTTAGGAGTTAAGAAAAATATTACTTTATGGTCTCTACAGTAAAGTGGCAGAAAAAATATTTCAGTCCTTTCTATCTTCATAAATTGAGACTCTAAGTAGAACCTCGCTTAGAGCTAACACCAAAACGTGAACGAGCACAGCTCGTCCCCCAACCCCAGACAAATACACACACGGTTGTCACAGCACCAACCATCACACACGCTTACTCAGTTGTCTTTCTTTTGGGGGGTGGATCCTGGAATGGGGGTGAGTACCTAACGGGGTATTACAGCCTAAAATCATTAACAAGCCACCGCAGATAGCCTAGTTTTGATGAACAGAGTCAGAGAATCGTCAGCCTGCGTCATTCTTCCTCTGCACGAGGTGGGTTTACGGCCACCAAATACAGCTGTGCCGGTGTTGTTGGGGCACCATGCCAGGCAGGCCCCCTACTTGTGACCACGTGGTTTTATGAGGCCGTCTTCTGCAAATGCCCAAACAGCACGAGGGGAAGAGAACCACCCTGCCAGAGCTCAGAGGACCCTTCTGGCATCTGTGGGAGATCTGAGGCCAAAAGGGGGTCCCATCGCCCAACAGCACAGCTCGAGGTCCTGGAGCCTGGGTCGCAGCCCCCCGCTTCCTCGAGGGCCTGTGAGAGGTGCAGGTGCTACAGGTAGGGAAAGGAGTCCAGAAATTTGTATTTTAGTGGGCGGCCTGGGGATTCTGGGGAGCACCGTGTTGAAAGAAGTATAACAGGCTGCAGGGTATCCCCAGTCCCCTCTGCCTGCAGCAATCACAACGGTGCCCTGGGAGCTGCAGCACCAACTCCAGACAGCATGTTGCAGGCCTGACTCCAGGTGGGGCTTTCAACGCCACCTCTCGGCCCCATGGGGGACAGGGACTGTGCTCCTTGGGGACATGTGGTCTCCAGCCCAGGCCTGGCCCCACACAAGCTCACTTGGGCTTAGCTGTCTCGGCTCAAAATGGCCAAGGTAAGTGTTGCTGGTCCCAGAAATCAAACTTTTTTTTCTCAGATAAATTCTTCTCCCAAATCACTTCCGCTCAGGACCTCCAAAGTCCTGTATGGGTGATTTCCCTCCCACCTTTGTGCACAAGTGGGTAACCAAAATAATTGATTTAAAAAAAAATGAGGCAAAGAAGCTCCAAGTCAGAGCAGTTAGAACCTGTCACTGCTGATGTGGGAGGAAGAACCCAGCAACCCCTGAGAGGCCACCCTCCAAGGCCCTGTCCCCATGGCCAGGCCCTTCCTGCCTCTTCACTCTGTGTGACTCTGTTGGTGCCCTCACATGACAAGCTAGTGTCACAGAATCTGTGTGGAAAAGGATGTGGGCTGGGAACCCAGATGACGGAGAGTCGAGGGTCTCCTCCAATCACATGCAAGGATTTGAAACCCCGACCATGACCCTGCAACCTTGCAACCCAGTGAGCAAAGCCAGCTCAGTAGGCAAAACTCTGCCCAGGGACCCCAGGGACCAAGGATCTGTACCTAGAAAGCGTCCCGGGGGTAACACCTGTTCTCCGGCCATCCAGCAGCCCGCTGTCCCTCTCTGCACACTGCTCTTTCTTTGGAGAATCCCAGTGCCCCCCATGGTCACACCTTAGTGAAACAGAATCCTGTCCGCACTCAGACTGGCTGGCCAGGCCCCCGTCATAGTAAGTGCCACCGGAAGTAAGATGCAGAGCCAGAATGGAGGGCGTGGACACTGCTGGAAGCCATGTTCCCAAATGGAGGGAGGAGGGCGAATGGCACGCGGGCATCCTGGGCACCCGGAGCCCAAGTGCGGGTCCGCGCCTGTCAGAGCATGTGACCAGCAGGCCAACGAGACTCTCTGTGCCAGAGCCACCCAGAGGCAGGGTCTCGGGTCATGGGAATGGGAAGCGGTCTCAGTTACAGCGGTCACACGGCTGGGACATGCCTGCGTCCACCAGGCAGGGCCGCTCCTTCACACACCCGGGTGCTCCACCACACTTGGCACCTAACATATGCCCAGCAAACTCCTGCTGGATACGACCTAAAAATGTTCTGATGCTTAAAAAAACAACAAACTTGGCTTCTCGTGTTAATGGACTTCCGTCTTCAGAGCGACAACCACCTGAGTGACCGTCAGAACTTTCCAACCAGGCCCACTGGGACAGGAAGTGCAAACCACGACCCAGAGCAGAGCAGGGTATCACCAATCATGGGACAGAACCCTCTGCCCACTCAGCTCCCTGCGCCCTCACACAGCCTGGACACCAGCCACCCAGGTCCCACCCTCGCCGTCCTTCAGCCCATTCCTGCAGGCCAAGGTCGTCCTCCAGCTCCACATTCTGAGGTTTTAACACGCTCCTCCACCGCCCACGCCAAGCCCCCTGCCCCCTAAAGGCAGCCACTCCCGCTGCCCCACTGTGCTGCCACGGAAAACATCACGATATAGATACCAATCCGGAAAACGTCCGTGGCATGGGGCCCCAAACAGCAGACCAGATGCGCAGTGCGATCGTGTGAGTCTGTGTGTGCGCGTGTGCTCACGGACGCGTCACGCAGTATATCACTGCCATGGTTAAAAAGGCTTTTGGAGCATCTGGTTGAATTTATGACTTTGGGGGAAGTACTTAACTTTTGAGTGGCTTTAAAAAAAAAAACATAAAAGGGACTTTGAGTACCCACTTATGGGGAAATTACAAGCCAATGCACAGAAAGCATGAACGTTGTGCTCGCCTGGGAGATGTCTCCAAACCTTAGCAGCAACTGTCCCTAGCTGCTGGGACTAGAGGGAGCCCAAAACGCTTTGCTGCACTGCCCTGTCCATAACAGGCTGAAGTGGCCTCTGATTCACCACTCTCCCCAACTTAGCATTTAATTAGCGGCCCCGCAGATTCTGCTTCAGACTTGTCCCCAACGAGGTCCCTGGTCCCTGGTTGACACTCATGGGGCCGCACACCTCTGGAGCTCCACCTCCGAGCACACCACCAGCACCTTCCATGCCCAGGTTCACCCCACGAGCCCAGCCCCAGGCTGCTCTCTGGCTCCTATCCTGGGCCCCTCTGGGTAGAACCTGCCTATCAGAGGTAGCACTCGACTCCTGCCTGCTTTAGAGAACACAGCCTTCGCTGGCCTCCCCGTCACTGCTGCTGGATGCTGGGTTAATCGCATTCCCCTGTGAATTCCAGTTGCCTCCCTGGTCACAGATTTGACCTTGGACTTTTGAATTAAACAGCTCAACACAAGATAATTCCCACAGATAATTCGGGAAGGACTCCCAGCTCTTATTTCACCAGGTCCCCAAGGCAGGAGCCTCAGAGCTTGAGGTGCCCACTCAGACCCCATAGCCCCAACTTAGCAAATCTCCTAAAAGCCAAAAGACCAGAGTACTTTCAAAGACCTTGTGATATTTTCTGAAAGGGACCATCAAAACCTGTAGCCCTATCTTATCTTCATCTGAGCTAAATATCAGACAGACCTAAGATGGCTGTTTGTCTTCTCAGTGCCCCAAAGTCAAGGCTTGGGAGAGCACTGGCCCAAGGCATAATTATAAGGTTGTGGCTTAATTGAGTCACACCAGAAGGGACCTGGAAAATGACTTTGGGGAATGGCATGCTGACTCCCAAGCTGCCACAGCAAGACTCCAGAGTATGTCAACCAGAGAGGGTGACAACAGCAGTCCTGAGGTTTTCCTGTCTCTCTCCCAGTCTTGGACTTCAACTGGGAGGGGCTGTCCTACTTCACACCCACATTTATGGGACATCCAGGTCCAGACTGTAAACATAACAGGCATAGATTAACCTAACTCAAACGCAGCACTGCTGGTGTCTATTAATGTTTATTAAGAAATAAAAAGTTTAGCTTGGAATTTAAGTCATTCTCTAAGAAGCTTAAAAAGTCTTTTCTGAGAGAACTGAAAATAACTTCCATGCCAGCTACAGAGTGAGAAGACAATACTTGATTAAAAAGTGTTAAGGCTGCTTTTCTAGATTTAATAGTCTCAATTTTCAGAACAGATACGCTCCTGCAAAAAAAAATGCATAAACCGAATTTTTCTAAACAATATCTTAATGCACTAGATGCATATTTAAAGGATTCCTGTAATAAATATTTTGGCAAATTTTTTCTTGGGGAAAAAGCAGCTTTCACACACCAGATTCCCTTAACATTAACCTGTGCCAGGAGACGAGGAGCAGACAGATTCTAAGTAGAGGGGGACAGCCTGGAGCAGATGGTGGCCCGCACGAGGGTCAGAACGGAGGCCGTTTTCCTGTCCCCTCCCGGCCTGGCTTGAGCCGCATGGAAAGGCTCACTGACACCCAAGTTCCTGCCCTGCTCTGGCGCCACCCTACGTCGTGTGTCCTGGTCCACAAACACCTAACATACTGCCCAAGCACTGAGGACAACCGAGTCCCATTGTTTGGAGCCCGGGCGAGCGGCGCGGAGGGGCCACGCTGCGCGCCCGCCGCCTCGGGCCGGGGATCGGCTGTAACCGGATCCCGCACGCGCCGCCGGGGCGCGGGGGAGGGGCGGGGCGCCCCACGCCACAGTCTCTGGGACAAAGCTGTCCTGCTCTGCTCCGAGAGGCGCAAGCTGTCCCCAGACCCGGGGACCGGCGGCGGTCTGAGGGGTGACAAAGCCGCCCCGCCCACCAAGGCTACGGGCGAACCCCACTTTCGCACCTCCCGCCGCCCGGGGACGGCCGGTCTCCAAAAGCTGGCTTTGGAGAGTGGAGACTCTCCCTGCGCGAGGGTCCAGTCGCGGTCACAAGTGCAGGGACAGTGGAGAGGCCAGTGCCTGTCCGTCCGCGCCGGCCCCTGGGGCAAAGAGCCGGGGAGTGGCGCGCGGGCGCGGGGACTTCCGGAGCAGAACCTGCCGGACGGGAGGACCCCGCGCGGCCCAGGGCCCCCTTACCATCTCCTTGCGGAGCAGGGCCAGGGCGGCGTCCAGGTTGTGCGGCTTGGCGGGCCGCGACGCGCTCCGGGCCCCGCCGCCGCCCGCGCCCCCGCGGCTCAGCTCGTCCTGGATGCGCGACTTCTGCGCGTAGAGGCGCTCCAGGTGGCGCCAGCCGCCCGCCGCGCCGCCGCCTGAGGCCGAGTGCAGCAGCCCGCTCAGGCTCTTGGGCAGCGGGGGCAGCCCGTCCACGCGCAGTCCCCGCACAGCGCCCGCCGCCGCCGCCGGCGCCACCGCGGCCCCGCTCATTGCGCTGGCCCGCCACGCGCGCGCCTGCTTGCCCCGCCGCCGCCGCCCGGCCGAGGCTCCGGGCCCTTCCCCGCCCTTCCCCCGCCCCGCCCCCTTCCCGCTGGCGCCCCGCCCAGCCGGCGCCCCGCCCCTTTTAGCCCCGCCCCTTCCCTCCAGCCCCGCTCCGCGCCCTCGACCCGGGAGACCCACCGGCCCTGCTCGTTTCCAGCCCCGCCCACTTACAGCCCCGCCCACTTACCCGGACCCGCCTACACCTCGGTGCCGGGTCTTTTCCGGCCCCACCCCCTCTCCGCCCCCGGCGGGCCCCCGTGTCGGCTCTCCTCTAGCCCCTCGCGGGACGCCCCACCTCGCCTGCCTCTCTACCCCCTCCCGCCCAGGTGGGCTCCCCGAACGGCCACCAAAGCTGCTCGTAATTACTGTGGGGGCCTACTTCAGACGCGCCCGGATGAGTCCGCCAGTGCTGGGGGTGGGGGCGCGGGGGTCCCCGCTCCCAGGCGCTGGACGCTGGAGAGAAGGTTGGACAGTGCTGGGGGTCCGCCCGTGTTCGCTGTCCCTGGAGGCCAGGACCCCGCCCGCGGGTCGGGGTGACCGAGGTCTGGCCTCAGGACCCCCGCCACCCCCGAGGGCGGAAACCGCCGGGCGGCGCTCATTCGCTCATTCGCTCGGGCGCGCGGACCCTCTCGGTAAATGGCACATCCGGCCAAGAGCGCCAGGTCCACTCTGGGACTGAAAACAAACGCGCGTCTCGGCCTGGCGGTGAACGCTAGTAACTCCAAACGGAAAGTACAGAAAAGGATTAAAAACTCCGACGGGAAAATTCCACGACACCTCAGAGGGGAGAGAAAAGAGAAACAGGCGCGCCCCCTCCTAGGAAGAACCAAATTACACCAGATTAGGGACAAAGGGGTCGGGAAGGTGGGGCCAACCTGCAGACACAGCCCGCCCGGGTTAGAAACTGACGCCTTAACAGGGTCCATAACTTAAGAGGGCACTGATAGGATTCGATTGTTCTGAGCACATTCACTAGGATCAGAAGCTACAAAGTGCTCTGAGCCCGCTAGGCAGCCAAGTACAGGTCCCACACTTGGGCGGGGGGCTTTCCCCCACTCCAGAATCCAGGTTTGTAGCATTTTCTCCACATGTTCTCCTGACCCTGGCAGCTGGCTGAGGCAGACCACGAGAAACCCCAGCCCGGGTGGTGTGATCTGAGGGGATCAGGGAGGCTTCCCACCCCACCCACCTCTCAGCATGCCTCACCTGTCACTAATCACCTAGTCATATTCCTGGATTCATTCATTCACCTATTTAATGAGTGAGTGTCTTCGGGAGAGTGACATATTTGCTTGCGTGGGAGTAAGGGGGACAGAAGCATCTTGATCACACCCTGGCATGAGTTCATTTAATCTCGTGTGTCATGTGGTCATCTGTCCTGCAGTCCCTAGCAGAGATCATGGAACTTAGGTGACAGGAGAAAGTTAGGTGCGACGAGAAAATGATTTCTAAGCACAGGGCAGTGAAATCATTTCAAAGCCCGTACTTGAGAGGATTGTGGATGACGCAGAGGAAAGAAGGTTAGGGCCAGCTGGACAGCAACATGGGGCTCTGGTGCCAGGACACAAAGGACAGTTAGCACAACGCCGACCCCACAATTTCAAAGGCAGGCTCTGTGTCCTGGGAGACACTCTCTGAGGTGGGCCCAGTGAAGTAGATCCCTTCGAACCCTTGCCACTTGGCATGTGCTTTCTGTAATATCACAGTCTTTTGTGCTTTTTAAAAATAATTCTTAAGTTTCGTAACTTAGGTTGTTGAAAGAATAGAAAGAAGCTGAGAAACATGTTGAAAGTTGGAAGAGCTTTCTTTTTAGAGCTGATGACCTTAAGTTCTGCAAACCATAGAGAAGTTTACCTTCTGGTCCACAGTAGTCATTTTTCACTCATTACAGAACTAATTAGAATACTTTGAGAGCAATTGTGCAATGTACTTGGCCTAAATTTTAGCGAATGTATTTAATCATAGGCTCTGTTATGTAATTTTCAAATTGTTCTGTCACCTCAACATTATTGAAGTATTTAGTCAGGGACAAGGGTGAGACTTTTTGTAGTTGCTGTAGCACCTAGCACAATGCTAGGCACCTCACAATATTAAAAAATATTTTTGAAGAACACATCATTGAACATCCCTGGCTGAGAATCTGCTAAAGCACAGGTCATGAGGGTCCGTGACTCTCAGCCATTTACGTTCGTCAGGAGGCGTCACGTTGTGACAGGGGTAGAAATCAGTGTGGCTGTCCCTGCAGAGCTGGGCTCCTTGTGGCTCTTGGAAAAGGCACATACGTGCTTGCTTACCCTGGCAGGCAGGGAGGCCTGGTGGTTGGAGCGGCGCAGTCAGGATGCTGGACAGAGGCCACGGCATCAGTAGGGGTGGTGGGTGGCTGCCAACTGCAGGCCGCGAGGTCGGACCGCACCCCCTGGGCAAGGCTTCCTAAAGCAACAGGACCTGAGCCTTGGACTGTCTGGCCCTTGCACTGGGCGGCCACTGGAAGCAGGGAGAGGAGCTGAGCGGTTAATGTGTCTCTGAACAGAGAGGGAAAGGAGGCCTGAGTGAGGTGGGGATTTACCACCTTGGAGCACCCATAGGTCACAGGGTGCCTTCCCCCAGGCAGCTTTCCACCGGCTGCCCAGCCTCTGAGACTTACCCAGAGTTCCTTCTGATGAAGAGGAAGGCGGGCCTCCTCAAAGGTGGCTGACTTGCGCAGGTATATTCACCCAGTGAGCGGTGGGCCCATGCCACAAGCCCTGTCTTCCTACGGGGGCATGCCAGGGGCAGACAGAGCCAGTCACATGCACGGCGGACCTGCGTCTGCACTTGGAGGCACTGGTGGACCCTTGGAATGAAGGCGATTATAAGGGGGAGCCCCGGCCAGTGTTTAGAAACACTTTCAGTTGCTTGCCCTTTGGAGGAGAAACGAAACAAAAGGCAGAAGAATCAAACCATTTGGGAAGAACTTGCCACAAGCTTGATTTTCTCAAGTGCAAATGGAGCAGAGGAAGCCAGACAAGAAAATGCCCTTTGGGAGATGAGAGAAGGAGCAGAAGGGTCCTGGGAGAGGAGATGGGAACGTGGGATGGAGAGTTAGGGAAGTGTCTGTGACATCAGGGCGACAGGCTGAGGTAGATGGTGGGGAAAAGCGATGGGAGGAGGGAGAAAATGCCCAGGTTAACCTCACGCGTGCATTCCTCTCTTTCCTCTGTTTCCTTCCGCTGTAGTAATTTTATGCCAGGCAATGCGCCAGGCTCAAAGATACAAACATGTCACTCTGAGAGAATGAATGCAATACTGTTAATAGCATGGTAATTATTCTTGTTAATGGGGTACTGGCCTCCCCTTAAACATCTGACGTGGTTTGGGGCTATCGCACTTGGCGAAGCCTGCCATTCAAATTTCAGACATAATTTTTCAAAACAATTTTCCTTTGTAGTGGCTCCTAATTTAAAATGCGCTTCTACATGCCTCGTCTCACCCACCTCCACAAAAGCCCTCACTTAGAAGAAATTTGTAACTGATAGCACCCTGGTTAGGCACATCTCTCTGAGGTCACTTGAATGGCTTTTTTCTCCCAGAACAGCTAGCCCCACCCTCTGAGGCGTCTGTCCCTCCTCCGTTAAACACCCTTAGGTCCCAGAGCTGGCCTTCTGAGGAGACCTGGCTTCAGATTGCTTTGCTGATTCATCACTCTCCTCCTTGCACGTACTGTTTCGTCAGCATTTTTTTCTAAAATGAAACTGTCCAGATCCGTTTGCCAGGTTCGTAGTAGCCTTGGATAGTTTCCTCCATTTTGCTGTCAGCCTGCCTCTTTGGAAGCTTAAAATCAAAGCTTGGAGGTGACATGTCAGACTTCTGAATAATATTAAACTTTAATCCTACTTTAGTTTTAAACGTTTTCAAGTAAGCTACACAAGAGAGCAAGAGACAGCCTATCCTGTTAGTGTTAGGGTTTAAAAAGGGTAAACACATGTCTACTTGTTTATGTGGGCCTAGGACATTCTAGAAGGACAGGAATGAAAGTGGCTCTTAACTTCTGGGGAGTGGGAAAGGGAGGGTCTGAGAGGGAAAAGTCTGAGGTTTTAATTTATACTATTAACACTATTTGTGTTTTATGTTACATATGGAATTCAATTAAAAGCACCATGATAATTCTATTCTTAACTGTATTCATTCAGTGAATAACTAAGCGGCCCTTCTCATTGAAGGGTTATTTTTGTGTTGCTGGATTTTTTCACCTAATTGTGATGCTTTGACTTATTACTAAATTTCATTTTGTTTTATTCAGCCTTGTTTTATTGACTCTACCTGGGAAAGCTTTCTGAACTTGATTCTTCAATTTAACACCCACCTTTCCCAGAATTACCGCCCCTGCTACAGTAATAAGTGTGTCATCTATGGCAACAATAACCGTGGTCAAACCTAACGCTGGAAAGGGCCTGAAATGTCCTGTGTGTTGGGCTAGCATCACAGGCAGCTCCTCATTCGCTCTTCACTCTCTGAGGCTGGCCTAATTATCCCCATGTACGGAAGTGAGGAGAAGGACATTAACTTGCTCACATTCGCCCATGTGGCCGTGGCAAAGCCGAGAGCTGAAATAAGGAAGGCCTGACTCAGAGCGAGTGGTGTTTCTTTCTCAGTTGTGAAGAGCACATAACACGCATCCACCTAGGAGCACGTTGCCCAAGGGGCTCATAAGCACCGCCATGTGCAAGCCATCAGTGAGAACGACACACGGAACAGGGACGAGGACAGATGCTGGGCCAGAGACCCTCCTCCATTGTGAAAGCAGTCTGTTGACTCTCATTCTTTGTGTACCTTATACTGTCACCGAGCCATGTGGGACTTCAAGGGCCAAGAGTACTTAAAAGCGAGCTGTCCAGTATGAGAGCCACCAGGCTTCTGAGCCCTTGACATGTGGCCAGTCCAAAGCAAGATGCTCTGAAGGCATAAAACACCACTGGACCCCGAACACTGGGTGTGACACATAGACTATTTCCAGGTGGCATGCCAGTGGCCTTGATGCAGCATGAATGCAGAGCCACCTCACAAGCGACTCTCACTCACCCAGCTGGGACCTTTCCAGGCGTCTCCTCTGGAGTTGCACCTGATCTTATAACTGGAATGCATCTGGGTGGGGCTGGTTCTGCTTTTGTCTCTTGGCCAGAAAGCGCATGACCCAGAAAGTCTCGTGAGAGGACATGGCAAGGAACAGCAAGCGCCGTGTCCCCAACAGTGGAGACAGGGAGGGGGCATCTGCCTCAGCGCACTGACCAGCCGAGGCACAGAGTGGGGGTGGGGGAGGCGGGCGGAAGCTGACAGGGGGCAGAAGGAACCGGCCTCAGGGAGCTCAGGTTTCAGCCCAAAGGGCCCTGCCAAGCACCTGGACCCTGAGGGTGGACAGGGGAGCGGCTTGTAAGAGGTGGCTTTTCAAAAAAACACAACGCTTGACGACTGGCTGCGAGTAGAGATTGGAGATTTGAGACTTATCCTAGGGGACAATCGATGCATGCTTCCTGTTTCATCCTGACTAAGTGACAGTCGAGAGCATGACGCTCGTGCTCACTGGAACTGTCACACACAATAAAAGCCATTCAGTTGACAAGATTCAGCTTGAAACAAGCCATTCAAAAGGCCCGTAATAATAGCCGGTGTTTCCGAGAATTCTCTGGTTAAAACATCATTCGCGAATCCTATTCAGATTTTGGCCTGACTGAAACTGAAAATCGTGGTGGCAACCCCACTCCCGGCACTGCTCACTGTTTAGATGATTATCAAATAATGGGGTTAAAACTCCCTGGCAGACAGAGGAGGGAACTGTGAGCTCTGGGCACACACACACACTTGCGGGGGCCACACAAAGGGCAAAGTGGGGGTGCAGTGTGAATAGGACATCAGCGGGATTCTCCAGGCAGCAGTCAGAGCAGGTCCTGTGTCCAGCCCTGCCAGGTGGCTGACTGGAGCAGCAGAGCTAAGCGCCAGCCAATAGGTCACTACTCTTTTTATTCTTCTGGTGGTAGGTTTGGTATCAAGGCTGAATCAATCGTTTAAATGGATTTATGTGCTCACTCCAGGCAAATTGTGTAACAACAAATTGAACATAACTTGAAGTCGTGGCCTAACCTGTCACCCATCCCGGATGCCCCGAGGTCTTCCGTCACCCGTTTGCTTTTTCCCCTTTATCGCTTCGTTCACTTATTTTTAAAAATTGACTGTTTATTAAATGTCTGCCGTGGGCCAGCCACTGTGTCATGTGACAGGAACACACAGTCTCTGTCGTCGAGGAGCATAGGAGGCCAGCGTGTACACTCAGATGTGATGTCCGTGGCTGGTGCCGTGACAGAAACGGGTGGGAACAGGCACAGGTCCCTGGGGACAATGGCACTGAGGACTCAGGCAGGGGAGTGACTCTGCTGGTTGTCCTCATTACTCACGGAGTCTGTACTTACAGATTCTGGATGTGCAAATTTGTCTACTTGCCAAAATTTGTTTGTTACCCCGAAATCAAAAGTTGTGGCGCTTTCGTGGTCCACTGTGAACACACACAGAAAGGCGAAAGCTTGAGCCTCCCAGAAACCACATTCCCTCTGGTGTCTTCGCTTTCCACCCAGTGCCCACCCTGGCTTTTGAGGGGCCTTCTTGCCTTGGGTAAGAAGCTCCCTGTTTGACGTCCATCCTGCAGAGCCACCATCCAGATCAGTTTCTAGGCCACCAGAGGGGACTCCAGAGACTGCACTTCCAGCTGTCAGTTTATCTTGTGACATCTTGCTCCTGGGGAAACAAGAGGCCCCGGGGAGTGAATCTGTCACTTGTTTTTGCACGTGCCTCATCTCCTCTACCGGTTTTAAGCTACGGATGGCAGAGGTTGTGCTTTGCTCATCACCAAATCGTCCTCAGCATCTAGCACAGTGCAAGGCTCTGAAGAGGTCTTGGGAAAAGATTAGTAGTGTCAATCCTAAACGTGGGAGTTTAAAGCTGGTAAGAAGGGATGGTGATGTCATGGCCAGTGGAGTAGGAAGAGGACGGTCTGCTGACAAGCAGGACTATTCTTTATCCCTTTCCTCCCATTTCCCAGACCCACTGTTTTTCTGAAGCGCTGATTCTTCAGTGAACATAACCTTAGAACCCACTTTCCTGCCGTTTCAGGCACCCTTGCCTTTGGGAGAAGCCAACTCTATCACTTCCAGATTTGCTCCCTTTCAGGCACTCGGTGCCTAAAGCACTTTCTTGGATCCTGAGCGGCCCTCTTGGCCAGAGTGAGCTAGTGGCAGAGACAGCCAAACCCACGAAGGAGGCAAAAAGTTTCGCTTTTTACCTACCTCACCCTTACTGCCTTTGACACCCTTATGTTGAGAGAAATTTTCTGCTTAAATGAAAAACAACAAGCAAGCAAGCAAACGGCCAGCAGGTTTACACAGGTCTGGGGTTTACATCTAGACGGGTGGGCTGGGTCCTCACACTGGGACAGCAGAGGTGGTCCCCACTCTGGCTCAGGGTCCCTGAGATAGTCTAATCAGAGTCATCAGGTGGTCGGAGCTAAGGTTACAGTTTTCTAGGCACTGCACTAAGTACTTTACATGTTATCTCAGTTATGTTTCTTAATAACCTCACAGTTAGACATTTTCCCCATTTTACGGATGAGGGAACCGAGGCTCGTGGCGAGTAAGCACCTTGCCTGAAGTCCTACCATTATTGAGTGGCGGAAGTGGCAGAAGTAGAATTTAAATGCAGACCTCCGAAAGTCCACCCCAGGATGCTGGTTATTCATACCCATGACCTTGCCCTGTTCCAGGCAGCTTTTCAGTGGCCCTGGGGAAAACTTGAGCAGAGTCTGGTTCCATAGTACAACCTCCACCAGCTCCTGTCCCTGTGTGGCTCCCGGCTGCCACGAAGACCCTGATCTGCCTCTGAGACCGAATTCTTCTCCTGCTCATGCCCAGGTGTGCCTGCCTCTGCATCTTCTCTGAACCTCCCCCTTGTCCCTCTGATCATCTATCCTTAAACTAGCAAAAGGCCAGCTGTGCAGCAAAAGGCCCAAGGACTGGGGCGTGGGGCGCTGGGGGGTGCCCTAGGTGTGCCTGCTGTGTCTTCTGTTGCCCTCGGCCCTGGCCCTTCAGCGTGGGGCCCTCCTTATCATGTGCTCCGGCCTCCTCATCTCAGTCGAGCACAACTCCTGGCACGGTTCAGGGAGAAGCGCTGGGGGTTTTGGAGGATTCACCGTGGCGCTTACCCTGTCAGCTGACTCGCTCTGAAGTGACGCGGGACGGTCTGGCAGAGCGCTTTCCTCCTGGGAGCCACCGGGTCTGTGACGTCAGGACTCAGGACGGTGTGGCAGGGGTGGCTCTGTGTGGGGGTGGCGTCTGTGCAGGGGGTGGCATCTGCGCCAGCCCTGTCGGCTCTAGGTCGCTGTGGGCACCTTGGGCGGCATCCACGTGCATGGCTGTGACAGTCTCCGAAATGAATGGTGGGGTTGAGCGGCGTGTCTTCCATACGCGGCCGTCTAACCAGGCTGTGTTTAACCTGAGGCCTGGACAGCAGAAAAGCGCCTATGGGGGTCATTTGTGCTCTGTTGCCCTGTCTGCACATGCACGGAGCGCCAGGCCCAGGTGTCCATCATGACTTTTCACCAGGGGTGGGACAAACTCTGCCTTCAAGGCCTTCCCCAACTCGGAAAGGGGTGGCCGGCTAGGGCGCCCTGAATCCCACAGAGGAGCTTTACGACCGCTGAGGAAAAGGCGGAAGAACGCAGGTGTTCAGACATGAGACGGGACCACAGGTGCTTGCTGCTTTCACGGGAAACAGCGTAAGCTTGTGTCACATCGCCGGCTTCCTGGCCAGCCAAGCCTTCTTTCACTTTGTAGCCATGGTCCACCTGCCCGGAGGACCCACTATCCACCGGTGGGCATCACTTAACCAGCAATTGATTGGATATTATTCAAATTCCACCCTGTTCCAGAGAGGATATGAAGCAATACCTGATAACTGAGAGGGGGGATGGAAGGTGGTAGGAACACCCCCAGAACGAGAGTGAGGAGCTGGAGTGCCATCCAAGCCCCAGGTGACCTATTTCCTCAGCTACACAATGAGGAATTTGGATTTCCAGCCCCAGCGTCTGAGTATCTGAGGTGAGAAGCCCAAAGGATGAGACGTCTAATCTGAGACCTGTGTTGCACGGTGGGACCCCCTGATGTCCTAGACTCGCAGAGAGGTCGCCAGTGTTTTGAAGGACAGAAATTCACCTCGAGTGGAAATATGTGGCTTCGACTGTGTCCCATCAGCCAATCAAAGACAAATCGCGTTTCCACCACATGTGTGCCCATCATCCTTTTGGGGTGACGCAGCCAAGAGCACTCCTGTGATTCATTAGGTCCCAATAAACACCCCGGAAAAGAGAAAACAGCTGCTCCTTGAAAAAACTATTTTATGCACATAGGTTAGTAAGCTTCTGAAAACCCAGCAGCCCTCAGTGTGTTTTTGACTTTATTTGAAGAAAGTGTCTTTAAGAAAGTAATCAAGTTAAAACCAAGTGTCCTCAAAAGAAGAAATTAGGGCACAGACACACACAGAGGAAAGACCACGTGAAGACATAGGGAGGAGAGAGCCATCTGGCAGCCGAGGAGAGCAGCCTGGAGACACCAGCCCTGCCAATACCTTGACCTTGGACTTCGAGCCTCCAGAACTGTGAGAAAATAAATTTCTATGGTTTAAGCCACCCAGTCTGCAGTACTTTGTTATGGCTGCCTGAGCAGACTGATACACAAAAGTATTCATTCATTCATTTATTCATTCATTCAAAGGAAAGATGTCTGGCACGTACTGGTGGAGCCTGAGCAGGATCCCTGGGCTCCCAGAGCTACGGCATAGAATAAAACCTGGTCACTGTCTTCAAATGTGGTGATGAGTGAGTGCAGGGGAGAGAGGGTCGCAAGTAAGTGTCACTGTAGAGGAATCTTATTTGCATCCACATTGTTCTGATGATTATTTCAAAAGTATGAACAGTGTCATGAAGGCTCAGAGGATGAGCTGGAGAGGTTTTGGAAGGCTTCCGAGAGGTAGGTCTGACGGGTGGGTGAGTGACCTACCGTGATGTGATGAGCCACCTGGGAGCTTTGCTGGGCCCAGCTGTGCAGCCTTCGTGGGGTCCCTCCTCTGTAAGAAACAGGTACCGCCATATTTCACTAACTGAACTGGTAAAAGAAAAATGTGTAGCATTGAAGATTCGAGCATTTCTTCAACCTAAGAGTTCACTTTTCTCTTTTCATTTTAAGAGAAATGAAAAAATTGTCATGGGTCCCCTAATGGTTGTGTGACCCTCGGCAGTGACTCGTGTGCCTGATGAGGCCGTCGGCCACAACGTGAGGGCGGGTCCTGTGTGTAAGCTCTTGAGGCCGGGGACTGCACAGCATAGCTGCAAAATGGCACACTCGATGTGGTTACAGCCGCAGGGAGCTCGGGGAAGAAGCTGGAGAGGAGGCCGGGTCTCCGGGGAAGGTGGGCATGTTACATCAAGGCAGCCTGAGCTGGCAGATGCTGACCTACCAGCTCTTTGGAGGACGAAGCCCCGACTGGAGGCTTTACCAATTTCCTGGTGTAGATGTTCCCAGCATGGCTGATTTCGAGCTGCTCCAGTGGTGACACTGCAGAGTTGGGAAAGGACATGTGCCATCAGCTGCCACCAGCCGGGTGGGCTCCCGTGCATTCTACACTGTGGTGGTGTCCTCAGGAGCAGAGGACCTTTAAGCAGGGGGTTGATACAAATGTGTTTTTATTTCAAATCACCCTGTGTCTCTGATAGAATTCATTTGGCTGCAAATAACAGAAAAGCCAACGAAAATTAGCTTAAACTATTAAGGAATCTACTGAGTCACATGACAGGAGGTCCAGAGGCGAGGGAGGTCTGTGCATCAGAAGCTGAGGATGCTCCCTCCCCGGCCCCAGCCTCTCCACTCTCTACCAGGCTATTGGCTTCACCGCAAAGCTGGCTCATCTAGGGGCAAGAAGACAGCTGCCTGGACCAGTGGGGACTAAATGCTTCCTTGCTCACATCTGCGAAGTGGCTCCCTGCCTCTAAGAAGCAATTCCCTGGAGAATTCCAATAACAGTTACATGTCCGTCCCTAACCTTTGCCTCACAGTGGGGCTGGGACACCCCTTGTAAAACTGGGCCAAGTCCTGGGACTAGTAGGGCTGGGGGCAGCTTCCCCCAGGGCACAAGGTCTGTGTGGGGAGGCAAGGGCCCCTGAGCCAAGCTGGGGGTCTGCGGGGAAGGAAGAAGTGGGTGATGATGTTGAGAAGGAAAAAGAAACTAATGGATCTGGGTGGGCAGCCCAGAGTGGAGCTTCGGCGCTGTTAATCCCGTCTGGAGGTGGGTTAGGTCGGGGGAGGCAGAAGCCATGGAGCATTGTGTTATGCGTGACGGGGTAGGAGATGACAGAGCCTGAACTCACATAGCCAAGAGGGTGGGGAGATGGAGGCGAGCGTGCGGAGTGCTGGGAAGGTAGAGTTAGCCAGGCTTGGAGCCTGACGGCTGAGAGAGGTCTTGAATGGACACTTCTCCAAAGGAGATACACAGGTGGCCAATAATCATGGGACAAGACGCTCCACACCCTTAGACATTTGGGAAATGCAAATTAAAACCATGAGACCCCCTCACCCCGTTAGGATGCCTGCTGCAAAAAACAAACAAACAAATAAACAAACACTCCGAAAGAAACAACGACAAAAAAAGCAACAGTAAGTATTGGTGAGGACGTAGAGAAATTTGAACCCTTGTAAATTCCTGGCAGAAAAGTAAAATGGTGCAGCCACCGTGGGCAGCAGCGTGACAGCTACTGACACATTAAAAGCATTGGAATCACCACGGGACCCGGCAGTTCTAATCCTGGGTATGTACCCAAAAGAAGTGAAACAGGCACTCAAATAGATTTAGCACACCTGTGTTTATAACACCATTACTCACAACAGCCGAAGGTGGGAACAGCCCAGGTGTCCACTGGCAGGTGAATGGATCAACAAGGTGGTATATCCTTGCAGTGGAATATTACTCAGCCATGAAAAGGAAAGAAACAGACACAGGCTACAACGTGGATGAACGTCTGGGGCCTGATGCTGAGTGATGCAAGTCAGTCATAAAAGGCCAAATGCTGAAGGGTTCCACTTACAGTAACTATCTAGAGGATCCAGATTTATAGAGGCGTCATGGTTGTTTCCAGAGGCGGAGATGGGGGTGGGAAGTTAGTATTTCACAGGGACAGCGTTTCAGTTTGGGAAGGTGAAAAAAGACACCGGAGGGCTTGCTCCCTACCCGCCCCACACAGGCGCCAAGAGGAGGCTCAGTGAGCACACGGCGAGGTGGCAGCCACCTCCTGACCCAGAAGAGGCCTCGGAAGAGCTGCCGTCATCCTGGCCTCTAGCCTCTAGCCCTGGTAGAAACCCACAGTCCATGCTGCTTTGCCATGGACGCCCGAACCGACGAATACACCAGTGAAAGCGATGCGGTCAAGAATATCGGTTTGTCCAGCATTCCTAGAAAACGCCCCCAAACTTCATGAGACACAGGTTTCTGCTGGGTGCCCTCTTGGTGGCCTCCTTTTATTTTTGTGGCAGAGACTCGTGGCTGAGATACCAGTCCTAGGAGTTCCCACAGCAAAGGTTTTCTCCGGCAGAAGAACAGATGGCCCAATGCCCGTGCTTTGACCCGGCCCTGGCCCCTAAGTCTGTGCACTTTGGCTTACCCTGAGGACTTCTAGTCCCTTGGACCCTGTGTGCCTGGGAAACACCGGCCTGGGCCTTCGCGGCTTGGACCTCATTCCGGTGGTGGGTTCCAGGCCCATGGGGGCCGCTCGCCAGTGCGAGCAGGGCCTGTGCAGCCCAGTCTGGCTGTCATTGGTGCCCTGAAAACGCAGACACTCACTTGAGACACAGATGTGGGCCATGGATGTGGGCCACCGACGGGAACAATGAAGAGGACTCGTTTTTCTTGGATGGTCATGCTGAGGGGCGTGAGTGCAGGCTGAGTTCTGAGTCCATCGTAAACCGGGGGAGAAGGAAACAGCCCACCCCAGACCCTCGCCCTCCCCACAGTGCCCCAGGCCCTCCCCACAGCCGCTGCATTCTGGGAGGTGCAGCCCACCGCCAGGGGTTTTGATCGTTATTTTTAACTGTGGCAAAATACACATAACGAAATCGACCATCTTAACCACTTTTAAGTGCACGGCTCAGTGCATTCATGTCACTGTGCAGCCGTCACCACTGTCACCCACATCCGGGACTCTGGATGGGCACCTTAAACACTGACCCCGGCACCCTCCCTGCAGCCCAGAATCCCCCAGAATCTGGAGCCTGATGACCCTGGGACCTCATCTAAATGGAGCCGTACCGCATTTGTATTTGCGATGAGTTTATTTCCCCCTGTGTAGCTTCCTCAGGGCCCGCCCACTGTGTAGCCCTTATTCCTTTTTTAATAACGGAGTGAGGTGTTCTCTCCTTGTGGCTTTGGTTTGTGTGTCCCTAATGATGCTGAGCATCCTTTCATGTGTTTATTGGCCACTTGTACCGTCACATGTGCCTTAATGATGGGAACAAGCTCTGAGAAATGTGTCGTCAGGCAATTTGATCGTGCAGCCATCACGGAGTGACTTTCACAAACCCAGACCGTCTAGCCCACTGCACACTCAGCCCACGTGGTACAGACGCCACGCCTGGGCGGCACGCTGCCACAGACAACAGCACGAGACTGAATCAAGCACAAGGCAAAACGATGCCGTCAAGATGCAGCAGACGCGAGGTGTGCGGTGGCTGCAGGCAGAACGCAGCTCCCCTCATCACAGCAGACGCTCGTTTCTCGTAAGCAGGAAGAATGCATGCTGAAATGACACAACGTCCAGTGTAGTGAAGACACAAACCGGCAACGGGGGCGTCTGCTGTTGTGATCAGCACCGTCACTGCACGTGTGGTGTGTGTTGTGTGTCATGTCACCGGCAGCACGGCTGGTAGGTCACACTGGCAGCACCATGACATGTGAGCACTGCACTGTGACAATAGCTGCGATGACTCCTGGCAACAGGCACTTTTCAGCTCCGTTTTCACCTCATGGGCGTGTCGCACACACACTCCATCACTGACGGAAACATTCTCACGTGGCTGTAACGTGCATCTTTCTGGAGAAATATCTACTAGAGTCCTCTGCCTGTTCTTGAATGGGGCTGTTTGGTGTCTGTTGTGCTTGAGCTGTGAGAATTCCTCGTATATACTAGACAGTGACTTTTTATCAGGTATGTGACTTGTACCTTATGCCCCTCATTCTCCCAGTCCCCTTTTCACTCCACTGATTACGTCCTTTAATGCACAGCAGTTTTAAATTTCGATGCAGTCCAACGTATCTATTTTTGCTTGCTGTCTGTGCTTCTGATGGGCTGTCCAAAAGCTCGTTGCCAAATCCTTCTGTGAGTTTTACGGTTTCCGCTGCCAAGCCTAAGTCTCGGATCCATTTTGAGTTAATTCTCACATGTGCACGGTGTAAGGTAAGGGTCCAGCTGCATTCTTTAGCGTCTGGGCATCCGGTTTTCCCACCACTATTTATTGAAAAGACTGCCCTCCCCAGCATCCTTGCTGAATGTCTTCTCGGCATGTGTGCGAGAGTTTGTTCCCTGCTCTGATTGTCTGCCTTTATGTTTGTTTGGATTGCCCTTGCTTTGTAGTAAGTTTTGAAATCAGGAAATGTGACCCATCCAGCTTCATTCTTCTTTTTCAAGATTGTTTTGGCTCTTCAGGTCCCTTGAGATTCCATATCAGTTTCAGGATAAATTTTTCTATTTCTGCAAAAACTGCCATTGAGATTTTGGTAGGGATCTCACTGGATCTTAGATCGCTCTGTGTTGTAGCGACATCTTGTCAATATTAGATCTCTCAGTTCATGAAGATGGGGTATCTTTCCATTTATCTGTGTCTTTAATTTCTTCAGCAACATTTTGCAGTTTTCAGTGTATAAGTCTTTCACTTCCTCGGTTAATTACTAAGTATTTTTTTTTATGTGATCATGAATAAAATGCTTTTCTAAATTTCCCTTTTGGAGTGTTCATTGTTAGTGTATGAAAATGCAATTGGGTTTTGTGTGCTGATTTCATATCCTGCAACTTTTCTGAATGTAAAGGGTCAGCCACCCGCAGAGTGTGACAGAGGGCCCCAGCAGGGAGCTGAGGGGCGTGACCAGCGATGGAGGTTCTGAGTGCTGGTCTCACTGGGAGAACAGCAGCCCCAGAATAGGAGACTGGGTCTAACCACAAGGGAAAGGACAGGGGGCAAGCAAGAGGCAGGCGGAGAATAAAGTCCACCTACCCTGTCTCCAGGCCACCATAAAGCCACAGGTTCCCACTCCCTGAGTGCCCACCACCCACCAGGCAGTGTGGGGGACAGCCATTCATGTCACTCACAATGACTCTGCAAGGAAAGCGACACCAGCAGTCCCTTCTGGAGATGTGGACACCGAGACTCCGAAGCCGCCTAGGCCTCCAGGCGGGCAGGTGCTGGAGGCAGGAGGGACCTGGGGGTGTCTCACTTCAGCAGTCAGCCTCTCACTGCCACCCCTCACCTTGGCGGCTTAGCCTGGGGCTGAGGTGTTGGCGCCGACACCTGTGGGGACCTTGGTCTCCCAGCACCCAAGCCCCAGGTCCTTCTGCAGCTGTACCACTCAGAAAAGAAGCGCCAGGTGAGACTAGAGGGCAGACCCCCACCCAGAAGAAGCCTTCCTCGGAGGCACAGCCTGTCCTGCTCAGTCCTCTGTGTCCTCATTTCTGCAGGGGCTTTCTCTTGGACCCCAGACCAGTGTTCCTTAAACATTTTTTACATAATAGCACGTTTTAAAAATAATGACATTGGTATAGATCCAAGGGGTAAACAGAGGGGGCTGCTCTGGCCGCCCCTGGCCCCTAACAGCTGTAACTCATTTAAGAGGGTCCCTTTGGAAAGCTCTGCCGAGTTACCTGGGTGGGGCTACAGGTGGCTTAATCACTGTTGTCCCCAAATCCCCATTTTGGTTCCCCTCCTCTGTGCCTTGTCGGGGACAGAATTTCAGGACAACTCAGTTTTGCCGTCTGTCGCATCCACTCTGCACTCTGTGCTTTAGACATTCTGTCTGTCTCCCACCGCACCCCACCCCCACTCCTTCATTTCCTTTATATCAAAGAAAATGTTTAGCATGTGTCTGGCACATGGTTGGCATTCAAAATATGTTCACTGCGCCCTCTCTGTCCTATCCTAACATATGTAGCAGGAAAATAATTAGATCACGTGGCAACAATCTATTCCAGATTTTCTGGGCCAGTCCCAAATTTAAATAACTTTATCCTTTTTAAAAAAGTCAACATTTTAAATGTACATTTACATGAAATTTTATTTTTAAAACAGAGATTTACTCAAGGACTGTGTTGAGTGGAAGTCTACGATGGCCCCCAGAACCCCTGTGCGCCACCCCCGCGTGTGCCCCGCACCTTCTCTCCCATAATCAGGTTCCAGGGTGCAGCTCAACTGACCGCAGGCAGGATGTCAGGGCGGGTACTGTCCACAGGGGAGATCTGCCTCCTGCTTTTAGAGTGTCCTTCTTGCCACAGCTCTTTCTCAAGGGATCCCAGTTCAAAGTCACCAACATGCCAAGGTGGCGTACTTTGGGGTAGCATATCCTGCTCCTCTTTCATATTTACATAGAGTATCTTTTCATGCACCTTTTTCACCTATTTGTGTGCCTTTAAGTTTAAAGTGGTTTCTTGTTTTTCTGAATCCAATCTGGCAATCTTTGCCTTTATTTTGAAGTGATGAGAAACTGACTTTAAGTGAAATTAGTACTATAATTGGGGTTAAATCCACCCACTTGCTGTTTGTTTTTTCTCTGTTCCATCTGCTCTTTGATCCTTTTATCCTCTTTTCTTGTCTTCTTTTGAGTTGAGAATCTTCAAATGATTCCATTTGCCTCCACCATGGACTTAGTTATTCCACTTTATTTTATGGTCAGTGGTTGCTCTGGAGTTTATGATATACACCGTCAGGTTATCACGGTCTGCTCTCGCTTTTCCTCCCTCCACTCCAATTACATGTGCATTGAATTGTTTGGCTTTGTCCCACAGCACTCAGGGCCGTGCCACCGACTTGCAGACTTTTGGATGAGCTGGACCGCTTGTTCACACGGGGATGGAGGGATGAGGACAGGAGCAGCAGGACAGACATTCAGAGCAGAAGTTAGCTTGTGAAGCACAGAAAACTCAAGTCTCAAGTCCAACGATCATCTCAGAGCTGAGAGAGGCACAAGGGGACAATTAGGACACTCAGGAAGAGCTGGGTGTCATGTCCAATTTTACCTGAGTGAAGAACAGAGATGACTTGCATTGTAGCAGATGGCCATCGGCACCCTGTGGATGCTCAAAAACTCTGAAGAGCTATTTGGGCTTTCAAGAGATGGGAAATCGCCAGTTCAACCCAAAATATCTAGCTTTAAAGGGGCGCGAATGCTCCTAGATGCTATCCGTTTTGTCCTAAATTTCTGTGTCCTCTGCTTGGCCTGGAAGTTCTGTGAAGACGGAAATTATGTCCATCTTCTTCACTAAGGGTGCCCGACTCACGGCAGAAACACGAACATCTTCATGTAATGATGGCACGTAATCAGAAGGTGTGGGTTACGTTTCCTTCCAGCCACTGAATGGCCACATGTGCTCGGCAGCCGCTGGATGCTCTCTGTGCCTCACCTCCTCACCTATACCCAGTGGGGCCCCAGCTCCCCTTCACAGGGTTTCTGTGACCATTAAACCAGAAGAATATGAATCGAATATGAATCCCCCTCTAAAAACTCAGGGGAACAAGAAATGTAACTTTTTATGGCCTCTGTAAGTGAATTGAGTCTCTATTTCAGCCACCATTTTGCCAGATAATGGAAATATATTTTATCTCCATTTAGTGTTCCTTCAGCCATCTCCAGGAAAACACCTTCATCCTTTCCCCCTCTCTTCTCTGGAGTTACCTCGAGCTCTGGAGGGCTCGTAGGGAGGGTATGTATCTGTGTAGGGGACTGAGCATCTTGTTCCATGTGCTGTCACCTCATATACAGTGGCATCTAGCAAGGTATTTGCTTTCCTGTCTGTCTTCTGGTCACTGGTTCTTGTAGATTCTGACTAAAAGGACAAGTTAGGTTTGCCAGTTATCTGGGCTAAATCTGAATCACAATAAACCACACACACACACACACACACACACACACACACACACACACACACACATACACACCCTGGAGCACTGTGGAGAGTGCAGATAACCAGCTGTCCCGTCTGTCTGGACACACATGTCACTTGTCGGCCCTGCTGCCTTTTGATCCATCTGGGCTCTCCATGAAGCTTGTGGCTTTTCATTCTGCTCCCAGAAATTAAGGCTCTGATCCCCTCTGCTTTGGGGTTTCCTGACCTTGTGAAGAGCATCACCCTTCACCTCTCCCCACGGGGCCAGCACGAGGACGGGACCTGTGCTGCCCTCCTAGTGACACATGATGTCTCAGCTCTGTTCTCTTGTCTCCCAGGGAGTGTTTTGTTTTGTTTTCATTTTTTTCCTGAGGCGGGAACTGATTCTGTCTGATTTTGCAGTCTTCCAAAACTAGGATTTATGACAAAAATGATGTGAACTGAGTTATTTAGAGCTCAGAATTTTTGGTACTCAAAATTTGAAAATTAGATTTTTTTTCCTCTTAAAATATTATTTTTGCCCTGAGTTCAAAAACCTTCTCTGGAGGTAATAGGCCAAGAATTAACTCTCTATTTTTCTATTTTCTGTCCGGTTCTCTTATGTCAGCCGCCCCTTTGTGATGTATACCGAGTCTCAATAGGAGGACCTGAAGATAAAGAGAAAAGACTGAAATTAAAAATTACTGAAATAAATGACCGATACCATTTTGATTAATGTGTCCAAATGTCATCTAGTTATCTGTATATAAAGATATACATGTGTCAGTTGACCATAATTTCTTTATTTAGCATCGTTCCACTAAAAGCTTTAGAATCAATGCTCTTCACCTTTAATCTACGTATAGTATAAATATTTTAAAGTCTCTCTTTGTTGCCTTTGTTTTTAAGAAACCCGTGTTCTCTATTTTTAGCAAGTTCCTTGCTTCTGTGTTTTCTTTGCTCTGCCTGTGACATCTGCCTTAGCTATTACGCTTCTCTCTGGATCGTATTCCTCCTAGATCAGCATCACCCACGTCCTGAGGGATGGGTTCTGAAGTTCTTCCATCTTCCCTTGTCACTCACACAAGACGTGTGGCTCGCTCCCCCCAGCTCTTTGAGACCTACGTTGTTATTATCTCCATTTTACAGCAGAGGAATTGAGTGCTGAGAGGAGGAGCCTCTCCGCAGCTTTCCCAGCTAGAGCCAGGACTCAGCCCGCGTGGTCCAGCTTAGAAGCGCACACTTCTAGCCTCCATACTGTCTTGGAACCCCAGGCGGTCTGTCAAATTTCTACCAAAGCCGGGGTGATCCTCAGGTAGACAGACATAGCTCTCATACGATGCATTAAGAAACTATAGTCCCCTCAAGTGTGAGTTACGTCCTGTCATAAAGTGATGCTGTTGCTAGTGAATTGGGTAGGGGCATGGTTTTAAGTGGTCTTTATACTTTGCCATAAAGAAGGTGCCCTGCCTGGTGACCTAGGCTTCCCTTCCCCTTGGTGGTATGTCCTTGCAGGGGAGATGGGTGAATAAAGCGATCGAGGATTAAAGCACTTCCATGCAACACCCCACAACTTTATTTATCTCTGGTCGCTCGTATTTCTACCAAGTAACCACCTTGTCATCCCACGTATGGCTCTGAACAATATACGGACCACAGGGGTTTGCTCTTGGTTTTAATGTGGGAAGCTTCTGTACTTTTAGGTACTACCAAGTCCATTCTCACACCCCATCGACTGAAAGGAGGCAACAAGGACATTACAGAGCCACGGCTTTTGTAGTCAGGGCAGGAAGCAGGGCGTTCAGCAAAGGGAAGTTGATTACAGTGTAAGCGAGCAGGGAGGGGAGGCCCAACAGCCTGGAAAGGTCAAGCTATGGGTAGAAAACAGCTCTCAAGAATGAAAAGGGCGAAACCAATGAAGGGTCAAGGCCAGAATCCAATAGAAACAAATTGTGAGCAGAAAAATTCCAATGTCCAGACAGAGGAGGCCTATGTAGCCAACCACATGAGGGCGTTAGCTTAATCATTTCAAGAGGCAGACGGGTCAACCCAAACTTAACTTTCTGCCTTTCTGCTTTCCTTTCTGAACCCCTATCTTTTCTGAAAGGAAAGCACGGGCATCACAACAGTATGAGGGGTGAGGAGTGTTTATTGGAGTCCGAGGGCAGGAATACATGGGTCTCAGACATAGGCAAGGCTAAGGGCGCATCTCTGTCTCTGCATTTCTGCTTATTCTTCACACTCTGCATCTTTTGCTTTTTCTAAGTCTATAACAGCTCCTTAACTCTCAGGTTAGAGAGCCATCTGGATTCCTTCTCTGAGTTCCTATTCTATACTCTGGGAAGAAAAGATTCTGATTGGCCCACCCTTGGAATAAACAATTGGCACCACTTCGGGGGTCAAATCATATTCACGCGGCTGGTGAGAACCGACCTTGTGGGTCAACCATCCTTCCGTTTCAGCATCTCCCAGGCCACTCTGTGTTGCTGTAAGGATCAGATTTGATAATATATATGAAAGGGTGCCATAAAAATGTAAAGCACAACTGATGCTTGAACAAGGTCGAGGTCAGGGGTGCCGCCCTCCCATTCAGTCAAAAATCCACGTGTGATTAAGGTTACTATTACAATATTCACAGCTGAAATCTGTAACCACAGGGAAGCATCTGAAGCCTGAATCGCTTTTACACTAGTAATATGAGGTTCCACACATCACAAAGATACCCAGGGTCTAGAAAGAGTCCCATAAACTGGAATAGATTTACTCCACCTGAGATTTGATGCTAAACTCTTTTGGCTGCAAAGGATGCAGTGAGAAGGGCGGGCTTTTTAAGACCAAGTCTCCTGGTCTGCAAGGAAGAGTCATTGTTTGGTACTCAAGACATTAAAACAGAAAACATGGTAAGAAGAATCAATCAGGGGTGTCTGAAGCGGGAAGTGGCTAGATTGTAAGATCCTTCTCTGGAATATGTCTTCTGGAGAAGAAGCCAGCTGCATCCCCTGGAGAGGATGTTTTGTGTCATAGCGATAATTGTTCTCATTAACTTTTCCACAAAGGAGCCTTGATGGGCTGAGAATAGAGGTGGATGGAGCTGCTGTCTTCCAGTTAAATGCAAACTACTATAGAACATATGGTTCCGATCTGCGGATTTTATTAAATTTAATGGACCCTCCTACATTGTAAAAATGAACAAAAATAACTTAAAATAAAAATATCACAAGCTTTCATTTTTAAAATTGTTTCAGAGATTCTTATGCTTGAGATTACAGCACCTATTTTTAGCTGATAAAACCTGAAATTCCATTCTTTTTCACAGTTGAAATTCAAAGGGCAAAGCAGATTGATTGTATCACTTGTAACTTACTATGTTAATAGGAAATAGTAAATTACTTAACTTACTCGTGCTGTTTTTTAGGTGGAAAGGTAACACTATCCTGCCTCTTAAGAATTTTTGGGGGGACACGTAAGTATAAAAACCATCCTGGAGCACAAAGGAACTGATGGCACTGTGTTTTTCTCTGCCCTGAAGACGGTGCACTGTGGAGTTTTAATTTCTAGTGTGTTGTTCAGATGTGTCCAAACGCCTTTATTGTTTTAAAGGAGGAAGCATGGAAAATGGAGTAACTGGCATGGCACTGGAGGCACCAGACATTAAATATTTAAATACTTAAATATTTAACTTAACACTGAATTTAAATTAAATATCAGGCCATCTTGCTGAGATTTATAAGGAGGTTAGAATATAGGCGAGAGGCTTCCGGTCAGGATGGCAGAGGAGGGAACGCTGTGCTGGCCCCCTTCACAACCACACCAAAATCACAACCAAACTACAGAGCGGCCATCATGGGGAGTCGCCTGAAGTCTAGATGAACAGAAGTTCTACACGTGGACGAGGCCACAAAGGTTCCCCCCTGAGGAGTGAGAGGTCCCAGCCTCACACCAGGCTCCCCAGCCCAGGGCTTCAGTGCTAGAGAGAGAAGTCCCCACCACCTCTGGCTGTGAAAAACAGCCAAAATGGGGACAGTGGTTGAGTGACATGAAGGGTGACTGGAGACCCAGGCATCCTCTTAAATGCCCACATGGACTCACCCTGACGACTGGCTCACTCTGAAGTCCAGCCCAGGGGACACAGCTCTAAAGGTACCAGGGACACACAGGGAGTGACTGAGTCATCTGGCTTCAGGGCGAGGGCTGGAGGGGCGGCTTTGTCTCAGACAGTGCTGGCAGAAGCCATGGGTCCCTTCTGAGACCTCCCCACTTCTCGCCTGCAGACACAGGTGGGCCACATAGCCGAATCTCCAACAACCTCGCTGACACCACTCACTCTGCCCTGGTGATTACCTGAGACCCTGCCCCACCCAACATGTGGGCTACCCAACCCCATTCCAGTGGCTTTTTTGTACAATAAGCCTGTCTTGGCTCATGCTGTGGACTTTCCTAAAATCTCTCAAAGGTTCACAAAACCCAAACAAGAAGTATCTGGCCTCTGTGTGCCCCAAGGCATTAGAGCAGCCCCAAGCCCAGCACTAGAAGCAGCCGGCCTCATTTCACAGCTTGGCCTCTTCCAGGTGCCTCCAAGCTCAGCTCAATTGGCAGCCATCTGCAGATCACTTTGTAGCTCATGCCAAATGACCACAGAGAGAGCACAGGGTGCGCTAAAACTGGCCTGCAGCAGGCTTCCTCCCAGGAGGCCCCGGGGCCAACACACTGGTGGACAGCTTCCATCTGAGCCGAAGCATAGCCTAGGGTCACATCTGAGGAAGACACACTCACAGGGCAGACTGGGCAGGCCCCAGATCCCTACTGGAGCGAGCCCTGCTCCATGGGGTCAGCCCCTGCACAGCAGCAACTCTGCTGTGGTCATGGCTGATCCTTACAACCAATCAGCCCAACGGTCAACCCCTCCTGTTGTTGTGCCAACAGCAATCAAGGCTCAGTGATGACAGGAGGGCACACACAACCCACATAAGGGACATACCTGGGGCACCTGGCTCAGGTGACCAGTGAGTCTGCACCACTGGGCTCCACAGGACACCTATGACATGAGACCACTCCACCAAGACTGGGAGACACAGCAGCCCTACCTAATACACAGAAAGAAACATAGGGAGGCAGCCAAAACAGGGAGACAAATAAACACGTCCCAAACGAAAGAACAGAACAAAGCTCCAGAAAAAGAACTGAACAAAATGGATACATGCAGAGTTCAAAACACTGGTGATAAGGATGTTCGATGAACTTAGAGGAAGAGCAAATGAAATCAGTGAGAACTTTAACAAAGAGATAGAAAATATAAGAATGGAAATAGAAAACATAAAAAAAAACAGTCAAAAATGAAGAATACAATAACTGAAATGATGAATACCTTAGAGAGAACCAACAGTAGATTAGTTGAAGCAGAGGATTGAATCAGCAACTTAGAAGATAAGGTAGCAGAAAACGCCCAGTTGGAACAGCAACAAGAAAAAGAATATAAAAAATGAGGACAGTTTAGGGGCCTCTGGGATAACATTAAGTGTAGCAACATTCACATCATAGGGACACCGAAGGAGAAGAAAAAGAACAAGAGATTGAGAACCTATTTGAACAAATAATAACAGAAAACTTCCCTAGCGTGGTGGAGGAAACAGACTTATAAACCCAGGAAGTGCACAGAGTCCAAAACAAGATGAACCTAAAGAGACCTACACCAAGACACGTCATAATTAAAATGCCAAAGGTTAAAGACAAAGAGAGAATCTTAAAAGCAGCAAGAGAAAAGCAGTTAATTACCTACAAGGGAGCTCCCATAAGACCGTCAGCTGGTTTCTCAACGAACACTTTGCAGGCCAGAAGGGATTGGCACAAAATATTCAAAGTAATGAAAAGCAAAGACCTACAACCAAGATAACTCTAACCAGCAAAGTTATCATTTAGACTGGAAGACAGATAAAAAGAGCTTCCCAGATAAGAAAAGTTAAAGTTCATCACCACCAAACCAGTATTACAGGATGTGTTGCAGGAACTTCTTTAAGAAGAAGAGAAAAAAATATATAAACAATGAAATGGCAATCTCTACATATTAACAATTACTTCAAATGTAAATGGATTAAATGCTCCCATCAAAAGATAGGGTGGCTGAATGGATAAGAAAACAAGACCCTTCCATGTGTTGCCTAGGAGAGACTCACTTCAGATCTGAAGACACACAGACTGAAAGCAAAGGGATAGAAAAAGGTGTCTCATGAAAATAGAAACAGACAGAAAGCTGCGGTAGCGGTATTTAAACCAGACAGAATAGGCTTTAATACAAAGGCCATAATAATAGACAAATAAGTACCCAGTCATCCCACTTCTGGGTATTTATCTAAAGTAATCCAAAACACTACTTTGATGGGACTTGAGGATCCATAAGTTCACTGCAGCATTTTTTACAATAGCCAAAATATGGAGGCCACCTGGATGCCCAACAATGAATGAATAGAAAAAAATATGGTATATGTATACAATGAAATATTCCTCAGGCATAATAAAAAAGAATGGAATCTTGCCATCTTGCCAACAACATGGGTGGACCTAGAGGGTATTGTGCTGAGTGGGGAAGGTCAGAGAAAGACAAATATCATATGATTTCATTTACTTGTGAAATCTAAATAGCAAAATAAACAAAACCAAAACAAATTCATAGAAACAGAGAACATTTTGAAGGTTTCCAGATGGGAGGGGTGGGGGTGGGTGAAAAGAGGAAGTGATTAAGAAGCACAAAGCTGTACAAAATAGTCATGGGATGTGAAGTACAGCACAGGAAATAAGGCAATAATAGTATAATAACTATGTATGGTGTAAGATGGTTACTAGACTTATCGCTTTGTTAGTTATATAAATATATAATCATTATGACATACTCTCAAAACTATCATATGCCAACTGTAATTAAAAACTAAAAAGTTATTTAAAAAAAGGTAGAGATGGAGATGAGCAAGAGAGAGGGAATCTAATAGAAGTAATAAGATTAAACACAAAGAAGATCAAGAGAAGGAAACGCTGTTGAGAGAAAGCACACTCACACTCACACACTCTCATACACACTCACTCTCACACACACTCACTCACACTAACACATTCTCACACACACACACACACACACACACACACACACGCGCGCGCGCGCACACACACACACACACGGAACAAAAACAAAATAACCTATGTGAACCTGAGAATTAAAAGGAGAAAATTTCCACATGGATCTATCGGTATCTTCTACAGAAAAAAAGTTGTTCCCGCTAGAGCTCAGCCTGTCAGGGGAGGTCACCGGACTGGCTGCTCTTGAACCTACCCATCGGTCGGCCCACGAAGTCAGATAACTGATTGGAGGCAGGTGGTGGCTGAGGAAGTAGAACACGGAGCAAGATGGACACGACCTCAGGCCTCGAGGAGCATCTTGTCCAGAGAAGAGCTACGTAAACAAGAGTGCCAGATGACGGTAGGGGTAACACAGGTGCTTCCAGGAATGTGTCACAAACGCAGGTTGACCCTGAGGTGAGCGTCACGAGGGAGGGTGGAGAGAACCACACGGACTCACACCAGGTGGGGGCAGAGGGCATGGCACGTCTGCACTCCTGACGCCCTGTCTGCTGTCCCCTCAAAGCTGGGAGGGAAGTCCCCATTGGCAACTGCAGCTTAAAGAACAATGCTCTGAACTTAAACGCAGATAAGTTTCAAGTCCTTGATTTCAAATCGCAAGATCTTGAGTCTCCTCTTCTCAGTTTCCCTGTCTGTAAAATAGACATAATAAAGATATTCCCATAATTCTAAGAGATTTAATATGCACCACTGATTTAATAAGAAATTTTCAAGGTGCAGGTGGGGAGAGAGAAGAATGTGTCCATCATAGCATATGTCCTGATTTCAGTAACAAAACATGAACGTGGCGCCGTGTCCTTCCCAGGGTGGTGTGAGGTTCATGAGATTATATATGAGAGTGCAATTTCACAGGGTGCTACGGTCTAAATGTGATGGTATTAGGAGGGGACCTTTGGGAGGTGACTAGGTTATGAGGACAAGCCCTCACTTGGGGTCAGTGCCCTTGTGAGAAGGGAAAGGAGAGCGTGCTGTCCCCTTCTCCTCTGCATGTAAGGACAGAATAGAAGGCAGCAGCCGCAAAGGAGAACGAATGCTCTCGGGAGCCACAGGGTCCGTGCGCCTTGACGTCAGGGCTGCCAGCCTCTGGAGCTGCGAGAAGCAGATTCTGCTGTTTCAGCCACCCAGTCTGTGACATGTTTGTTACACAGCTCTAACAGACTGTAGCACTGGCACGTGCTACAATGCGAATATTGTTACTTGCCTCACTCTGCATGGCCCAGCCTTTATTTGGTGACGTGATAAAAAAGGGATAGCATTCAATTTTGAGATCAAATTTCTTCATGAGACTCATTTTTATTAAGTGGGATATATTACTCTTAAAAATTAATATACAGAGAATTTTAGAACCAAAAGGAAATTTCGAGTTCAGTAAAATTTATCCTTAAATTTTATAATAGAAAAAAAACCCCTGAGGATCAGAAAAATAAAATGACCTTTCTATACACACAGGGTTCATGGCACAGTGAGATGGCAAGAGGACTTTTTCTAGATGATGTTGACAATTGTTCATAATTATAATTACACACAGCACAGTATTGGAGCCTGCTGTGTCACCTCGGGTTATACAAAGCAGCTACATGACGCCAGTGCTCAAGTGAGCAATTAGCAACCGTGCAGCACGGAGCTAAGCTGACTTCAGTCATAGAACTGGGGCTATTGTGATGGAGAGCACGTGACAAATGCAAAGGCATGGGATTCTGATGCGTCACGTGCTGCCTCCCCACGGGAGACGGGATTATGCACAGCCCTAGCGACAGAGTCGCTGTACCTGGAAAGATTCACTCGTCCTGGAGGTGTCCTCACCCTCAAGCAGTGTACCTCGGCCTGAAAATGGCAGGGCAGAGTGGGTCTCAGGCAGATGACCAGGCTGGGCAGGCCTGTTCACAGGAGAGCGGTCAGGGATTATCTTTGTGTAGACATCAGGACGCTGGGCCCAGCTGCAGTGAGTGACGAGAAATGCATCTTTAAGGGCATTCAGCCACGTACCTGCCTTTCCCTCACCTAGCATCTCTGATAGGACATAGTTTATCATAGTGTTACAGGCAGGGTCCAGCTCATGGTGGCTTTATCTACAGAAGGCAGACTAGGACAAGGTTGTCACCATCTGCCACCTGGGGATACTGATGCCTAGTGAGATTGCTCTAAGCTCTCTGCAGGTGGGGGGATGCAGTCAGGCCTCTTAGCTCTTGGCGCTCTCTGTGGCACGAGGTCGGCTGGTCGGCTCTTCCACCTCAAGACAAACTGCTCATCATGGGCAGCGCTGAACTGAAGTCACAGGATTTTGAAGCAGGAAGTAGGTTATGCCATCTGCGTTGCCTTCATTCACTGCTCACAGTATTATGATAATGCTCCTTTGACAGATGCAGGATGCGGACTGGGAAAGCGTAAGCACGCTGGGGGTGGTAGGGGGTGGGCTCGATGTTCCTACCCAGCCCTGGCTACTGTTGGGAGAGCGTCGCCACGCCCCTCCCCCAGGGGTCTCCCTGCGGGCGATTCCCGTCCCCTGGGCAGCGATCTTCAACCAGGGCTGTAGCTTTCTCCACCGCCCTCGCCGCTCAGTCCCCCCCGCCGTGGCAGACGCTGAACTGGCTGGCTCCCGCGCGGCGTCGCCGGTCCTGTCTTTGTCTGGAGGAATGGAGAGCAGGAGGACAGGGGAGGCGTGACTTCAATATTCAACCTGCTTTTCAGCAAATGGTTTCCTAACGTGCGTGTGCTCCATGCCCGCCTGAAGCCTGGCAGGCAGGGCGGGTTGCGCTGAGAGCCCCCCGCCCCGCCCGCGTGTCCCTCCCACCGCGCCCCCGCCTCACCCCATCCTTCTGGCGGCGGCGGGCCGCGCGCGGGCGGGAGATGCGGAGCAGGGCTTCTCTCATTCATAAACTACCCGGCCCCCCGCGACGTCCTGCGGGTCCGCAGCAGGGCCGGCCCAGGTCAGGGGCGCGGTTCCGAGGGGCACGCGGCCCAGGGCGGCGCGTGGCCGCGTTTCAGCAGGAGGTCGCGTTCTTTCGATCCCTTCCCGTGTCGTCACTCAGGCTGTGCAGACGACTGACACTGACCGCGGATGGGCACTTCTGGGAACGAAGAGACAAAATGGCCTGTGGTCGAATCGATAATAAAACCTCACCCTTTGACTTCGGGTGTCCGACATTTTGTGACTTGCATTTTTTTTTTCTCTATCTCTGACTTGGGAGGCCACCGTCAAACCGTGCTCCTTCCCCATTTGCAAACAACTGGCTCTTTAGGTCCCCGCTTTTACCCTTTCATGGTGGTGGTGGGGGCGCGGGAGCCGGCAGGGGAGACGATGGCAGGAGCGGGGCGGGGCAGGGCGTTGCGCTCATCCGAGACGCAATCTCCAAACCAATAACGTATTGTTATTAACAGAATCCTCTCTGCGAACCCCTTAAAATCGCCCCTGACTCCCCTAGCAGCAAGAGGAGAGCCCTTATTTGCTGAGCTGACGGCTCCCCGCCTCCCCGCCCCTCTCTGCGCTCTGGAAATTACAACTCCTTGCGCGCCACGCGGGGCGGAGGCGGCCGCGGCGGAAGGGAGGCGGGGAGGGGATCCCCAGCCAGCCTGGCGCTCGCTCTCCGCCCGCCAGTTGCAGTGTCGCCCGGCCAAGGTCAGAGGCGCCGCGGGAGCAGCAGCAGCGACCCGGAGAAGCCGATGCATCCGGGCCGCTGGGAGCAAGTCCGGGCGCGTTTGGCACACAGCAGCCGCCGCCGGTTAGGGAGGCGAGCTAAGGTCTCGGAGCCAGCCGGGCCCAGCTGGGACAGTCGCCGCACAGCGACCTGGCAGGTGGCGGCGCCTCGGTCCGCGCGCCGGGCGCTGTCCGCCGCCTCGTGGTGCTGAACCCAGCCCCACCGCCCAGCGACCGGCTTCCCCGCCTCGTCGCCTGCAGGCCGCCCGATTGGGGGCGGGGCGGACGCACAAGGGGACCCTGGGCAGCGGCTCGCTGGAGCCCAGAGGCTGAAGCAGGAGAGCCAGCAAGCAGCAGCTTGGTCTCTGGTCCAGATGTGGTGGAGAGGACGCGCGCGCTGCAGTCGCCGGTGGCGCTCGTGCTGATTCATCACGCGGAGCGCCCCGCAGACCCCCGCGAGGGCAGCAGGCCGGCTCCCGACTCCGGCCGCGGGTTGAAGCCGCTGGCGCAGGAGCCTCGCGGGCAGGAGGTGAGGACCCCTCCCTTCTGTTGCTTTCAATCGTCTTAGGGCGGTGGCCCTAGGACAGAGAGGGGCGTGTCCCCCGGCTGTGTAGCGGAGGTGCCTGGGTGATGCGCCTGCCGCCAGCCTCACCCGCGCTGCCCACGCTCGCTGCCCTCCGCGCGTTCCTGGAGCTCCGGCCGTTCCACCCCGCGGCCTGAGCCGCCCGCCGGCCCGCGCGGCGATGGAGGAGGAGCTGAAGTGCCCCGTGTGCGGCTCGCTGTTCCGGGAGCCCATCATCTTGCCCTGCTCGCACAATGTCTGCCTGCCGTGCGCTCGCACCATCTCGGTGCAGACGCCCGACGGCGAGCCGCGCCTGCCGCCGCCGCTCCTGCACTCCCGAGGCTCGGGGCTGCCGGCGGGCGCCGCCGCCGCGCCCGCTCCGGACCACGAAGCGGCGGCTGGCCCGGCCTGCGGCGGCGGGGCGGGGGGCGCAGCTGGCGGCGCGAGTGCTGGCGCAGGAAGTGGCGGGGACCACGCGGACAAGCTGAGCTTGTACAGTGAGACAGACAGCGGCTATGGCTCCTACACCCCCAGCCTCAAGTCCCCCAACGGGGTTCGCGTGCTGCCCATGGTGCCCGCGCCGCCCGGCTCCTCGGCCGCCGCGGCCCGGGGTGCCGCCTGCTCTTCGCTGTCCTCATCCTCCAGCTCCATCACGTGTCCGCAGTGCCACCGCAGCGCCTCCCTGGACCACCGCGGCCTGCGCGGTTTCCAGCGCAACCGGCTGCTCGAGGCCATCGTGCAGCGGTACCAGCAGGGTCGCGGGGCGGTGCAGGGGGCGTCCTCCGCCCCCGCCGTGGCTATTTGCCAGTTGTGCGACCGCACCCCTCCGGAGCCGGCCGCCACGCTCTGCGAGCAGTGCGACGTGCTCTACTGCGCTGCCTGCCAGCTCAAGTGCCATCCATCCCGAGGACCCTTCGCGAAGCATCGCCTGGTGCAGCCCCCGCCGCCACCCGCGCCAACAGAGGCCACCCATGCGTCCCCCGGCGCGGCTCAGGGCGCCCCCAGCGGAGGCGGCGGCTGCAGGAGTCCCGGGGGCGCCGGGGCGGGAGCCGCGGGTGGCAGCGGGGCCCGCAAGGTCCCGACCTGTCCGGAACACGAAACGGAGAACTACAGCATGTACTGCGTGAGCTGCCGGGCGCCGGTGTGCTACCTGTGCCTGGAGGACGGCCTGCACGGCAAGCACGAGGTGAAGCCGCTGGGCGCCGTGTGGAAACAGCACAAGGTGAGCGCCCGCGGGCAGCAGCGGCGTTTCGGGGCTCAAGGTGGCGTCCCCGGCTCTTCTGGGAGAGCTGGCAGAGGCCGGCAGAGGGTCAAGCGGGAATTTCTTGCTTCCTTCCTTGGCTCATCCATTCATTCATTTCCTTCTCAGGCATTTGACAAGCCTTACATGAACCCCAGGTATTCTGAACTGGGAGCTGGAGATGAGGGGGTATCGCTTGGAAAGATGATGTGCTAGGTCCCCTCCACCCTGAGGTTTTGAGTTTAAGCGCTGGGAACCCAGAGTGCAGAAGCGGGGCTCTTTCCTTCCTTCAGTGGCTGAGTCCTGTCCATGGCCCCTCCTGCCCTCTAAAAAGATTTTGTTTAGGTTCAGTGTTACCCAAAACCTGCAGGAAGCAGTCTGATGCCGGCAGGGTGTAGCTTATCTCCTCTGAGGGCAGAAGGGCTTCCATCCCAGCCTCTGGTGAGGGACGTGCCATTTCCTTCCCAGCAGAGGTCCCATTAGTTCCCGGAGTGATGTTTCCCCTCTTTTGGCAATCTCCAGCACTTTCTACCCCGCCAGAATGCCTCCCAGCCTAGAGGGAGGATGTAATTCCTCGTGCCTGCCCCTGTTTGAGAATTTGGACCTGTGCCCTTCAAAGGGAGCGTTTCCCCAGAGACAGTCTCTTCCTGGGACTCTGCCAAGAACACCTTAGAAATCCACTCTGGAGGGGGAAATTCACGTGGTAGGTCCAAAGCAGGGTAAGCTGGCGTCCAACCCTTCATCCTTGAGCAGCAGTCTTATTTGGGGACAATTTCACTCCCAGGGTATTCAGCAATATCTGCAAACATTTCGGGTTGTCACACCTAGAGAGTGTTCTCCTGGTACAGTGGGTAGAGGCCAAAGAGGCTGCTAAACACCTCTCCATACGCAGGGAGGCCCCCAAAACAGTCATCCAGCCCTGAGTGCCCACGGTGTTTCTGCTCAGAAACGCTCCGTGCAGTGGCTCAGACCTGCATCCAAATCTTGGTGCATGTAATTCACTCGCTGTGAGCTTTGGGCACAGTTACAAACCGCCTGAATAATATTTAGCCCAAATGATAGTTGTGAGGAGTAAATATAACAGTGTGCGTTTAGCCTCAAGCACAGTACCTGACCCACGGTTACTTATATATGTTATTATTTTTAGAGTTTTTTTACTTAAAACCACCAGACCTGCAGAGAGCTGCAGGGCAGCAGCAAAGAGTGCTCATTTGACCTCAGTGGGCTGGGGACCTAGCAAAAGCATGAGCTGGCAACTCCTGGTATTGTTTCATGTTGAGCCCAAAAACAGCTTTGAGAAAATGGGGATATCTACCTCGAGGTAGTTATCACTCACGTGACATTTTGTTGTAATTGCTTCACTGTACTTGTAGCTAGCTGCCTTGCTAATTCATCATTCAAGTGAAAAGACATTTTCCAAATAAAGAAATCTCTTGCAAAGAGGCTGTGATCAATTACAAAAAAAAAACAAAACAAGAAATATAGGTTCACACTCAGATTTCATGAGATGCTAAATTTCCACAGTGTAGGGGGCTGGAATGAATTTTGGGTGTTGTCATCTAAATGTTTAGAGTTAGTGAAGAACGGGAACCAAAATAAGTTGAGTTTGCAAACTTAGGAGAGATTAAGTCTTTAACAGGATAATGACTTTTTATAATGAGTTAAATTATGAGTATGGTTTAGAGGTCAAGACCATGCAGGGAAATTCATCAGTCATCCTTGGCTTGGTGTTAACAGCTGTTTTATAAAATTTCTATACTCAACCAACAATGTAAAGTTATGAGGAAATATTAAAAGCACATGTGACATTTGCTTGACAGAAGGGACAGTAACTGGGAAACATGGCCATGGGAGTCCCTGCTTATACCTGGTTTCAGTTACCCACAGTCAACCACAGTCAGAAAATTTTAAATGGAAAAGCCCAGCAATAAACAATTCATAGGTTTGAAGTTTCTCACCATTCTGTATAGCATGAAGACATCAGGGCGAGGTTGTCCCTGTGTCTGGTGTCTATGCTCCATGTAGGCTTCCCAGCCATTAGTCACTTGGGAGCCGTCTAGTTTGTCACATAGACTGTTGTGGTATCGCAATGTTTGTGTCAAGTAAACTCGTTTGACTGAACGATGCCTCCTCTGCATAACTGTTTGTACGGTATGTTATTATGACTGTTCTATTTTATTAGTAGTTTCTGTTGTTAATCTCCTGCCGTGCCCAGCTCATAAATCAAACTCTATCACAGGTGTGTCTGTGTAGGGAAAAGTCCATGAGGGTTCTGTAGTGGCCGCGGTTTCCGTCATCTGCTGGGGGTCTTGGAACGAGTCCCCACAGATGAGGAGGATGTGGCATGCAGAGCGCCATGTCTCAGGTTTACATTTTGTGCCAGAGCTTCAGGGAACTAAGACACGCTGCAAAATCCAGAAGCTAGTAGTTTTTGAAAACCCATTTTCAAGAACATGCTGTTTTTCTAGAGACGGAGATTGCTGAGGGTGTGTCGTGAGCATCTGAACCCAGGGCTGGAGGGCACAGGAAAGATGCCAGGGGGAACTCGGTGTTGCTCTGTGGGCGGGCGTCTAGGTTGTCATCGTGAGCTGTGAGCGGGTGAATGAGAACCCTTGATCTCACACTCCTGACATGACAGTTTAATTCTCCAGTGAAACTTAATGGCACTGGATTTAGGTCATTGTCATCATTATGTAAAAGCCTCAGAAGCTGTGACAAAGCCCGCTGCACAGGCAGTCCCAGAACAGGATGGGCGCAGCTCTCCGGTGGCCCTGTGACGGGGAAGCCGTCGTCCAAGCCTCGCTTCACGTCCTCCTCTGGCCACTGGCAACTCGCCTCTCGCCTCTTGCCTCTCAGTGATTCTTAGGCAAAGAAACACGTAAGTGACACTGAAACCTATTTTAAAACAGGGTTGATTATCACCTTTTTTAAGCAGTGTAAAAACTTTAGGACTTGGTGAAAGACATTTTTAGTCGATTCTCCTGGGAGAGGATGATCGTTTGAAAGAACTTTAGGAGTGAAGAAACTATTTGCTAAAAAGGGTGGGACAGGGAGGCCGCTTTCAGTGAGCCCATTTCTCTTTCTGCCTCTTGATTATAGAATTCTAATTTTCCCGAAACCAGAGGCAAAGGGCCGCTGTGGGGCATCTCTCTCCCCTAGTGTGACATGTCACAGAATGTCCACAAGGTCCTGCTGGGTACAGAGTTGATGCTAAATAAAAACAGGCAGAAGTCGATTCCAAAACTGAGGTGTGGAATGCTGACTAAGCCCTACTTCAGGAGTCTGAGCCTTGAAAGACAGGAGCGTATTACCCCAAGGTCTTCCTGTAGGCCAGGAGCACATTACCATCAGGTCTGCGCTTCACAGCTTAGGGGGCAGTGAGGCCCGGAAGTCCCCAGGGAAACGGGACTTCAGGCCATTCCCCAGTGTGAGTGGCAGGCCAGGACCCCGGTCCTGTCTCATTCCATGAGACGTAAGGAAAACTTTATGGCCTGTAAAGCCTCCGACACAAGACTTCCTCCACCAAAAGACATATGACAAAGGCTGAACGTGCAGTCACAGCTGAGCTGTGGTCATGAGGATGCTTGTTTGCATAGTTATAGCACTTTGTGATGCCATGTTCATTATTAAGAATCAGGTTGACTCATGTAGAAATGTTGACACTAAATATCACCCCCAATTCCAGTTCGCAGAGAAAAACATTTGTAACATGTTAGAGTGTTTTTCCTCTGGAATCCTATTATATATACATTTATTTTGTAGCTGTCCTTTGTCCTCTAATAATACAATATAAATATCTTTCCTGTCAGTTGATAAACATCATTGTTGATGGCTGCATGCCATTCCATCAAGAATTTATTATTTTATTTGCTCATACCCTTCTGCTAGACTTCAGGTTGTTTTCAGTCTTTTTCTGTTATAAACATTTTTTCTAGTGAAATCTATGCCTATATTCTTAATTATTTCCTTACATGAAATTTCTAAATATGGAGTTGTTCATCAAAGGTTGCCTGGCTTTAATTCATCTGATTAATGTTGCCAGATTGCCTCCATAAAGTTTATACCTATCTTTTCTCCCAACAGCAAAATTATGTAAATAATAAAAAATTCGCATAGACAGGGACCATAAGAGACAAATAGGTGGATTGTCCTATTTGTAGTAATTATTGTTTGCTGTTTTCATTATATTAGTTAGAACTGTTTTTCAGAAGATGATCTACCTTCCTTCAACAATCAGTGTGACGTGCCTAGCTGTGAGCCAGGGTCCCCTCCTGCTTTTGAGGCCTGTGGGGAGCCCTAGGCTTCAGGGCCCACCTGCAGCGTGTTTGGGTGGGGTCAGGTGGGAGAACAGACAGTTAGGCAGAGGAGAGCTCTGGCAGAGCCCTGGGGTGGACACCTGTTCAGGCCCTCGGCGCACGTGGCCTGAGCACATGACCTGAGTGGAAGCCTGGGCTTGTGGAAGTTGAACCTTTCGACATTTTGTTTTTGTCTTCTTTCCGAAGACTGTTTATGACGGTGCCGGGTTTGGAACCGAAGAGAGCTCTGAAGGTCGTGAAGGGCAACGCTTCTTTGCTGTAGCTCCCAGCCTGTGGTGGCCCTTGTGGCAGGGCATTTATGTGGGCCGACCCATGGCCCTGGGACCTTACCCGTGGAGGCCAGCAGCACGGAGTATTCCACAGGGGACCAGTCTCATCTCTGAGACAGACTAGGGAGAAGACTGAGGGACTGGGGACCACCACCAGCCCCATAAAGAGAGCTTTGCTGGGAAACAGCCATGCTTGTTTGCGGATGTGTCACCCATGGCTGCTGTTGGCTTTTGAAAGAGCAGGGATGCTTTTGGAAGAGCAGAGTAGCAGCTCCTAAGATCTGGGGCCTGCAGGGCCAAAGACTCTTACTGGCTGGTTCTTTAAAGAAGAAAATATGCTGACCACTAGGCTAGGACCTTGGGACTCAGTGGGATCAACCGAGCAGCGGCAGCGTCACCGGGGAGCCTGCTGACAGTGAGGCCTTGACTTGCCATAGCTTTGCTCACATGAGATCTGTATTTTCGCTCGTTCTCCCATTGATCTGCATGCGCAGAAGTGCCCGGTGTCCGCGGGGGCTACTATGCATGCCACGCCAGTCAGGAGCTTGTGACCTGGTCACCTGATGACGCCTTCTGTCACTGGACTTGCGAGTTTATTACAGAACCCCTTTTCTGTCCACATCTAATATCGTCCCACAGTTCTTGGGCGCACTGTTCTTTTTTTCTTTTTGTTTCTCGTGCTGTAGTTTCGGTCATTTCTACTGACCTTCTTCAAGTTCACCGATTCTTTCCTAGGCTGTGTCAAGTCCACCTGTTAGCCCCTTTCCAGTGGCCCTCCATGTTGTCCCAGCTGCCCTACTGCTTCCCCAGCACAGGAAGGAGGCTTGGATGGCCTGGGCCCAGAAGGATGCGGCTTTCTTCTCTTTCCTTCCTCCAGCCACGTGTAGGCTTCACCTTGCCTGGGGTCATCAGGGAGAGAGACTGGATTTGTTGTTTGTTCCCCGTGGCTTAAGGTTTTGTCTGGAGAGGGGAAGGATCCCGGTGGACCTTGGTACTTTCCTGTGGTGGCTGTCAAGTCCCTCCTTCAAGCCAACTTCTGAAGGGTGAATGTTTCCCTTTTTTTCTTTTTATTAACTAACGTCCATATTTTTAATACTTTGCTGTCGTTATATTTTATCTAATATGCTTTAGGAACATTTCCCTTTTTAATCTAATGGATACTTTAGATCGTCATGTGACTTTCCTTTGGCTGCAAAAATGCTTAGAACCAAATGTTGGTGTGTAGCAATGGGTGTGATTAGCTACAGATTCTGAGCCTCAGATCTGGTTCTACTTTATGTCTCCTTAAATACATAAAGCCAGAATCTTGTCCTTAAGAAGCAATTTTTTAAATTAAATTTATTGGAGTGACATCGGTTAATACAATTATGTAAGTTTCAAATGTATGGTTCAATAATACATTATATGCATATTGCATTGTGTGTTCACCACTCAGGGTTAAATTTCCTTCCGTCACCATATGTTTGATCCTCTCTGCCCCTATCTACCGCTCCCCTCCCCTGAGAAGTGGCTCTGAATGGCCGCATTTCCCCAGGGCGCCCATCTTCCTTCCCTGCCCGCCGGCTCTCAAACACTCTCTGGTCCCTGCTCGTACTGGGGGCTCCTGTCAGCTCTGCAGCTTTGAAGCTGTCAGCATGAAGGCAGGAGGAATAAGGCAGTGAGAGATGGAGGGGTTGGACGACCCAGAGAAATGAAGAACAGTCACATGGCGCAATGTATTTAATTTGAGTTGTCAGTTAGGCAGGAGGCACTATGACCCCAACATACAGATGCCACAGGAAGATGAGAGCTTGCCGGGGACGTGTGGCGAGCGAGGAAACCCAGGTCGCCTGGTTTGGGGACTGCCTCGCTGGGCTGTTATCTGTTTGCAGTGTCCTCTGCCTTCCTGTGGAGGAGATTCGCTCCTGCCCCATCTAGGTCAGGCTGAGCCACGTGACTCACGAGGGGCCATGTGACAAGGGGAGTGGAGGCTGGCTGCTGCCACCTCCTGGAAGAAGCCTGAGGGGCCGGTGTGTTTCAGAGGTGGCTCCTTTTCATCTGCGGTGAGGCTAGCTGTCCCTGTGAGGGATGCTTCTTCATCCTGGACCTTGGAATGAGCTGCAGACGACCTGCAACGGGCATTCAATGGAGTCTTCATTGCTAGAAGCTTCCAGGCTGTGGGGGTGTTGGTCATAGCAGCATGACCAGCTCATGCGGGGCACATGCCCACACAGTCCCACCCAGCTGTCCTGCCTTCGCTCTGACCCTCACCTGGGTGTCGGTCAGAATATTTCTACCATTTTCTTCTGTTGCAAAAGAACATGGGAGCACTCTTTTAACCTGTCAGTATCTTCTACTAGACCCGTAGATTTTAACTTGACTTTTTAAAAACTGGGGCTTTCTTCCATCATCCCCTGCACCGTAGAGAGGCGAGCCCTGTTGCACATATAAGTGAACAAGGGCGTGCAGTCCACAGGTGACCACAGACTGTGGGTCTTCTCTGAACTTTTTTCCATCCTGAATCGTTTCCTAGATAGTTTCGCTTAAAACCCATTCATTCTGCTAGAAATGGTAGAAATGACCCTGGCACATCCTGAGCATGTTGAACAGTGATCGTTTGAGATACTCAGCATCCTTTACCAGCGTGTTCTCCTTGTAATGTCTCTACGTGGTCAGTGACAAATGGGGCCCACATAATCCTGTTCTGCAGTAAGTTACACCAACGTGCAGCAGTGAAATCGCTCTGCTATCCTATGTCACACACAGAGCGAGAGTAAAATCTGGTCTCTGCTTCTGGTCCTCACTCAGGGAAGTGACAGACAACATCCAGGACAAAATCAGTTCACTGATATGAATTTTCATGAAGTGTTTCCACACATCCGGCACCACTGCCCACAGAAATGTACAGACAAGCTGGTGAGCACTGGGGCCTGGGGTCAGGCAACTGGACGGAGAGCTGGGGCACCTCCCCCAGGATACCTGACTCAAAGACACTGGCATACGTCCTGGGAGGAGTTCAAGGAGCATGCTCCATTTGGGGTGGGCAGCAAAGCTTCAGGAGGAGGTAGCATTTGGAAGGGTCTTTGCAGATGGATGAGGTACTCACAGGCAATTGCCAGAGCAGAAGTGTGAGGGCATATGAGTTCGGGGGGACAGCAGTGGCCAAGGCAGAGAGAAGGAAAACCAGGTGGCCAAGCCCAGTTTGACCAAAGGGTGGAAGCCACATGGACAGCCTAGGAGGTGAGGCTGGAGAGGGTCTTGGACACTGAGCTAAGGGACTGGACCTCGATTCAGTGGGGCACGGTGCACACTGGTCAGTGGGGGAGATGTGGGCAGAGCTGTGTTTGACCATGACCAGGAGGTCATGGGCTATGCAGAATCCAGTTCCCTAGAGTGACCTTTACGCAGTATGCTTTTATCATATAACAGGATGTTGCCCCCACCAATGTATGTGGGCACATCGAACCCCAAACCCCACCATACAGTCCAGTTGACAGGGGCTGAGGGTTCTACTGGGGGCCTTGCCTTCTCTTGTTTAGCAGTGGGGTCTACAGTGCTGAAGGGAAGTATTTGCCGGCTTGTGTGGAAAATGTTTTCCAAATTTTAGTGGATGGTATTAGCTGCATTCAAATACTTAAACATCAGAATCATCTGGGATTATCCCTCCAGCCCCTTCAACCCTAAGGATACCGTTTCCTTAGAGAGCACCTTGTTTCTAGGCCTTTTACAGTCAAATAAGAATAGCCTCAAGACTTCCAGTCAGGATGGCAGAGCAGGTGGAGCTGGGGTTGCCTCCTCCCACAACTAAACTACAGAACAATCATCACTGAGAACCGCCTGTAGTCTGGTTGAACAGAAGTCCTACAATTGGAGACTCACAGAAGAGGTCACCTCGAGACTGGTAGGAGGGGCAGAGATGCAAATCAGCTGAACCCACACCCACTTGTGGATTGGGAGCATTGGGAGGGATATCTCAGCTCTGGAGGTCCCCCCAGAGGAGTGAGAGATTAAGTCCCACACTGGGATCCTCAGCCCAGGGCTCTAAGCCACAAAGAGAAGTCCCCATAACTTCTGGCTGTGAAAACTAGCAGGGATGATGACTAAGTGACATGAAGGGCAGCTGGCATCCCAGGTGTCCTCTTAAATGACCTGTGCATAGACTTACCGCCGATAGACTCACTTACTCTGAGTTCTAGCGCTGGGGACACAGCTCAAAAGGCACCAGGGACATGGGAAGGGACTGAGTTGTTTGGCTTCAGGATGAGGGCTGGAGGGGCGGATTCCTTCCAGATGAAGTACTGGCAGAGGCATGGTTCCTGTGTTGAGCCCTCCCCTCCCAGCATGCAGACACAGGAGATGTCATATCTGAGTCCCCATCACCTGGCTAACAGGTTTGCCTCACCCTGGTGATTCCCCAAGACCCCACTTCTCCCAACATGTGGGCCCACCCAAGCTGTTTCCAGTGGCTTTTCCATACAAATGGTCTGTCTTGGCCCAGGCTATGGACTTTCCTAAATGCTCTCAAAGGTTCACAAGCCCCAAACAAGCAGCGTCTTTCTGAGCAGCTCCAAGCCCAGCACTACTGGCAGCCAGCCTCAGTTTACAGCTTTGTCTCTCTCAGGTGCCTCCAAGCTCAGCTCAAGTGGCAATTATCTGCAGATCATTTTGTAGCTCATGCCAGGTGACTGCAGACAGAGCACAGGCTGCAGCTGAAACTGGCCTGCAGTGGGGCCCCTCCCAGGACGCCCCAGGGCCAACATGCTGGTAGCCAGCTTCCATCTCAGCCGGTGCACAATATGGAACCACATCTGAGGAAGACACACTCACAGTGTAGATTGGGCAGGCCCCAGAGCCCTGCTAGAGTGAATCCTGCTTGTAAAATTGACCCCTCACTGGCCAATCCTCACAACCAATCAGCCCAAGGTTCAACCCCTCCCACTGATGTGCAAATAATAACTAAGGCTTAACTACAACAGGAGGGCACACATAACCCATACAAGGGACACATCTAGAGTATCTGGCTCAGATGACCAAAAAGACTAAGCCACTGGGCCCCACCGGACATCTACTACATAAGGCCACTCTATCAAGATTGGGAGACATAGCAGCCCTACCTAATACACAGAAAGAAACACAGGGAGGCAGCCAAATAGGGAAATGAAGAAATATGTCCTAAATTAAAGAACAGAAAAAGCTCCAGAAGAAGAACCAAACAGAATGGACACAAGTCATCTACCAGATGCAGTCTTCAAAACACTGGTTATAAGGATGCTTAATGAACATAGGAGAAGAGTAGATTAAATCAGTGAGAACTTTAACAAGGAGATAGAAAACCTAAGTATGGAGGTAGAAAACATAAAAAAGAACCAGTCAGAAATGAAGAATACAATAACTGAAATGAGAACTACATCAGTGGGAATCAACAGTAGATTAGATGAAGCAGAGGATCGAATCAGCAACTAGAAGATAAGGTAGCAGAAAACACCCAATCAGAACAGCAATAATAAAAATAATCCCCCCCCCACCACCAAATGAGGACAGTTTCAGGGGCCTCTGGGACAACACCAAGCATAACAACATTCGTATCATAGGAGCACCAGAAAGAGAAGAGACAGAGCAAGGGATTGAGAACCTATTTGAAGAAATAATGATGGAAAACTTCCCTAGCCTGGTGAAGGAAATAGACATACGAGCCCAGGAAGTACAGGGAGTCTCAAACAAGGTAGATCCAAACAGGCCCACACCAAGACACATAATTAAAATGCCAAAGGTTAAAGACAAAGAGAGAATCTTTAAAGCAGCAAGAGATAAGCAGTTAGTTACCTACAAGGGAGTTCTCATAAGACCATCAGCTGATTTCTCAACAGAAACTTTGCAGGCCAGAAGGGACTGGTATAAAACATTTAAAGTGATGAAAAGCAAAGACCTACAACCAAGATGACTCTACCCAGCAAAGCTATCGTTTAGAATCGAAGGTCAGATAAAGAGCTTCCCAGACAAGAAAAAGCTGAAGGGAGTCATCACCACCAAGCCAATGTTACAGGAATTGTTGGAGGAACTTCATTAAGAAGAAGAAAATAAAAGATCAAAAATATGAAAAGTAAAATTGCAATATTAGATATTTATCAATGATTACTTTGAATATAAATTAATTAAATGCTGCAATCAAAAGATAGGTGGCTGAATGGGTAAGAAAAAAGACCCTTACTTGTGCTGCCTGCAAGAGACTCACTACAGATCGAAAGATACACATAGACTGAAAGCAAAGGGATGAAAAAAAGATCTCATGAAAATGGAAACAAACAAAAAGGCTGGGATGACAATACTTCTACCAGACAGAACAGACTTTAAACCGAAGGCCATTACAAGAGACAAAGAAGGACCCAGTAGTCCCACTTCTGGGTATTTATCTAAAGAAGTCCAAAATACTACTTTGAAGGGACATGTGCATCCATATGTTCACTGTGGCATTTACAGTAGCCAAGATATGGAGGCAATCTGGGTGTTCATCAGTGGATGGATGGATAAAGAAGAGGTGGTGCATATACACATTGGAATATTACTCAACCATGAAAAGGAATTGAATCTTGCTATCTGCAACAACATGGATGGACCTAGAGGGTATAATTCTGAGTGGAGTAAGTCAGACAGAGAAAGACAAATGCCATATGATTTCACTTACATGTGGAACCGAAAGAACAAAATAAGCACGCAAACAAAACAGGTGTGAGGGGAAAAGGAGAAGGGATTAAGAAGTACCAACTGGTAGCTATGAAACAGTCACAGGGATGTAAAGAACAGCACAGGGAATATAGTCGATAATATTGTAATAACGATGTACGGTGCCAGGTAGGTACTAGACTTATTAGGGTGATCACTTTATAAGTGACATAAATATCTAATCACTATATTGGTACACATGAAAGTAATATAATACTGTATAGCACCTATAATTGAAAAATAAAAATCATTTTAAAAAATCACTCCTAGACACGTGGGCTTGGGTGATTTCATGAAAGCGTCTAACGAGCGTCTGCCGTATGTCAGATGGCACCCATACCTGTGCACGTCAGGTGTGTTTCCTCTGTGTGTAGAAGGAGAGTTAGACTGAGCCACATCTGGGCCCTTGGTGTCTAACTTTGTGCACATCTGTCAAATGATCCTGCTGTCAGAGGACAAGGACCAATTCACATGTGACAGACCCAACGACAAGAGGATTTTGGGGTGCCTGCTTTGCACTATTAAGCACATGACTGAGAACTCGTACGAGGTAGGACTGTCTGTCATTCCCGCGTTCCCGTCTCATGGGAGAGGACACCCCAGGACAAAGAGGGGGAGTATTTTCCCCGGACACACAGCTGAGGGCAACGGAGTGGGAATCTGACCACTGGAGCCCAAGGCCTTTGTGGCTGATGCCTTCCAGTGTGCGGCAAGGCCACCCAGAACGGGCGGCAAGGCAGAAAACCAGAGCCTGCCCCACAGAGGGGCTGGGGACCGTGGGACAGTGGGTGTGGGGTGGGCCGGCAGCCAGCCTGACCAAACACGGAAACACTTGTGTCTTTTGGCCTCCCATCTGTACTCAGAGACTGCATAGGAATGTAACTCGAACCTTAAAGAAATAGGAAGACATGAAATGCAACCTTTTGATTCAGGTTAAAATTCATTCAATCAAAAAAATAATAATTGTATCTCCTTCCTGGATATTCCTTTCTTTCCCAGAGTTTGGTGTAACTGAGCATCCACAGGAACAGAACAATCCTTTCACATTTCTCAGACTGCAGGCTCCTCTCTCAGACAAGCAAGGAACAAATTTTTAGTGTCCTCCACTCAGCACTCCAAAAATTCCCTGTGAGGAAGAAGTGCATGTCTCGAAAAGCTGAAGAAAAATAAACATGCTGTGTATGTGACGAGCCCCAGCTGGGCCAAGAGGGGGATGTGAAGATGGGGGAACGCTGGGGCAGCATGGCTGGTAGGCCTGGATGCAGTCTCCTGAGCCGTGATGCTGTCCCTTCCAGCTGAGAGGTCACTGGTCACCTTCTAAATGATTGTCCTGGTAGCAAGCCAGCAGGCCTGGGCCTGGCTGGGCCGGAGGAGGCCGAGGGACCCCACTTATGTGGCCTCTTGGGGCTCCTCGCCAGCGAAGGCTGCTGGCCGTGGTGACGGGGACCAGATCGGTCCTGCCTCAGCATGCGCCTCAGGTCAGCCACTCACTCTGCAGTCAGCCAGAGAGTGTTTTTTGAGCCCTACTTTACGCCAGCACCAAGGACCAGAAGTGCAAAGAGAAGACAAAGTCCCCACAGCAGGGGCTGCCCAGGTCCGTGGGGTGGAAGGCGGCATGGCTCGGTGGGCCTTGTGCCTTGGGGAGCGTGCTGGGAGGGCAATGCAGCTCTTCAACATAAACTTCAACTTGAAAACCCCTGTTATTAAAGGGTCCCCTCAGGGCCTGTGACCGCTGCTGAGCTCTCACTCTGCTCCGAAGAGGTTCTCTGGGGTGGACTAGCTGCCCAGCAGCTGCACCCCTTCAGGCTGTCCAGCCTGTGCTGTCCAGGGCCGTAGCCGCTGGCCACACAAAGTGCTGGAACCTTCAACTATGAAATATGATGAAAACTCTAGCTTCTCTGCTGTATCAGCCGCCCTTCCTGGGCTCCATGCCCCTGTGGCTGGTGGCCGCCATATCGGACCAGGTAGACATAGAACGCGTGTCATTCCCTAAGTCCTATGGGACGTTCTTTCTCCACAGGTGCCTCCACGAGAGAATGGCATACCTGGGTAAGCTATGGAGGGAGATGACCAAATCAGCCGGGAGAGGGGGCAGGCAGGCAGTGAGGCCAATGGAGGAAAAAGAGCTTCTCCAGGAGCCACAGCTAAGCTGAGCTGCTGTCCCCAGTTGGACAGACCCACAGCCATCCCATGACCTTGCCCTGGGTGTTGGCGTTCCGGGGTCAAGGCCTTTTCTTCTCCCTTCCACGTGTCCCTGTGTCTCATCCTTGCCATGGCTTCCTCTGCATTCTTCAGAAATGTTCCGCTGAGGCTGTTCAGACAGGCCAGTGGGTCCCAAACTGTGTCAGAACTGGCTGGAGGGCTGATTAAAACACAGTCCCCAACCTGTGTGGCACCAGGGACCGGTGCTCCCATGAGCATCTAACGCCTGATGACCTGAGGCGGAGCTGAGGTGGTGATGCTGGCGCTAGAGAGCAGCTGCAGACATAGATGAGGCTTTGCTTGCTGGCCTGCCACTCACCTCCTGCTGTGTGGCCCAGTTCCTGATAGGTCAGAACTGGTACTGGTCCATGGCCCAGGGGTGGGGGACCCTGGGTTAAAGGTCAGATCCCCGGGCTTTGCCTTGCTCTAAGTTGTCAGCCAGAGAACTTGCATTTCTGAAAAATTCTGGAGTGGCTTGTCCAGGTCCCACACTTCAAGATTGTAAAAGAATTGCATGCACCGATTCGCCCAGTGGACGAACGCCCCATGATGCCTCCTGCCATGTCCTGGTGCCCTGCCTAGGGCGAGCGGCCCAGGTCGGGTCCCAGTCCCGGGAATCTTACATTCCAGTGGGGGAGGAGGGTGCAGGGAGAGACCGCAGGGTGATGGGCAGGGCTGGCCGTGACCCTGGCCTTTATGCCTGTGTCGCTCCACCCTCAGCTTTTTAGCATGGTAAAAGCGAGGTCATGGTCTACTCCATAGCCATAGATTTGGCCCCTGCTCACTGTGCCATCTTTGGGTCCCAGCACCTTGTCCGCACCCTATGTGCAGGGTGGGGAGTCCCTGGAGCTAACGAGCCTGACTCCTTCTGAACAACGCCGCTGGCCTCCTTCCCACCCACCCCTCAGGCCACAAGGCGACTGTGGGGGGTGGGGAGCTGGCCTGGGTCCCCGGCTGTCTGTGCGTCTGTGTCGGATATGGGCTCTGCTGTGGGTAGAGACGGCCACACTGGCCGGTGGCTTCACTACCCTCCTGCTCAGGTCCCAGGTACAACGGCAGCTGCCTGGGGGCCTGGACCGGTCAGCCGAGTGCTTGGTGGCTCCCTGCAGTGCTGGGGTCTGGGTGGCAGAGCATAGCTGGCCAGCATGGCCAGCGCTGCTGGGATTAGCCTCTGCAGGTGTCACCGTCCACCATGGTCCCTGTGGTGAGGACAGCGCCCAGGCAGGGTGGCTACCCCCATAAATGTGTGTCTCTGTGATGCAGTGCACACCGCGGTCCGATAACGCCTTGTTTCCTCATCCACCCACGATGTGTTCTAGGCCCAGTTGTCTCAGGCCTTAAATGGAGTGTCCGACAAGGCAAAGGAAGCCAAGGAGTTCCTGGTCCAGCTGAAGAACATTCTGCAGCAGGTGCAGGTGAGCTGGGGCGGGGCAGGGCGGGGCGGGAGGCATTAGGAAGAGGAAAATGTGCAGTGTGGGGGGGTCTGCTCATCCTGCCCTGCAGCCTTGGGCGCTGTCAATGCCACCCTCACTCCACGGATACCTGGGTGGATCCCTGGTGACGTCTGATAGGGGAAGAGACTTTACGGGAGCTCAGGGTGAGGCGGGCACAGCAGGAGAGCGGGGAGGGTTCGGCAGCCCTCGGCATGGCCATGGAGGCCTGTGCTCTGTCTGCACGTGGCTCTCGTGTACCAGCACCTCAAAATGCAAGCACTCCACGTGCTAAGTAAGAGCATTCACGAGTGTCCCGCATGGTGTCACACCTGAGCCCGACACGGCATATCTGCGGGGCGGAGAGCACACACATGTGTGTGTATGACGTGTTCACACACAGCACGACCCCAGGGACCACTGGCATCAGGACGGAAGGTGGGCACTGGGGGCCTGGATCCTCGCCTGGCCAGAAAGGCCCATGCAGACTCGGCCACAAGGCGCGTAAGCCATGCTTCTGAGCTTCAGGCGTGAGCTGGAGCAGGCTGCCGGCCGCTGTCACGAAGCAGCACTGAGCGAGTATTTCTAGCGACAGATGCACTCACGCCTCTGCAGGCTGGAAGGCCATGGCCATGGTCCACGTGTTGACGGGGTGTGGGGGGAGGTGTTGGCTCCTTCCTGGGCCTCCGTCCTCAGCGTGTAGATGACCATCTTCCCCCCGCATCCTCACGTGGGCGTCCCTCTGTGTGCGTCTGTGCCCTAACCTCCTCTTCTTATAAGGACACTACTCATTGGATTAGGGCCCATTTTAATGATCTCATTTTAACTTTTTTTTAAGCTCATCTTCATTAGGTCACCTCTTCAAACACAGGGGGCCTGGGTTTAGGGCTGCAACAGACTCATCTGGGGAGGAGGCAGGCACAATTCAGCCCAAACGTGGGGCCCGAATTCATGCTCATCTTAGAGACCAAGAAAGGGTTTTTTAGAACCGAGAAAGACAGACCCTACAGCAAGATCACTGGTTTTTGGGGGAGTTTGTTTTACTGTTTTGTTATTTGTAAAAAGCAAAACCTGAGGTGACTCCTCCCCATCTGACACGTGTTCCGTGGCTTCAGACACATGCACACACATGTGCACGCGCAGACAATCATGCATGCACGCACGCATGGCTCGGACGGGGCTGTGCTGTGCCAACAGTGACCTGCCTCTTTCCTTCTTGATAGTCTCTTGTGAGCATTTCCTCGCGTGACAGCGGGATCTTCCCCACAGAGACAGCAGGACTCGCACCCCCTGCCCCCCACCATCCGTGCTTACCCGTTTAAACCCAATAAGGTCGTACACAGACGGCCGGGCGGGCTCCTCCGAAGCCACTCTGTATCTTCGCACACCCTCTCCCTAAAGCTCTCTGCCTCCCAGGAAAATGGGCTGGACTACGAAGCCTGCCTCGTGGCCCAGTGTGACGCGCTGGTTGACGCGCTAACTCGGCAGAAAGCCAAGCTGCTCACCAAGGTCACCAAGGAGAGGGAGCACAAGCTGAAGGTAGGTGCCCGCCTGGTGCCCTGGGGCCTCAGGCAGCTGGCACAGGGGTGGCGTGGGTGAGCGCGTGAAGCATGAACAGATGAAGTGTGAGCGTGTAAAGCTGGGCAGCAGTGGTGGCGAGCTGTCCCTGGGCCTACGTTCTGCAATGCGACTTTGCCTGCAGCCAGGTGACACCCTCACTCCGCCTCCAAAGCCAGAAGCAGATGCCCTGAGCCTGGCTATTTTCCAGTCACTTCTAGCCTCCCCATCCTGTGCAAGTATCTGTTTTCTGCCTCAGGGACTCCTTCCGCTGTCACCTGGCAGAGCAGAAGTATCCTCTGCCAGTGCTGGTGATGAGGCCTCCCTCCCTCAGGTGTCTGGCTCTGCCCCTTCCTCAGGCTCTCTGTGATGTGACATGCAGTTCATCATGTTAGCAAGGACGACACGGCTACCACCCACCGAGGGGAGGGAGGAAGAGGGTGACCCCCACAACACTGGGCCCTGGTCCGGGCGAGTGTCCATGAGCACCCTGCACTAATGAAGGACGCTTTGCTGTCCTGGGCTCAGCAGCTTATCCACATTTCCCAAAACATCCCCCTCCAGGGACGAGGGAAGGCACGGGATGGGGCCGGGGCTGGAACCAGGGCAGCAAGCCCACAGTTCACCCAGCACCCCCAGCGTGGAAAGGGGGATGAGTTGGCAAGCCCAGGATATGCACCTTCTCTGCTTCTCCGCCTGGTGCCTGGCATGGGAAGTCACTCTGCTGGGGGTTGTGGGGAGCGGGCGCATTTATTCCCGTAGAAGGCGGCCTCACACAGGGACAGCAGGCAGGCCTGGCCAGCACCTTCTCCAGGCTGTTTCTCCAGCTCGCTGTGGCCTGGCTGACGCGGGCTTCTCGCCTCGCAGATGGTCTGGGACCAGATCAACCACTGCACGCTGAAGCTGCGCCAGTCGACAGGGCTGATGGAGTACTGTCTGGAGGTCATCAAGGAGAACGACCCCGCTGGCTTCCTGCAGGTGAGCCGGCTCTGGGCCTCTGGGCAGCTCACCCGCCTCCTCCAGTCCCTGCCTCTCCCCAGACCAGCTGGTTTCGGGAGGTTCCCCTCCAGCAGCTTGGAGTTGAGTGGAGGCTCCTGGGCTCAGTGATTCCAGGAGCCCTAGGCTCTCATCTCGGCTCTGCCTCTCACTAGCTATGGCCCTGGTTCCATCATTGTTTAAAGACCAGGTCGACTGTCATAATTTCTACGGCCAAAATGCCATGGGTTCAGGCTTCAACTTCCAGAGACCCCAATTCAACCTTCTCCTCACAAATGGGAAAGGCCAGTCTTTGCCCAACAAGCAGGAAGATGGTACAGGAGGAAGTGAGTGACAGAGTCCCTGTGGCCCATGATCTCACAGTGCAGAGCCCGCAGGTCTGCCAGGTGACCGTGGTCAGCAGCCCGGCTGACTGCGGTCTGGGCATCTCTCAGGAGCAAGGCATTGGGAGCGTGGCGATGGTCCAGGCAGGAGCTCTGCCCTCTGTCTGTGGGGAAATGATAAAACTACCTGCTTAGTCCCCAAGAAGAGTACACGGGGCCACGGCTTCACAGGGACACGGGCAAATGTCTGAGTGGGCAGGACTTTCCTGCACAAGAGAGCGGAGCTGTAGATGACACATGGTGAGTTTGGAGCAGAAGCCATAGAGCAAGCTGGAGTGAGCCTTCCAGTCCTGGGGTTGTGGGACAGGCATTCCAGACCCTGCCACAAATCACCAGCATCCTTCGCTTTGCAGAGTAGTCAATTTAGCAAAAGAGGTATGAAAAGGAACGCTCTGCATATTTAAAAAGTATCACCTGTTTCACAAGAGGCTTTCTTTACATGGCTGGTGCCTCCTCACACGTAACAGGGCTGCAGTTTTACGACGTGACATGAACATCACGGCGCATCCGCCTTGGCCCTCTGTCCCACCAGTGGGCCATTTCCTCTCTGCCATGCCTGGAACACGCTGGAGCCAGAGACGAAGCAGCACCAGCCTCCCTGAGCACTTGCTCGGCGATTTCTCCTTTGCAAACCGACAGCCTGAACTCTGTGTCCCCTTGCAGATCTCAGACGCTCTGATCAAGCGTGTCCAGGTGTCTCAGGAGCAATGGGTCAAAGGTGCTCTGGAGCCGAAAGTGTCCGCGGAGTTCGACCTGACGCTGGACAGCGAGCCACTGCTGCTGGCCATCCACCAGCTGGACTTCATTCAGATGAAATGTAGGGGTGAGCCGGGGCCGGCCCCGTTCAGGCAGGGGTGCCCCCTCTGTGGGGCCTCTTAGTGCCACCGCGAGGCCGGTGCTATGGGGAGGGCCTGGCCCCTGGAGAGTGGGGGTGTGGGTGGAGGAGGCTGTCCCCGATGCCGCTCTGGACAGGATGGGGCAGCGGGGCCCAGGGGCTGTGGGACGGGGGACAGCAGATCCCAGGGACAAAGTGGCCTGCTCCACACCGGTGAACCGAGGCGGGAGCCAGTCTGCCATTGGGCAGGGGCTCCGCGCTGCTGAACCCCCAGCAGAACCCGGAAGACCACGCCCTCCTGTTTGGCGCCAAATTGAAATCCGGAATTTTTACAAACATCATGTTGCAATTTTCCCTTTAAAAAATGTCAGTGTTGACGACGCTTGTTTCTAAATTCTTTTGAGCTGAAACCCAGCTCTAGACCAGAAGCATTCTCCCAGTCCTGCCTGACGGAGTGGCTGACCACTTGATGCAAAGCACAGCCCTACGAGTTGACTGTCCCCTTCTCCATGCTCGCCCCTCCCCGCCGGTCCGATCCGGTCCCCTGGGCCTCTGAAATGCTCCCAGCCAAAGAGATAAATATGTCTGCATTTCACCCAGGCCGTGTGTGAGCTGCATGTGGGCCTGTGCGGGCTGGGGGTGTCGGGGGTCTGCCAGAATTCCCACGGGCTCCCCACCCTCTAAGAGTCAAAAGCAGTGGTCTCAGTGGGTAGGCGGCGGGGAGAGGACCATCCCTGGTTGGGGCTGGGGCACCACTGTGGCCTCTGAGGGTCCAGGACACCTCTGGGGGAGGAACACACAGTCAGTCTCCTGGACCTGCCCTCAGCCAGCCGCCTTGACTGTAGCAGTGGCTTCCGGCCAGTGGGGGAGTCGGGCCGCTTTCCTGCTGGGACTGGGCAGGGGACGGGGCCTGTGATGGGGGATTGGGGGTGGGGGGCCTGCGGGGGAAATTGGGGGTGGGTTGGGCCTGAGGTGGGGGGGTGGGCCCTGAGCCTGCCGCTGTCACAGTGCCGCCCAGCCCGCTGCTGCAGCTGGAGAAGTGCTGCACGCGCAACAACAGTGTCACGCTGGCCTGGAGGATGCCGCCCTTCACCCACAGCCCCGTGGACGGCTACATCCTGGAGCTGGACGATGGCGACGGGGGCCAGTTCCGGGTGAGCCGGTTGCCAGGGGCACCCACCACATGACTCGCGCTGCCCGAGAGGCCGCCAAGTGCTGGCCCCTCCAGGGGGGGTGCTGGTCTCAGGACAGAGGGCCTGCGGTCTGCACCCCCTGAGGGCCAGGTCGGAGGGGGAGGCCCAGCAGGCAGAGGCAGCGGCCAGGGAGAAAGTCCAGGGCGACTTCTGTGCAGGCTGACGTAGAGTTCAGGGAAGGTGTCACCTTCACATGCCTTGTCTCCAGTTGACCCCAGCCATCCAGCCGTGTCTGTCCTCCCACACGTCCCCACTCATGCTGCTCCCTGGCCTCAGCCTCTGTCGTCCCCGCCTCGCCTGGTTCACTAATGATCTCACCTGGCCAGGTGCTGAGATACCTGTATGCGGCTGCTGGAGGGGAGGTCCTCCCCGTCATGGCCCCGAGGGAGATACCATGGATGCTGAGGGCCCCAAGCGAGCCAGAGACCATCCCCGGCCCAGCCCCCCGACGCTCACACACTCACCCTTAGATTTCACACTTGACGTTCCAGTTAGTGCCGAGTCGTTTGGCTGATGTGATCTCTAGGAAGCACAGGCTCTGGGTCTTCCTAAGAAGACCCCTCCTTTCTGTGCCTAGAAGACAAACAGACCTCCTCCATTATAGAGGTTCTGCCTCTCCCGGGAGGCTGCACCCACTTAGTGCAAATTCTGCCAAAGGTCAGTGTTCCTTTTGTTTCTCTCGAAGGGACCTGGCACGTGTCCTTCCGACGTGTCCTTCCACGCTTGGTCAGCGTCCCTACGACAGTGAGACTTGGGGAAGTAGCCATAGCACTGCCTTGGGAACTGCTGGGTCCCTGTGAGTTTGGGCAGCTTAGGGACGTGGGGACGTGAGTGGCTTGAGATGGGACGGCAGTCACGCCAGTCACCCGAATGAGATAAGGACTGACTGAGGCTCTCGGCCGGAAGCCAGGGACAGAGCCCACGGGTTTGAAATGAAGAAGAGGCCGTCTGCAGGCGTTAAAAGCAGCAGCCACGGAGCTCAAATGAAGATGCCACATGGCCCTTCACAAACATGAGGCCCAGGGGCAGGGACGCATGGGGCCACTGTGTGGTCCGGCAGGTGTGGGCCCCCAAGCACACAGACCTGGACGTGAACCCTGACTTCCAGACGGGATGACTTTGACTGTGGGCCGGTCCACGGCCATCTCCGGGTCTCCCCGTGAGTAAATATGTCACGATGTCACAGGGTTGAGTGGAGACAGAGACACCTGGCACACAGCTGTTGTTATCAGTAACTTAGAAAAGCAAACAAAGAGTGAGTCCCCTACACAACCGGGCAGGAAAGGTGACGCAGGACAGTGACACAGGAGAGACGAAAGGACTACGGTGAGCGTGAGGTGAATGGGGACAAAGTAAATCCCCAGGAAGGGGGCTTTGGGGCCCGATGCAAACGTCTCACCCCCGTGGAAGGGTGAGGAGTGGATGACACCAGCCTTGGGAAACAGACGGGAGCCACCCCCCCCACCCCCCCGACCCCAGGAGACGATCCAGACTGCATCAGCTCAGGCCACTGTCACACCCTTCCTGTCTGCCTTTTCTCATATGTGACAGTCCTTTTAAAAATAGTGTTTATTTTGTATTGTTTATTTTGTTTTTTTTAGATACGTAGCTCATTTTTCTAGCTTGATCCCCACTGGAAACCAACAGTCTTCTGCTGGTCCAGCTGAGCAGGAGTTGGGTTTCTGCCCCTCCGTCCCCTGAAGGCACTGAAGGTGTCCGCAGGTTCCTGAGCCCCGCCGTGCAGGGCCAAGTGCAGCAGAAGCAGGATGCTGCCAGGCTGCGTTCTAGTGGCTGCCCCTGCGGTCCCTCCTGCCTCCCCAGGACCCCGGGCAGCCCATGGGGAGGGCTATCGCCCAGCTTAGACACAGTCTGTGCCCCTGCCACCATGCGCCCTCATCATCTTTATCCCACGATGGCTGCTGAGGGCAATATCCAGGCAATGGGCGCCTAATGCAGCCGGTCCCCTGCAGGAGGTTTACGTGGGCAAGGAGACCCTGTGCACCATCGACGGCCTGCACTTCAACAGCACATACAATGCCAGGGTCAAGGCGTTCAGCAGCTCAGGCGTCGGGCCCTACAGCAAGACCGTGGTCCTGCAGACCTCCGACGGTGAGCTTTGGGGTCTCCCACGGCAGAGACGGGTTCAAGCAGGACTGGTGCCTTCCACAGCAGGGACCCACCTCTCCCAGGGCCAGGGGACCCTCCTGCTTTAGATAGGGAGTGGGGAGTGGAGAAAGCACACCCCCCCACCACCAGCCCTGTCCTGCGCTGCTTCCCTCCTCCTCATCCTCCCCTCCCCACAGGTGGAAAGACAGACCCCTCCCCCCGCTGCTGGACCTGGGAAAGGACACTCATGGGCCGGGGGTGACAGAGAACAGGAGGCTACCCAGCCGCAGGGAGGTGCACTCTGGCCCTGGGTTTGAGCCCTCCTCACGGAGGAGAGCTTTTCCCATACCCAGGGCAGCAGCTCCAAGGGTCCCTACGCCTGGCTGCATCCTGCCAGTGTCCCCCCATGGGACTGTGATCGACTGAGCACTTAGCAGGAGCCATGAGTCACTGTGACATCAGATTCCAGAAAGTCTGTCCTGCTGCTTCAGGCACCCCACCTGGGGGCAGGGTTCCAGGTGCCGCTGGCCCGAGCTTCCTGTCACCATCTGTCCCAGCACATCCTCTGATTGCCCTGAGGGAAACAGACCCTGCCAATGGCCCCCCTGGATGGGTGGAGGGGATAGAAGCAGAGGCGGCTGTCCAGGCTGCGGCCATGATGCCTTCTGGAAATACTGTGCCCTGTGGTCATGCCATAAACCAGGAGGTCCACTCGCATCCTGCCCCAGGGGCCCGGCCTGGGGTCGGCAGTCCTCATCCTATGTGTGGTGGCCTCACTTCCGACAACGGGGTTGTAGGGGGGCAGATGGGAGAGCCTCGCAGTGAACTGTGAGCTGGGGGATGGAGCTTTGTGACTGGTTAACACCCCCTCCCCACTGTGTGTGTCAAATCTGCCACCTTCTTAGCTCCTTATTGCGGAAGCGGCACACCCCCACAGGTGTCCAGACGCGGGCTCGGGGATCTGGCTGTCTGTGCCCCGGCAGGCTGTGTCGCTGGCCCCTGACCACGGGTGACAGTGAGGACGTGTGTGCGTGTGTGTGCGTGACTCACACCGGGAGGATGTGTGACACTGGCTGCCAACTTCCTCGCAGACTTGAGTAGCCGGGGTCTGAGCCCAGGTGAGACAGCGAGCAAATCCCATCCCTGACTCGCTCCTCTTGCCTCCTTCCCGTCCAGTGGCCTGGTTCACCTTTGACCCCAACTCCGGGCACCGGGACATCATCCTGTCCAATGACAACCAGACAGCCACCTGCAGCAGCTACGACGACCGCGTGGTGCTGGGCACGGCCGCGTTCTCCAAGGGCGTGCACTACTGGGAGCTGCACGTCGACCGCTATGACAACCACCCAGACCCCGCCTTCGGGGTGGCCCGGGCCAGTGTGGCCAAGGACATGATGCTGGGCAAGGACGACAAGGCCTGGGCCATGTACGTGGACAACAACCGCAGCTGGTTCATGCACTGCAACTCCCACACCAACAGGTGCGCCCGCCCGCTTCCCTCGCACGTGGGGCTCGGGGACGGGTGCGCGGGACCACCACCCTGGCCGCCAGTGCCGAGCGCAGGCCCCAGGCCAGCAAGAGGTGGTCCCAGAAACAGGTGACAGTGTACTGCAGCCCCAGCAAGAGAGAGTGCACGGCAAGGGCTGGAGCAGCAGCCACTGCCAGGTCTCCTGGGGCTTTGGCCACGGCTCGCCCCGGGCTCTGCTCTGCCTCCCGCACACAGTAGGCCACGCTGTGGTCACGGTAGAGCCAGTGGCCTCGTGGCTGTGACCAGATGCCTACAGACGGAGCAGGTGCCACTGCCAACCCAGTTGCTTGCCTGGAGTGACCGCTCTTGCAGCCTCACCTTGCAGGGCCTTTGCGCCCGGCAGTGCCCCCTGACAGGGCAGGCCTGGGGGGGGGCAGGCAGTGTTGGGGTGCTCACGACTGATGACTGTGAGGGCACCCTCTATCTGGCTGACCCCAGCTGCCTGCTCAGACCCAGGGGCCGAGTCCAGGCCCACCAGCCCGTGCCTGCTTGAGCGAACCAGCACCGGATGCGCTGTCTGCTGCAGGCGGTGATGGCAGGGGGTGTTCACTGGGCATTTGCTGGCTCGTGGGGGCCGATGGAAGAAGCACCTGACTTACGTGTCCTGCTGTCATCTCTACCTGGGCCGGGAAGGCTTAGTCAGGGCCCTGGTCTCAGGCCAATCAGTGGTGCTGCAGGGTCTGGCGTGGGTTCTGAGCAGTGCTCCGTGTGGCGGGAGGCGGCAGGGGCTGTGCAGGGGACACAAGGCCTGCGGGGGCGGGGCGCTGACCCAGGCAGGGCTGGGCCTGGGTGGGAATTTCATTCCTGAGCCTCGGACTGGTCACTACTGCCACCTGGTGTTCAGTGTGGGCATAGCCAGGCTCCAGCAGATGCCACTCACTTAGAGACCCTCCCCTCCAGTGGAGGGGACTTCCCACCCCTCACCGCCACCGCGGAAAGTCAGCACCCCGAAGAGCTTCACCATTGACTTTCTCACCGTGGGCTGGCGACTCAGGTGGGGCACTTGATCCAGACTCGGCACTCATCCCCTGCCACATGCTGCCTTTCCAGAGTCCCCGAGACATTTCTGGGGAGACAGCTGGAGCAGGCAGGCTTTTCAAAATCTCCCAGCAGCCAGGATGTCTGTCTCTTCCATGACGTTAACATCCACACTGGGCTGAAACTGAACAGGGCACCAAGTTAGTGGCTTCCTGGCGGGTGAAGGGGCCTCCCCCACCCAAGCTCATCCAACCCCAGCTCTCCTCAGATACTGCCAGGGAAGGGTCCTCACCTGCGTGGCCCCTTCACAGGTGTGTGCACTTTGAGAGAAGACTCATGGGCTGGAAGAACAGCCCTGTCTTAGTGAGGGTGTTCCTAGCGCCCTCTAAGGCAGCGGTCCCCAACCTTCATGACACCAGGGACTGGTGCTCCTATGCACATCTAATGCCTGATGATCTGGGGTGGAGCTGAGGCAGTGATGCCAGCACCGGGGAGCGGCTGCAGATACAGATGAGGCTTCGCTCGCCTACCACTCACCTCCCAGTGTGCAGCCCAGTTCCTAACAGGCCGCAGATGGGTATCGGTCCGCGCCCAGGGCTTGTAGACCCAGCTCCACATAACTCTGTGAGCCATCGCTTCCTTCCAGGCTAGGGGTGCTGATGGGGCCTCTCTCCGCAGGACGGAAGGCGGTGTGTGCAAGGGGGCCACCGTTGGCTTGCTGCTGGACCTGAATCAGCACACGCTAACCTTCTTCATCAACGGCCAGCAGCAGGGCCCCACAGCCTTCAGCCACGTGGATGGGGTCTTCATGCCGGCCCTCAGCCTCAACCGCAACGTGCAGGTACTGTCACCCCCAGCTGGAGCCACCTGACCCGCCTCGTGATGCCCTCGGGAGCCTCCGGAGGGCACCCGGGCATGGTGGCCCATAGCGAGCTGACCACAGTGCCTGCCTAGGCAGATAGCATCCCTACCTGGGGCATTCCCTGGAGAGAGACTGTCCTCTGGCTTGATAAAGTCCTACCTGTCCACTTGAAGCAAGCAGAGCTCGAATGTGGCCGCTTGTGGACGAGCAGTGGAGGGAGGGAAGAGGAGGGGGAACCGTCAGTGGCCCCTATTCTGGGAAAGCCTCAGGGGGTGCTCAGCATTCAGGAGGACTGTCCTGCCTGCCCAGCTTGGCCCGAGGGCGGGTGTGTGCTGGGGCCTTCGAGTGGGGTGCTGAGCATCATGGAGCCATCTATGGCTTTCTTTGAGAGTGGGGAGCAGGGGAGAGCTGGGTGGACACCAGCCCTGGGGTGTTGTGGGCCCCCTCCTGTTCCCTGTGCCCCTTGCCCTCTGGCCCCACGTGAAGCGGGCAGGAAATGTGTCCTTTTAGAGCCCAGGATGGCCCAGTCCTAGGAGACTGCAGGCAGCTCAGAAGTTTGCAAACTCAGAGACTAAAAGGGAGCCAGTGTGGGAGAAGCCTGGAAGTGGAGGCCACGCCCTCCGTCCCCAGCAGGCCCCTCCCTGGGGCAGGGCCCTGCATACCGCTGGGCCATGTCCATCAATGACTGGCTGGTCTGTATCTCACCCGCCAGGGCGCTCCAAGGCAGCCTTACGCAAGTCGCCATGCCCCAGGGTCCCAGGACAAAGCAAGGGTCACACGTGGCCTGAGGCCCCGCATGCCTGCCCCATGGGGGTCGGCCTGGTAGGCTCTGGCCGTGGTGGGGGGACCCAGGCAGCAGGTGGTGCTCGTGGCAGGGGTGCAGAGCAGCCCCTGGAGGCAACCTGAGGGGCATTGCAAACAGACCCCACAATCCTGAGGCTGCTGCCTGTGACCACCCCAGGGGGAGCAGTGTTCTGCGTGGCCGCTGTGCGGTCAGGGCTCAGGTGGCCTTGCCACTCGCTCACCCCGTCTTCTCCTGCAGGTCACTCTGCACACGGGACTGGAAGTGCCCACCAGCCTGGGGCGGCCAAAGCTGCCGGCCAACTAGGCCCCCGCTCCGGCTCTGTTCGGGGTCTGGAGGAGCCCGCCGCCCCTTACATTCAGTGACCACAAGGGCAGGACAGCCACCCAGAGCGACCATCTCAGAGACACGCTGTCCTTGGGCACGACAGTGGGTCTACGGGCCGTGCCGTAGAGGCTGCTGGCAGCAGTGGACACGGGGCATGCTCCCCCCAGTCCCACCTGGACGGTCTGAACACCCATGAAGGACTGTGCTCGGGGGCCAGAGGCTTCTAGGGTTATGCGTTTCTTTCCCACCACCTATTTCCGACAAGTGTCTTCGTGGGGTGGGGTGGGCAGGAGGAGGGCCAACTCTGTGACTGCCCTGAAAGCAGACGGCAAGACACGCTCGGAAGTCCATGCCTCAAGTGTCTGTGCCCTGCTGGTGGCCCTCCCTTGGGGTCCCAAGGTTGCAAGCTCCACCTTCGTTGGGGACGGTCCTTAGCTTTACCATCCTGAGTCCTCGCACAGCCTGCCACTTACGCATCCAGCCCAGGCTCCGCAGGAAAGAACGCTGATCATTCCCCGAGGCCCCTGCCTCTCCCTGACCTGGTCAGAGCCATCTTAAAGGGTTTCCTGAGGTCCTTCACTCAGCAACCAAGCCCCTCACACACGTGCACATGCACATGCACACATCTATACACATACACGCACACTAGAGCCCACACGTGTGCACACACGCACGCACAGGTGCACACATGCACACACGTGCATACACACGCACACCAGTCCACACACATGTGCACACACATGCACACATGCACACACACGTGCATACATACACGCACACACACGAGAGTCCACTGAATTCACTCTGCTCTTAGCTGTTAAACACAAAAGAAATCACTGGAATTTGAATTTGAATGCCTATGTGACAAGTCTCCAGCTGGTGGTGGCTTTTCTCTGGAACCAGCTCCCCAGAGCTCACCAGTGAAACCGTCTGAGCCACTCCCCTGAGCTGTGTGGTGCTCGAACTCAGCACCTGGACAAACTAGAGGCCCTGGGTGTCTGTTGAACACAGCCCACCTCCACTGTGGGACCCATCACCTGTCACCGTGAGAGCACGTGGCTGTGATGGCAGGGCAGGCGGGACCCTGTGGAGGCAGGAGGTGGACAGCGACACCTGTGTCCCAGCCCCCCGCACCAGCCTGGGGTGGGCCCTCCGCTCCTCACTAGGGACGCCACCTCCCTTGAGACCCGCATCAACTCACATCCATTTCTGAGGAAGACAGTGCATCCCAGCGCCTGTCACCAGGCACCTCTCTCTTCCACCCTGTCTTCCTTGTCACCTGCCACCTCCATCTCCGTCTGGCAGTAAATCTTTCGCTCTCCTTTTTACAAGAATCTATTTTATCAAGCGTTTACTTTTGAAGTTCAGGAGTAACTTGTCTATTTGCTGGATTTTTATAAAACTTAGCCTGTGAACCGGCACCAACTGTGTTTACTTGGTTCCGGCTGCTTCTTCAGACGCTGCTCTTGCTTCCTGAGTGACCAGCCCTGCAGACCTGCCCTCGACTCAGCAGATCCGACAATCCTACCTCCAAGCCTGCTCCTGGGCCGCGAGGCTGCCGTGTCCGGCCGTGTCCACGGTGTGGCCAGCTGGGCCGGCTGCTGGTGGCTTCAGGAGCTGTCTGGTGCTGCATTTAAGCCTTGCCACCAAAGTCCTGGCACCCAGGCCGCCCTGGGCCGCCAGCGTCCTCTCTGTGCAGCCGCCTCTCCCTCCTCTGCTTCCACTTCCCTTAGTTTTCCTGCCGGCCTTGCTCTGGGTGGACTCAGCCTGGAGGGCAGAGAAGCATCCTGAGGACGGGACCAGAGCAACCAGGGTCTCCTGGGGCCGAGGAAGCCATGCCGGCAGGTCCAGGTGCATCGGCTTAGGGAGATGAGTCTTATCTTTTGGAAGAGAAGAGGTCAGCACGCAGGCGGGAGGACAGCCACTGGGAGGACAGCAGGCTGGGTGAGGCCACCCAGCGGAAGTGGCTTTGTACAGCAGCAGCTGGATGAAAGGTTGGTGAGCTCTCCAAACCATCAAAGCTGGGGTCAACAGGCAGCCCTGGCTTGGCATCTTTGGGCAGGAGCTGCTCAAGCTCTGCCTGGACTGGTGGCACCCTTGGAAGAGCCAGCGCCTAGGTCAGGAAAAGGGGTGCCCACAATGTCAGTGACCTCTTCAGGGAGAAAATGACCTGAAGTTTAGAGAAGCCACCAAAACTGCCTGCCCCCAGCAGTCTGCCGTCCCACGAGGCCCTACAGGTGGCAGAGCAGGCATGACGGCCGCCAGGAGCCCAGAAGCACCCAGATGGTACCAGGGACCGTGGCGGGCTGTTCTGCAGGCCCCTCCTGTCTTTAGCACAAACACTTTTCAGGGACAAGAACGGACCTGAGGTGGCGGGTCCCTACCACTCGCTCATGTTTAGAGGGACCAGCAACACGGCGCAAACGCGTCAGCTCCTCACAGCCATGGGTCGCCCTCCCAGGAGCCCTGGAACCGGAGGATAAGCCATGGGCCGTGGGCGTCTCGTCTGCCATCGAATTCCTTGTTCCTTTACAGCATGGTGACATTCTTGTCCATAAAAATCACACACAATTACACTTCCGTTGGGCTGGCTGAGGGAAGACGGAGCTGGCCTACCAAGCAGTTTCAGCGAGAAGGGGGTTCAGAGGGATTTCAGACATGGGGCTTGGCCACCCCGTAAATCATGTAGTTCTCCTGCATTCTTTTCTTGCAGCGGGTGAGTCTGGTCACAGTGTATGCCTTTCCTCGTAGAATTCATGTCTCTTGTCTCCCGTAGTACCCTACTACATGGCCGCCAACCCCTAATTCAGGGCGAGCTAAGATACCGCACACCCTGCTTCTCCCTTTTCTGCCCAGGCCAGACCCTCAGCCCTGGGTGAGGTCTGAGTTTGCGACGGCACCCTCCTGCACCCCGTGGCCCCGCATGGGGGGAGCGGGACCCTGGGCTGAGCTGTGGAGCACACCGTCCTCCGTGCCCTGGTGCCTCTGCCCCCTGCCCCCCCCAGGGGAGCCCCAGGATGGACGCAGGACCGGAGTGGGCTCCTGGAGGGGTGTTTACGTGCACCGCAGCCTTCATTCCCGCTGCGCGTGGGAGGCGAGGTCCCTGGGAGGGCATTTTGGTCCCGGGGAGCAGGCAGCGGGTGGTGGAGCTGCTGCCGGTCCGCGGCCACCTCTGGTGTGAGCTTCGAAGGGCTCCAAGTCCCTGGGGGCCCCTTGGTGGGGCTGAAGGACAGGCACAGGACTGGGGATGCCACCGGCGTTTCCCAGCCATGGCTCAGTGACATGTTGGGCTGTGCCATAGGTCAGTTGTGTCGTGCCAGCAGGCAGGTAGGGACACGGGCGCCCGGGACAGAAGCTAGCCCGCCAGGCCTCACTTTGCACTCACTGCAGGCGCCGCAGCCCCCACCCCTACGCCTAGAAACAAGACGCCTCGTTTTCCTCCCCGGCTGTGACCGGAAGTGGCAGAAGCTCCCGAGGGGCTGGACTTTAGCTGGTCTGACATCTGACTGGAAGTTGCTGAAGAGTCGTCTGTCTGTGCTGGCCCTGCATAGCTCAGGACTCTGCGAGGAAACCAAGCCTTGGCTGTTCCTGCTCACCCCACTGCTCCTTGTCACTGGAGGAATGTCACTGGACAGGGACCCGGAGAAGCAGGTTTGGGGCCGGATGGGGGATTGTCCGTTCGCCTGGCTCTGACGTCGGTCCAGGTATGGTTGGGCAAATCTCTACATCATCCTGTGCCTCCACATCCCGCCTGGACACGAGACCAGTCACACTGACCTACCTCTGCCCGCCACCGTGGGGAGTGCAGAATGCCGCTGCTCAAGGAGAAAGACGTACAGTCTCTCATCTATTGAGTCCAGGCTGAAGGTTCACGCCAATGCATCGCACCCACATGGTGACTTTCCAGAGATATCCCTGACCAGTGTCTTCCATCCACGCCTCTCATGACTGTATTTACTACACAGCTGCAAAACTGACGTTTCAGACAGGCCTCCTATGACCCCTGAAAGCCACACCCCAGTCCCCATCCCCATGAGGCCCATTTAAGTGGGTCTGTGAGCAGAACACTACTAACGGGCCTCATATCAGCGCCATCGTTAGCCCAATGGCGTGTGTGTGTGTGCAGGAACCCCTCACACACGCAGAGATGGGCCCCCTTCCGACTCCCTGGTGACCTTAAGGCCTTGTACCTAAGGGGTCCCCTCCCAGTGTGTCTCCTTTCTTTTTAAAGATCTTGGCAGGAGAGCGGCTTGGCAAGCTGGTGTCCGGGAGCAGAGGCGCCACTGGGGGTGGCGGAGCCACAGGACGAGGGGCCGCTGCTCAGCACGGCATGCCACCTGTGGATGTGAGTGTATCCGGGAGCTGGGTGCTGAGCAGCAGGGAGGCTCTCCCCGGGACGCCGGTGTTCCCAGGGGTGCTGCTCACATGGGCGCTTGTCCCAGGCACGCGGGGTGGGCCCTGCTCACTGGGCCACACGCTCAGGAAGGCTGAGTCCCTACATCAGCTCCGGAGCTGGAACGTGACGGCTGTGGAAGCCAGACTGTGGGGCCCTCTGCCTGCTGCTCCTGGGCCTGGATGAGCCAGCCCCCGATTCTGTGGCACGGGAGCAGGTGCAGGGAGCCGAAGCAGCAGGAGGGGCATGCATGACGTGGGATGAAACTTGTACTCGGCATGAGATGTCTGTGTTGCGGTGGCAAAGGAATCTAAAAAGTAATGAAGAGCTCTGTGTCCTTGTTTTGGCTGTTGCGAGAACTTCCATTTTCCCCTTTCTTTACGTATCCCTCCCGCTCCCTCCACCCCCATGGCGCCCACCCTGTTACTCACTAGTCGTTGGGACTGGGCGGCAGCTCTAGGCCCTCTGAGAGTCCATGGTCCACTGGAAACATGGCGGGTGGGGGAGAGACACGAGTTTTTTCTAGTTTTTGTATCGTAGCCACAGCCTTTGTATTTTTTTGGATTGCAAACACTGTGTTTTCTGGTCTTTGGGGCTTGGTTGAATTTTATGTATTGCCTTTTGGACAACCTGAGTTTTACCACAGTCTTAAGCAGATTTGAAATAAATTCTTTTGACACTGCCAACAACTGAGAGACAAGGCACGGTCTGTAGTTACTGCTCAGAGGTCAGGTCTACCCTCCCCAGACCAGCCCTGACAGCCAGGGCTGCTTGAGGGGGAGGTCACCCCAGGGGCCCACCCTGCACCTCGTCAGGCCAGGGTCAACATGCTTGTCTGGCATGTGTCAGGAAACCCCGGAGGGGGGATCACCTGTGACTAGATGATAAAGTACCATCCTGGGGAGATTTGGTTCAGGCCCTAACTGACCCAGGACCCTGACCAGCCCCCTTGCACAACTGGAGTTGGCAGCTGAGACCTGGCCTCCCCGGGCCCTGGCCACGGAGTGGGTCAGACGCCAGGGCACAGGGTCCTGGGTGCTCCTGGGATCCATGCGGAACAGGAAGCAGAACTGGGCCAGGGGCGACGTCAGGCCCTGAAGCGGGCGGAGCTGTCACTAGCAGGGATGCGAAGCCCTCACCTCATGTACTCGTCTTCCATGGGCCACCCCGGGAAGAAGCGGGGACATCCTGAAGCACCAAGGTGTAAGGCCTTGTTCCTGCGAAGGGCTCCGGGGGACAGCTGTCGGAACCCTTCCCGGGGGGCTGGCACCGAGCTGTCATGGACACTTTGCCTCCCCCACCCCATGTGGCCCCCATACCCTCACCGAGCGCCTCAGACCTCAGGGCCCTCCTCGGCCCTGGGTGGCTGCTCTCATCTGTCCACCATTGATGCTGAGCAAAGGCAGTGTCAGGAGCCTGAGTGCCACCTGGCGGTCGTCCTCCCTGCCCCACGGTGTGACAGTGGCCCTGCCTTCTCAGTGCTTGGGGCCAATCACCTGTGACATGGTGACCCCTCGTGCTCAGTCCCTGGCTCAGCAGGATGCATGCTGTTCTGCCCGCAGGACTGAGCTGTGGGGACGGGCGTTACCAGCTCCCTCAGAGGTCCACTGGGGGTGGTGGCAGCAGTGCGGTGTGGGGCCCACAGCTGAGGGGACACCATGGCATGGCAGTGAGGAAGCGCTGCCAGCACCAGAAGCCACCTCCGCCCCTTTGCTGCCACCAGACCCGCATCTGATGCCATCCTCCAGCGACTTTTGCTGTGGTGCTGACCTTGTAGGAAGAGGTGTGGTCGATGGGGGTGCAGGAGCACGGCTGTGAGGCCGCCCTCCAGCCCAGTGAGTGCCGTGGCCCCTGAACCTGAGCGCCCAGAGCCCCACGGCTCACAGGCCCCATCCATGCTCACTTAGCACATTTGGGTGGGAAAGAGACAATGGTGTGTAGCTCACACCTGGCCCTGCTCTTCCAGACCCACTACCCTGCGACTCCTGCCTGGCCCAGTGGCATCGGCTCCCGGCAGGTGGGCGAGGTGGGCACCCTGGGCTCTGGTGTGAAGGGCATTAGCCTTGGCACGCCAGTGGCGGCGGTCACCCAGCTCCTGGGAATTCTCCTAGTGCTGTGCCAGGTTTGGGATCTTCTATACCTTTCGAAAAAATTACTGACAACTTCCGAAGCACAAACCCTAATGAATGCTGCCTTTCAACATAAACCCGGGAAACACAACACTAATTCCAAATTTGCTTCGCTTCAAAAACAATTTCTGAGCTCCTCATTTAGTGGTGTCTTCAGAGTCAACTTATAAGTCACATAAAACAGGTCAGCCATGTATACCCCTCTGTTCTGACCAAGACCCTATTAGTACTAGCTTGATCTGAATTATTTGACAAAAAAAAAAAAGCCAAAATGGATTATTATCAATGAAGACTTTCTTTTTTCAATGTGGAGCAAGCTCTGAAAGCCCCAGACGCTTCCAGCAAAGGTACTGTCATTAAGATCTCACGTTTACTGCCAAGGCGATTCCTTCAGAGGCGATGAGGCTCAGACGTGGGTACCAGGGCAGTTAAACTCGTCTGCTGTCTTAACTCAGTCACGTGCACCACAAAAGCTGTGTTTTACATACGTGACTTCTTATGAAGCGATTTTACACACTTGGTGGGCAGCAAAGTGAATCTGCTTTTCTGAGTAACTGACAAATTATCTTTCTTGGTTCTTTTGTGATATACATAGTAACAATTAATTTTTATAGAAAATTGTTGCTTAAAGCTCATTATTAGCTCTCATAAAACAATACATTTGTGGGGTCTCATGACAACGAACACACAGGACAGACCCCGCCAGAGGACAGTAAACCCCGCGCAGGCCCCACGTGGTTACCGCCAGCGGACAGACACGGCGGCGACTGGAAATCCTAGCATTTTTATTTAGCTATTTTTCCTTAAAATAAAAATGGAGTTTACGAAATGTTAAGTAAGAACAGTCTGGAAGGCTTGTGAGGCCCAGTTTCAGGACGAAGGCATGTCCCCATCCCTCCGCTGTGTAAAGAATGTCATCAGGCCACCCGGGAAGAATTTATTTTCTTGATGTCCACTTGGCTCAGAATCAAGGTCCCGTTTTTGAACCTGCCCACCTGTCCGATCCGTCCGCCGGACGAGATGCTGGCTGCTGGCTGCTTCTTCCTGGATTTCCTACATTTCAGGAGAGAGACGGTACCAGAGCTGAGCCTGGGAAAGGTGGTGGCACCACCACGCTGGCCACCTGGCCTGCTCCACAGAGCCCGCAAACAGCCCGGCCCAGTGGCAGTGCCCCAGCTGCCTGCCGTCCCCAAAATACACCTCTGCCCCTATGCAGAATGTCCTGCTGCTGGGCCTTTTGAGGCTGTCCCCTCCTCTTTGCTTGGTTCTCACCTCAGATGTCACCTCCTCAGCATGATAGGCCAGTGTCCCGCCCTCCACACACCCTGATTTTCTCAGCCTCTTCACAGAACCTGCCAGCACCCGGCATGTGGCACTCAGCTGCGGTGTCGGCATTCCCCTCTAGGGCAGGGGTGGCCTAAGTGCGGCCATGGCTGTGTCCCCAACACCAACACACCTATGTGCCTGGCATACAGCAGGCCCTCAACAGACAGACACAGCCAGACAGATGACCCCTGGACAGCACGTACGAGCTCACTATGAGTCGAGCAAGGTTAAGGCAAAGGAGTCAAGTATGAAAGGACAACTCGACTGGGACAGAGAGACACAAAGGGAACCAAGGAACAAGCGCAGCACAGCATGGCAGGTCCCATCATGCACTTGGGTGCCCCGCCCAAGCTGTTGCAGCAGCAGGCTGGGGGTGGGACAGAAGTCTGGGAAAGGCTAGTCTCAGCTTCTGCGCTGGTTAGCTGTAGCGTCTGCTCTTTGACAGGGGAGATGGGACAAGGTCCCTGACTCAGGTCTGGGGTCAGCTTGCTAAGTCCTATCTCAACCCTGAAGGGCTTCGCTGGGACCCAGGAGGGACAGCGGCCGCCCCCGTGGGCTGGAAACACCACCTAATCCAAGGTGATCCTTTCAGAACTAATCAGGTCTCTGCAGGTCACCATGCCTAGCACCTGGTGGTATAACTCACCTGTCTTCCTGCCCTTTCCTCTTCTTTCTCTTGAAAATATCTGTGTCCTGGGCCTGGTATCAGAATTTACAATAACATATATATCAGTAAGAGACACTGGAGAGTCAAAAAAGCAAGAGCCCTCTGATCAAAAGCCACCGAGATCTGATTCCCTTTTAACACTTTCTTGAGTAGGCACATTACAACACAGACTCAAAGCTTCGTCCTCAAATCCTCTGAATGACGTGGAAGGCCACTGCAGAGACGACCGACGAGAGGACTACCCAGGCTCCCCTTTGAGGGAAGAAGGGGCGCAGCACCTCCCCTCCTCATGCACACCCCAGGACACAGAGCGGCCTGTGCACGAGAAGGCCATCAAAATGGCTGGCAGCCCCAAGCAAGAGTCTGCTGTTCCGAGCAAACCTTGCATGTAAATGTGCCAGACTACGCAGCTGGCGTCACAGACAGAGCCACGAGAAGGAGTGGGGACAGTGTGACCACCGGGCTCCAGCCCGTGCCGCCGAGATAGCATCCCTAGCAGCCTGCCGCACTGGGTCACTGAGGGAGGCCACCACACCTACCGTCCGCTTCGCCTCTTCCCGCGCTGCCTTTTGTTCTTTGATCTGCTCCTGCAAAACCTTGTAATTCACATAATTCTTCTTGGGAGGCTGAAATAAAGAAAAGGGAGACGTGTCACCCTTTTCCGCCCCACACAGACTCCCCGGGGTCCCGTGCTCTGACCAGCCCTGGCCCCTTGTTGCCTGTGTGGGCCGCGGCAGCCCTCACCTCAGCCCCCAGCATGATGGCGCGTTCCCGTTCCAGGACTCTCTCCTTGCCCTTTCCATAACCTGTGATCCCAAACCGGTGCACCTCCAAGCGAGCCTGCAGACACAAACAGATCAGACCCATGTGTACCCCAAAACTACACAGAGGATTACACGCCCGTGGTGGGTGGTCCGGGCAGCCAGCAGGGACCCCGGCGCGGTGTGCAGGTGCTCAGGGGCTCTGTGGGGCCTCCGGTCATGCACCGTGACCTCGCCACGCCACTCTCCCACACTCAGCTGAAGCAAAGCACCCTGGGCACAAATGCGTGACGGGCCAGGATCATGCGCAGAGAGGCCTGCGCTGAAATGAGCTGCTACCCATAAAGGCAGTGACTTCAGCCACAAAGTCCCTCTCCAAATACACTGAGGAGCCACTCACCATGGCTGTAAACACAAGTCTGCATTTGTTTAAAAAGATATTGTAGAAAAAAAGAGAAAAGTCACCAATAAATACCCATTCTCGGCAGCTGAGTTACTTCCTCCTGACGTTTCTCATGCGTTTTTAAAACCTAGTTACCACCACTGAGTGCACACATCCCTGCTTTTCCTACTCACCACCACATCACGGAACCATCGTGTTTTTAATGATTCACGATACTCAATCAAGTGATGTACAGTGACGTGCTTGACCATTTAGACGTTATTTTATGTTATGAAGCTGAAAAAATTAAATTTCAAAACACATACCTTTTCTAAGTTAAATTCTTGTATATCCACATCTTTCTCGAGGATACTAGCCTTGGTCTGAAAAGAAAAGACGACTCTTATTAAGACCGCCTGCGAGTGTGTCGCCATAGCTTCGATCACCAGCAGGGTGCCATGTTGTAAAATGCCCAAAACTGGCCTGGGTGCCTCAATAAACGCCAGACAGTAACACAAGCAAAGTGCACAGAATCCCAGTTAACCGCTAATGGAAGGAAAATGGAGAAAAACACCATAAGGTCTCAAGGCTTAAGAAAGTACCAATGGGAAACTAAGGCAGGCTGAGAGGAGTCGCGTCTCGTGCCAGGAAACCGAAGGGGTTCAGACAAGGATGAGAGTGGGGGTGTCAGAGAGTAAAAACGTGCTATTTAAACAACTCTCTCTCCTCCTATCAGGCGTTACACTAATGGCCACCCAAACTCAAACTTGACTGAATATTTCTTTTAGGAGTGTCAGGTTTCAAGAAATGGTAGAGATTGGGTTTATAATTCCCAACAGAAAATAATGTGATAAATGCCTTCAAAATATGTGGCTCTTTACATCTACGGACCCTCTGGCTGTGGTTACTGAGCCACAGACTTGAGCTGATCTGCCGGCCCCGGAGGTCCCGGGTCACCCCTGGAAGCGGGATGCAGGGACAGGCGTCTGGGGCCATGCCCTTCGCCATGGCAAGACATGCCCTGTGCTGCGGCCTGTGTGTCCCCATCTCTCCTGCCCAGGGGAGTTGTGCTGCAGCTTGTCCTGTCAGCCCCTTCCACTGTCCTGGAGCCATGTGGGTCAGTCATTGGCATTGCTACAGGGGCCAGTGTCTGTCTCCACGGGGAGCCCCGCACTGACCTTGGGGGGCTGTTACAATGACATAAGGCATGGGGAGCAGCGGGCAGGAGGACCTGGCTGATGACCTCGTGGTCAACTAGTCCCCCACCAAGGAACTGACAGGCTCCCAGGCACCGCTACAGGCCGCTCCCATCACGTGGACACTGCTCTGGGTGGCCTACACGCTGGGTAACAGGTCTCACCATGAGGACGAACATTGTGTCACAGGCATGTGGCCTAGCTCTGTGCTATTGGTCCCAGTAAAGCACCGCCCCCCCACCCTCCGTCGCTACATTTGGATTCCTCCTTTTATCGCCTTTCCGATTTTCTTCAGACAGTGGGTCTTTCGCAGAATCGAATGTCTCAGGCTGCGGTGGTGACCGGTGATACCAGGCTCCAAGGACCGGTTGCTGCCGACCCCAGCTTTTTGTCCTGCAACGATGGACACGTCCAACCCTTGTCCAGTTAGAGTGTCGCTGGGTAAATAAACCCTCTTTTTACAATGCAAGCAGCTCTAGGAACTTGTCGGCTCTGTTCAGATGAAGAACAATGGAGGCCAGCCCCCCTGGGCAGACGGAAGCTGTCATACAGCGAAGCAAAGCTCAGCTGACTTGGCAAGACAAGCGGTTAACTAGGCCTGGGTTGCTTCTTGCTTCTGTCTCTGAAAATCATTAAGTGGAACTTAAAATTGATAAAACCAAAAACCATTCCATTTTAAGAAAATTCGAACATCGTAACCAGTCACTATGATGGATAAACAGTCGCTGGCTCCCCACTGCATGAGCTGCTTATAGCGAAGCACCTCGGGGCCCCGCTCCGCACCTGCACCTGAGCCTCCAGTCCACGAGCTGCTCGGCGGGTGCATGGTGGGCTGTCCCTACCTGCTGCTACCCTCACTGGTCTCACTCCTGTATCGCTGAGGCATGACCCAACTCGTTGGGTAGGAGTCACATTGTCTGGGTTACTTCCTCCTTCACGCGTATCTAACATGGGACCCACTGAAGGACAGGGGTACGGAACACAGGTGACACTGTAAGCTGCAGAGTGCTGGGTGAGGTCTCGGTAACCAGAGACTACGAGGCCATAACAGCCTGGGAAAATGTCTTCACGCCAAGGAAGGTTCTGGACCAACACATCCGTGTCTCTCAGGGGACTGAAACCCGGGTGGCCTGCTCTGTCCCTGAGCGTCAGTTTCAGGCCCAAACCGGACCTCGGGCCCACCCCACATCCACACTCCACCTGGGGTCCTTGCGAAACTTGGAGGGTCTGCGTTTCTGAAAGGTGATACCGTGTGCGGAGCATCATCATGCCCCATGTCCTGTGGGCTCCAAGGCACCACACAGGTAGCACACTCACTTCTGCGGTGACAGTTGTGAATGCTCAAGCCAAGGGGGACACAACAGAGAGCTCTGAGGCCTCATATCAGTTCAGGCCAGCTTCTGCTGCCAGACACCTATACCAAACTTACGAAAAAGACTAACTTGTGATTTCGAAGCTCTGGGGTTTTGGCACTACAGATACGGAACTGTGAGGTCACAGTGTAAATGCAGGCATATCGTTTAAGATGAAGACAAGCCACGTGAGCTGAGGGGACCCCTGAGACAAAGCACCAGTGGGTGAACAATGTCACCGCTGGCACCCAGAAGGGGGTCTGCCATTCACTCCTGGGACCCCACTGCTCTTTAACCATGTTATGACTCATCTGGGGTCTGCCCGACCCCACCAGCTGATGGTCTAGTCCCTTAGGAAAAGGACTAACTATCGCTCACTGCTGCCCCCCCGGCCTGGCGAGAAGCAGGCGCCCAATTACCCGTGGGGAGAGGAGGGACTGGGTGTCACACTGCCACCATGCCATGACTGCGACAGTGTAGGACATGCACGTGTGGGTCAGACAATGGGGGAGGACACGATGGGACATGACTGGGAGCCAGGTTCCCAGATAAACCCAACACCCGGGGTCCTGGCCACCGGTCCGTGCACACCCCAGCGGGCACTCCATGACCCGACTCACTGCGTACCACCCATCCAGATGCCGGGTGGACCCCCTGCCCCATGGCGGTCCAGGCTGTCCCCCACGGGCCATAAATCAGAGACCCCAGAAACCCTCCCGGGGTTCGACAGATTTGCTAGAGCGGCTCACAGAACCCCAAGAAGCCGCTCACTCACGAAATCACAGGTTTACCATAGGAGAACAGAGCTCAGAAGCACCACAGAGGGGATGCCCAGGGCGTGGGGGGTGCCCCTGTCTCTCTGGGAGCCCCTCTCCTGGCACCTCCACGCTCACTGGCCCAGAGCTCTCCAGAACTATCGTTTGGGACTTCACGGAGGCTTTTCTTTGTCACAGAGGCACAACAAGGGTGGGACTGAAAGCTTCCATGGGGCCCTCTAACCACGTGGCTGGCTCTCAGGCGGCTGGCCCCCAAACAGGAAGCTTACCTAGAATCGGTCACTCACAAAATAGATGATGCTTTGGGAGCTCCGGGGCAGAATGGGGACAAAGACCAAATATTTTTCTTATCAAAAGTCACCACGTCACACTCATGAGAACCCGTTTCAGTACCAGTAACAGCATGAGCCTGAGATCTGGGAAAAGGTCACTTCTTGGCTCAGAGCCAGCTGGGGTCTATCAGTCCCCACGTGGTCTTCAAGAACGACCAGTTGATTCCAGCACAGACCAGTGGAGGCAATCACCACTTTGTCATATTTCTGCTGAGTCCATGTGTCCCTGGACTGTCCTGTGATGACCTGGAAGCTTTTAGTGGGCCAGGGCACAACTGTGTCACTGTGTCACACAGCTCCCAGCATCGCATTTTGTACCCCAACAGGCCCCACTGACAGGTATTCTTCATCCGGCACTCCCTGTGCCCAGGCTGTGACATGATAACTAGTATCGTATCTGCTTGTATTTACGCACATGTGCAAATCTCTGTAGGGGTATGCGTGTATCTACTGGCCTGTATGCTGCCTCCTTAGACACAGTCACATTTTCAAAGTTTAAATTTTAAAGAGGAAGGAAGAGCAGAGCACCGAGGACAACTGAAGAATCCCATTAAGGCCAGGCAGCCCAAAAGGTACCACGAGCGGAGGCTCCTGGGAAAAGCTAACTATAGAGAGAGGGCCCCCCTGATGCAGGCAGGACAGGACGGTGACAGCCTCCTGCAGGCCAACGGTCCCGTCCTTCCTGTTAGAGAGCTTGCCACTCCAGGAGGATAAACCTGAGTGGAAGAGAAAGCTGAGGACCTGGATTTGAGGGAACAGAGGGCGCCCAGATGCTTGTCAGTCAAATTCCCCAAATGCAGAAACACACTGAAACACACTGCAAAGTGGCACCTTCCAACCTTTGCATGTCATGCATATGCGGGAGACACTGAGCTTCGTGAGGTACGCTGGGGTGCTGGCTGCTTGGGGGCTGTGGCTGCCCCGAGGGCCTAGGGCATCATTCCTTGGCTGCTGCCAGCACCCCAGGGTCTGAAGTGCAGGAGTTGAGATGCTGACCTAGCCTTCTAGGCTAAGGGCAGCTATGGTCACTGAACACACCGGTCACCTGGTGAACTTGATGTGCAGCGCTATTGGAACTGCCGAGGTCACACAGGTGTGTTTCCAGGCCATGGAAGAGACGCGAAAACATGGCACTGGCAGGAGCCCAGCTGCCTGTGCAGAAGACACAACTCTGTTCTCTAGGATAGTGAAGACCTGCCTTTCCTCTGCAGTCCAGAGCCAAACAGCTCTGTTGGTATTGCCCACGTGACTGAACTGCAGAAAGCCTGAGACGTCCAGGCTGCGGTGAGCCTCCCTGGCTGGCACACTTCATTGCTGGCAGACTAAGCACGTCTCAGGCAGCCCCACCCGGAGGGGACCCCTGGACTCTTGCACCGGACGCTCCAGGCCCCGCCCGCCCAGGCGCTGGCCCCTTGGCCTAGCCTACCGCATCCTCCACTGTGGTCACCCGCAACCATAGTAAGGCATGCCGAGTCCTGGGTCCTGTGGGTGTCCTCAGCAAATCCTCAAGCCCAAGGGTGCTCCTGAGAACCCCAACATAGTCCACAAAGACGTTCCCGAGACAACACCGGCGGTTTCCCAGGACCTAGCCAGCTCGCACCTTTGTGTCCTCATCTGGACGTGGCTGCTGATCTCCTTTCCTCTTTCTGCTGTGGAATTCCACCACTTCCACATGCTCCCTGCTGCGGGGTGCTGCAGCACATGCGCCTGCTAGTCCTGCAGTGGTGCCTGTGGGGGTCACAGCTGGGGCACCCTGCAGCTCTTCTCTGAGCTCCGCAAAGAAACTCTGAGCGCCCCTCCTCTGGCCTCTTGCAGGAGAACCAGGAGGGGGAGCGGGCTCTGCCGCCAAGGCCGCTGGTGTCCACACGTCTCTCTTCTTGTTTTCCTTCTTTCTGATCTTTTTCGGTTCTGTTTCATCTTCTGTCTCTCCTGTGTGCTCGAACATGAAAAAGGAAAATGAGTATTTTGGTTTCAGCTATCATGTGATAGCTAAATCACGTGAGGGGACGAGGTACGTGTCACTGTTACAAGCAACACTTGGATATATGCGCAAAGGAAAGATAATTCGTTTTCCTTCCTACAGGGCTGTATTTGCACAATTAAGGAATCCAAAATGCGCAGTATCTTTTCCTCAGTGACTACATGTGTCTTTGACTCTTATTAACAATTACTTTAGTCTCACCTTGGTCCTTACTAAAAGTGTCACCATTGCAATCGTCCCAGAGACTGGCGATGATCCCGGCTGGCTCACACTTTGTGCCCCTGCAGTGTTTCTCGTTAACTCCAGGGTTACAGGTTTCCTACTTTCTTTTGGTTATGAAGTAAGATGAACCTAAAACAATCGGCTTAATCTGAAGGCCTTTATTTTCTACTAAATCCACATAGCCCCTGTCTCACTTGTTCCAACTCTGACCAGTCACCTGCAGGTTCTGACAGGAATTCGAGACCTCATTACCCACCTAACAGTACAAATACCACGGAGCGCTTTAAACATCAGCTGCTCCTATTCGCTTGGTCTTTATTCAATAAGCACATGTCAAGAGCCAACTAAACGTGGATGTTAGGGATGTAAAAATGAGTAGTTACAAACCACACCTTCAGAGCTCCTAGCACAAGTTTCAGCCGGTGTTGACACAGGCTACAATTAGGATGTTGCAGATTAGCCCTTCCGTCAGATTTTAAACCTCTCGTGGTAAGAGACAAAGTCTTCTCTGTCTTCCAATGTTCCCTTGGGCACAGAGATGCTGTCATCGCACAGGGCCCAGCGCTGGGCTGTTTAGGGCCCGGGACGCAGCTCTGCAAACTACGAGCTGCACAAGCTATGCAGGGCTTTAACCTCCAGTGCTTGTTTCTGCCTTTGTAATAAGGGGGCTGATGGCAATTTCTCCTTCACAGGGTTGGTGTGAGAATTAAATGAGCAAATATGCAAAAAGCATAAAGTAGTACACGACAAATTCTCAATACTTTTTAGCTATTATTTTTATTGTTTAACTGAGCTTAGAATTTCGAGCAACGGGCTCCAAAATAAAACGCTAAGTCTTTAAAGGCACTATGGCCCAAAGATCTTGTCTATCTCATGAATGAGGGATGTGGCCGACGAGAGATAATTTAGGTTTTCTTCTCCTTCCTCCTCATCGTGGCGTGGAGGGAGGGCAGAGGTCGGCCAGCTCTGGCAAGAGCAGGATGTTAAAAGCCCTACGTGAACACATTCTCTGAAGTCCCTGGTGGGACATGCGGAAGGATGAGGCCCCAACACCACCGGGGGAGGGGGCTGCGGATGGCGTGGGGAAGGGGCATCGCTCACGGCGGAGCTACCCGATAGCTCCAATGCGCGTGCATCACCCCGTTAGGTCCCGACACGCATCTGGGCTGCGGGGTGGAATGACCACCAAGCACGACTGCGGGTCCGGGGATGGGGAGGCGTGAGGGTCCCAGCGCCGGAACCAGGCTACGAACCCAGGGGCGCCGGGCCTGCCAGCACCGCCGCCAAAGGCCGAGGCCGGCCAAGCCCGCCGGCTCCGTGCCCCCAGGCCCCGCACCCCCTGCCATCTCCGCATCCCCCGCCGGCCCCGCGCCCCTAGCCCCGCTCACTCACCGAGGTCGTACAGGTTCTGCAGCACGGCGTCCAGCACCGTGTGACAGGAGCGCGCCGGGCCCCGCTCGCGTGCCATCGCTGGCACGGCCGCGCTTCCGGGTTCGACGCGCTCCGCGCGCGCCGCGGGTCCCCGCACGGCTTCCGTCCCGGCCAAGATGGCGGCGCCCGGGGTCCGGCGGAGCGGCCGCAGAGGGCGCCGCCGCCCTGGGCGAGGTCCGGCCGCCTTGCGCGGAAGAACCGCCCCCAGACGCCACGCTGCCGCCTAGCGCAGCGCCCAGGCCCCGCGCGCGCCGGCACCGCACCATGGACGCTTCCAGCTCCTCCGGCTCCTGCTTCTCCGTCGGCGCCAGCAGCCCCGGCGCGCTAGTGCTGCTGTACTCGGTAGGCGCCCCGGGGGACGGAGCGGGGACCCCACCCTCGGCCACGATGCCAGCCCGGGTGTGGGGCCCGACTGACCCGGAGGCCGAGAGGGTGATGTGGTTTCCAAGGCAACGGGCATCGCGGACTGTGTAGACGCGCGCGCGCGCGTACCAGAGTTCCTGCCCGCGGTGGCCCCCGGCCCAGGCACAGGACGAAAGGGGCCTTCGGGGGGACTGCGGGACGCTGGCCTGCAGCTCCGCGGCTCCGGTGTCCCGGCTCGGATGTGGGCATAGAGTTTTCACTGCTTAAACCGCTCTTTAATCTGGGAAAATTTGGAACTCCCGGAAATTTGCACCGCCCGCTTTTGCCTTCTACATGTCGCTGTACTTTTTGCATAAGTCATTTTGGAAGAGCTTGCCACCGGCCTCTCTCGGACTTGCCCTTTGTCCCCGCCAGCGGCCTCTCCTGATTTTAACCGGTCGGTTTTGCCAGCAGAGGTTTGTTGGTAACTCACCGTTTTTATGAAGTAATTATGAGGCGAAAGCCTGGTAGCTCTCAGGTTTGCACAATCCGGGGCTACGTGGTTTTTACTTAAACCACTATATTTTTATCGATTTTAAGAACAAGTAAAAGAATGCATATTAAAAGTATATTAAGGTCTTAGCAGTTGGCGTCAGTTTCTGAATTTAATGTTAATTCGCATAGGTGAAAACGAAAGAACTGAGATAAAACAGTTTCAAAATAATAGATATATGTATATCTAGCTATATAGACTGGATATGGATAAAGCTCTGAGTTTGTGATTGCTCCTGACTGCCATGTCTCTAAGGTTTCTCACTGTCACCTGTCTTCTCCTGGGCCTTCCCACCCCAAGGTGCTGTGATGGAGATCTTTTCACCTCTGACTGCAGCTCTGGAGAGAGTTTGTAGGGAAGAGGGTTACTATGGAGTCCGGCTCACCTGAGCTAGTTCTTTCAGTCCTAAACTGGTTTGTGAATCGACTACAATTCTCTACATGTTTGTTAAAGGAAAGCGTGGGGTTGTCGTTTCCCCATTCACCAAAGATCCACATTTCCGTGAAAGATGAAGGCAGTCGTTGCAAGTGAGTTTTTTCCTACTTCTGAAGCTGGACAGCAACCCTCTTGTAACTGCGGTTTTTCCTCTCACAATAATCTGCACTCTTCTTGTTTCCAGTTGCCCTTATCATTTCCTCAGCCACATGGTGCTTGTGCAACACTCTCTAATCTGAGTGCTGTTTGAGAGGTTTCAGAGGCTGCCAATTGCAGTAAATATTGCAGCAATGGGAGCCTGTGGTGTCTTTAGTCATTGTTGTCAGTGGCCAAGATATGGAAGTTAAAGACCCAGCCTTGCTTTTAAGGACTTTAAAGGATGTCGTGAAAGCAAAGGAACTAGACAGCAAAGTGGAGAGGGCAGTGATGGACACATGCACAGTGTGGTGGGGTGCATGAGGAGCACCGGACAGTTTGATGATGAGGGAAGAGGGGGCTGTCCTAGCGTCAGTGTAAGACGGGGACCACGTAGTAAGGACAGAATAAAGGGTACGTGAGAAATGAAACTAAGGAAGTAGGCAGAGAATATTTCCTAAAGGAATTTTATACATCATGTTCACCCACCCTTGGGATAAAATCTCAACTTTGTAGGGCACCATTTAAGCATGGTCACGTTTGAAAGTCTAAGAGGACTTTTAGGTTTCTGCGTGGTCATTCGAGTGGCTGAGCTATGTCACTGGTTGAGGAAGGGACCCAGTGCCACAACTGAAGTATTAGAGCAGGTGAGACACGATTGCGGTCGTCCAGAGGAGAGGGGAAGGCCTGGGGAGGGCAGTGAGGCTGGCGGGGAAGGACGAGGGGGCGTTCGCATGCTGTTTAGGACGGTGGGATGTGGTGGGCAGGGCAGAGGTGGCAGGCTGAAGCTGACTCCTGGTTTCTGTGGTTTGGCACGTGGGCAGATGGTGATGCCTCTCGCTGATAGGAACTATGGAGAGCAGCAGGTGGAGTCAGGCAGCTCCTGGATTTTATTTAGGGATGTGTTCAGTATGAGGTGCAAGAGGCCAGATGGGTGGTTTCTACCTTGCGGATTATCCTGTTACAGACCAGATGGGTCACGTCCAGATGGACTGCTGCCTTTCTGATTTGATAAAGCTGTGCCGGCCTTGTGTTTCTCAGACTGTAAGCGCACTCCTACTTTAGGGCGCCTGCAGTCGGTCCCCTCTGTATGGCCTCTTGGCTGTTCCCAGTCAGACTTTTTTTTTATTACTGAGATCCCAGCACAAATGTCCCAGGCCGCCTGACTGGGCAGCCTGGATTAGAACCTGCCGGCTTGGACTCCAGGTGTGGGCTGGGCCGGGAGGGCATGAGCTTGTCCTGTGAACCCCCGGAGCCATCAGAAGCTTTAGGAAGGAGGTGGCTTCACTCTGTGGTGTGTCTGAGTCTGCAGTGACTGCATTCCTGCTGGGAACTGTGAGAACAGAAACATAGGTGCCACATTTTCTACCCAGACGAGAAGTCTGCGGACTGTAGGGGTAGGGGAGATGCAAATATAAGTCCAGGGAGCACATTGGGTCCCACCTTGGAAGCTGGTGAAGGTACTGTCAAACGTCCAGGGGAAGCTGATGGTTGGTCCAGGGTCAGGGGAGACTCGGGACGTGGCACACAGGTGAGGGGGCCAGGAGCGAAGCATTCTCCAGGTGAGCAGTGGCACAGCGCCGCTTGTGACAGTGCCAGCGTGTGCCCGGTTGCTCACGGGAGGCCAAGGCTGCCTTGATCACCACTACATTCCTGCACACTTTGCAACGCCACGCACGTAGTAGGTGCTCAGATGTTTGACAGCGAGTGTTGTTAGAGCAGCAACCTGAACAGAGGTGTGGGGAGCCATGTGGGAGACATGGAGAGGCATGGACTGCCCCATCCTGAGACAGTTGCCTGTCGGTGCAGGACAGATGTGCCGCATGCTGCGGGCACATCGCAGTCTCTGAACAGTGGGCGGGGAGAGCAGGTCTTTGCAGCCATCAGCATGATTGATCACATCTCTGCCTTTGCTGCTGTGGGACCGTGGGCACATTATTCCATGTATCTGCCTTTACTTCCCCATCGTGAATGAAGTGAGGGTCATGATAAAACTGCTTCTTAACTGTCATAGATTTCTTCTGAGGATTGTTTCACGTACACACATATATGTGCATAAAAAACAGCATTGTTCCTTAATGTACGTAAGTTCTCAGATAATGCCTGACACTTAGTAAGCAGCTGTGCGTGTTAATTGTGATCACCATCGTTATCATTACTACTGCTCTGACTTATCATTGAAAAAACAAACTCTTAAGAGTGAACACTGCAGCAGGCCTCAGTGTCCTGACACGGTGTTTTCGGGAGCTGGCTGGGTCAGCGCCAACTTGCAGTGGACCTGGAGGAGACTGAGGGCAGTCACGAGGTTCACAGTGCCGGGTCCTAGCTCCTGTGGACATGCTTTTTCCTTGACTGAATTTTCCTTTCGTTTGCACCCATGTAGTTTGATTAGATTTGACATAATTTTGACTTTTTGATACATGCTTCAATTTAATTTTGAAAGCCAAGTAGAAGCAGACAAAATAGTTTATCGATGCAATTTGTGAAACCTTGTAAAATTACTGAGATGTCTACAGCTTGATATCTCATCTTTGCTATCTTTGTCAGCTTTCCAAGAGGGGCGGTGCCAACTTTACAAAGATAGTGGTCAGAATAGAAAAATAAAAGATGACAATTCAATATCAATTTATTGATCCTAATTATCTTGAATTTCTCGGTGAACAGAACTCTAACGTCAAGACACTCTGCTCTTGTTCATGTGTCACAGAATAAAACTTTTGGCAAAAACAACACCTTGCCAGGTTCTTCCCTAACCTGCCTCAGCTTCTTTTATGAGATGCTCGTTACTTCCTGTCTTTCGCCTTATCCACAGAAAGAACTCAAGAAGTGGGACGAGTTCGAAGATATTTTGGAGGAGAGGCGGCATGTCAGTGACCTGAAATTTGCGATGAAATGCTACACACCTCTCGTCTATAAGGGAATCCCTCTAAGCAAGCCAAACGACATTAAGTGTAGCGTTCTCAACTCTGAAGAGGTTTGCTATGTCATTAAGCAGGTGGGTACCCCAGGCCTCTCGCCCTCGCCCCTGCCCTCAGCCTCCCTTCCTCGGTGACTTCTTCCCTTTGGTCTAGAACTAATCCAAGGCCTCAGAGCTGAACACTTGCAAATGGTTAAAATGGCAAATTTTATATTACATACGTTCAATAACTTTTTAAAGTGGATAATATAATTAAAATAAAACAGGTCCGACTGGGTAAAGTGTTTTTGCTCTCTTACCATCCCTTCTCTCTTCATCCAAGCCTTGTCACTGTTGTTCCGCGGCCTCCATCTCTGTTCCTAGCCTCCCGCAAGCCGCCTTCGGCCCGTTCACCTCTGGGTGGGACATTTCCGACTGTGACACGAACCTGGTCTTGCTTGTCACTGCTCCAGAGACCTCTGTGTAAAGTAAAATGATACAGTTAAGAGGAGACACCTTATCCTGGTCTCTCAGTCCTGGGCCCACAGAATCGAGGCCTCAAAAAGATGCACTATGGAGCTAGAAACGAGGTGACCACATAGCGTTCATGAACGTGCTGAAGGCCACTATTTTGCATGTTTTAAAATGGCTGATTTTATGTTAATGTCACCCCCGATATTGAACAGAAGGCGAAACTCCCATGCGGTGTGTTCCTGAGGGAGCAGGCATTCTGGGTGATGACTGCACAGCATACAGACTTAGCTCCTTTTCAAAGTCCTTGTGCAGGGATGACAAAAGGGTGATTTTGGCTTCTTTGAGGACAAAAACTGTGACCCATTCGTCTCCAAGCCCTGGACAGTCCTGGCACACAGCCAGCATTTTGTTCTCTTTACTGAGAGAGATGATCTGGCATCGGTTAAAGAGATCTCCACTCGAGATCGTTGGTGTCACTGATTACCCTGTGGGATTCAGGAGTGCCTGTGTCCTAGCCGTCTGATGTAGTCTGAGTGGAAGCTGAGTGTGACCCCACATTTCCCATGTGATAACGGTGAGCAGGTATGTGCCGTGCAGTGGCTGTCCCCCGAAAGGGCCCACCGGAGTGTGTCCTGGGACACGAGCGTGAGCTCACTCACACACTGTCTGAAACGCTGTACTAGGAAGCCGGTTCTCTTTCAGTTTCTAGTCTTTAAACTTATCTAAATGGGATCATTTATCTACTTTTGTTATGTTGGAAAATAAACTGTTCGAGGCTAAGGCACACCATTTTGGAGTTCTGCAGTATCAACCCGTTAGGAACCGGTCATGCTGGTTTGAGTGAAAGAGCTCAGACTCTTTTCAGACATTTATCCTGCTGTCTCTCCTCCTAGCTTTCCAAGGAGACCCTCCAACCCGTGGACATCCTCCAAGGGGAGGCATGTGAAATCTTGGACGAGATGAGTCACAAGCTGCATCTGGGAGCCATCCGGTTTTTCGCCTTCACCCTGAGCAAAATATTTAAACAGATCTTCTCGAAAGTGTGTGTAAATGAAGAAGGGATTCAGAAAGTGAGTACTGATCATCAGCCCGTCACTACTCAGTCACCCTAAGACTTCTCACCCCACACAAACGGCCACCCCTTAGGCACCCGCCTGGCAGAAGGGGCTCCACCTCTGGAAGGAGCTGGTTTTCCTGTGACCCCCCACCCCCACCTACAGACTTCAGCCTGACCGACGTGGTCGTGGAGCTTCTACGCTCACCTGGCCGGTATGAGGAGTCCCATGGGTGCTTCGCCACGTGCCCCTGCATTTCCTTGGCCTGCTGTGCTCTGGTGCATCTGTCCTCATTGCGGTTACCAAAATGAGCAAGGGGACGTAGATTCACTAGTCACGACACATTCTTTATTCTTGTTTCACCAGTTGTCCCAGTTCTATCTTGTATCGCAAAAGAAAATTCTACATTCTGCATTACGTTCCATATTTCTTTAGACTCTTAATTTGAAGCAATTCCTTAGTCTTTGTGTTTTACGACACTATTTTTTAAGAGACCAGCCCGGATATCTTATGGACGCCTGGTTTGGGTTTGAGTGGTGTTTTCCCAGCATCAGACTCGGGCATACTTTTGGCATGTGTACCTCAGAGGGATGTGGTGCCCTCCGTGCGTCCCACCAGGCTTCTCCTGCCTCTCATTAATCCATGTCCTGTGGAGAGACGCTCTGAGAACAGTCATGTATCCTGTTTTGCGTCACACTTTCTTCCACTCGTTTTCATGTCCACAGATGATTTCTGCACAAATCAGTTATTACTCCAGTGGTTGCCGAGTGGCGATTCTTGTGATTCTATCACTGCTATTATTTAATAGTTTGCTTTTTTCTGTAAGGAAGAGCTTTCCCTGTGAAGATTATTTTTACTTATTTGTACTTTTAATACTCTTTTTTTTTTTTGCTAGGAAACTCTTACTTTCATTGGTCTTCCTCTTTGTGCCTTTTAATATTTGTTTGTACTCAGTTATCTACTTTACTTTTAATGTTTCTTCTTTTTTCTCATGACTTTTTAGATTACTGACCTACTCTTTAGATCTTTTTGACAGACAAGTAGGAGAACGCTTGGTCCAGTGTTTGGGGACAGAGAGTGCTGGCTGGCCATATCTTAGCTGATCGCGAATCGCCCTGCCTCATTTACACTTAGATTTCAGAAAAGCAGACAGCACGCTGAAACCAGCGACGGCGATTGAGGTTGGCGGCCTACAGGGTACACCAGTGAGCTAACATGCACCCCACAACTCCTGTTCTCCCCGGCAGCGAGCCCATTGTTTGACCAGAGAAACGCTGTTTCTCTCATTCGTCCCACTAGTTCAGAGCCGTTTTTAATGTCCCCGAGAGTTCTGTCCTCTCTTATTACACAGAGGCAGTCTGGAACAGCCATCCACATGACTTTCTAATTCAGACAGACTTCAGTTCCATTTCCAGCTGCCATTTACCAGGCGAATGATCCCGTCACAGACCAGGAAACTAATGCTCAGGCCTCAGTCACAGACCCGTGGTGCGAGATGGTGCATACACAGTGCCAGCGAGTGTGACTGCGGTCATCACAGAGGTGCCCGTCCCGACACTGTGGCTCTGTGCGAGGTTGCTGGGCCAGATAGCCCAAGCGGGGTTGCTGTGGTCGTCAAGGAGGCATGAAGTGGTGTCAGCGCTGCCTCTCACACTCCTTCTCCCGTGTTCTGATCTGAGGTGGAAACCAAGTGTTGAGTGTGGCCCTTGCCTTACAGCTGCAGCGAGCTGTCCAGCAGCAGCCGGTGGTCCTGCTGCCCAGCCACCGCAGCTACGTCGACTTCCTGGTGCTGTCCTTCCTCCTGTACAGCTGTGACCTGCCCGTCCCGGTCATCGCGGCGGGGATGGGTATGTCAGTTTCTCTGCCTCCTGTACAATAGACAGGGATGTGCTCAGCGGGGAAGCCTGGAGTGCGAGATGTTCGCAGGCGGCATGGACACAGCCCTTCCTCCGTCCTCCTGCCTCGGCGCCATGCCTCGCCACCCTGCATGGACCCATGCTCTGGTACAGGTTTGGGAAGGAGATGACACCACCTCGATTCCGCGTTTTTTATTTCATGACACACCAGTGACTGTAGGTCAGTAAAGAGATGTTTTTAATATATCTTTAAGTTGTGGTGAAACACACAGAACATAAAATCATCACCTTCACCATTTAAGCACGCAATTCGGGGGCGTTAAGCACATTCAGTGTCGTGCACCTGTCATCTCCATCCACAGAATATTTTCATCTTACAAAACCGACGCTCTGTCCCCATTGGACATTAATGCCCCACCGTGCTGTCCTGCCAGCCCTGGCACCCATCCTCTGCATCCTGTCTCTGTGGACGTGTCTCCTGGGACTGCATGTGCATGGAATCTTGTGGTATTTGTGCTTCTGTGACCAGCTTATCTCACGTAACGTCCTCAGGGTCCATCCACGACGTAGCCTGTGTCAGACGCCCTTCCTTGTCAGGCCTGAGTGATCTCCCCCATGTGGCTGGACCATGTTGTGTATCCATTTAGCTGTCGTGGACACCTGGGTAGCTTCTCCCTCTGGCTGATGTGAAGAGTGTGCTGCAAACGTGGGTGTGCAGATGTCTGTTCAAGTCCCTGGCACATTCCCCCAAGTAGAATTGCTGGGCTCTCTGGTAATTTTATTGTTAATTTTTTGAGGAACCACCATGCTGTTGTCCAGAGTGGCCACACCCTCTTACTCCCCACTTTCTCTGCATCCTCGTCAGCACTTTTTTGGTTTAGTTTTAGTGTATGTAACAGTCATCCTCACTGGTGTGAAGTGGTGTCTCATCGTGATTGTGATTTCCCTGTTGATTAGTGATTTTGAGCATCATTTCATATACTTTTTAGCTATTTCTATATCTTCTCAAGAAATATTCAAGTTTTTTGTCCATTTTTAAATTGGGTTGGTTGTTTTTGTTGTTGTTGAGTTATATATTCTGGATATCGATCCCTTATCAGATGTATGATCTGAGGATATTTTCTCCCATCCCATGGGTTGCCTTTTTACTCTGTCAATCATGTCCTTTAATGCACAGAAGTTTTTCAGTCTGATATAATCCAGTTTATCTGTTTTTTTTTTCTTTTGTTCTCTCTGCTTTTGGTGTCATATCCAAGACAACGTTGCCTAATCAAATGTCACGAAGCTTTTTCTGTATGGTTTCTTCTGCAAGTTTTATAGTTTTAGGCCTTTTGTTTAGGTCATAGATCCATTTTTAGTTGATTTTTTAAGTGGTGTAGGGTAAGAGTCCAACTCCTTGCCTAACGTTTCTGTAGCTACATAACCTTCAGCAGCGTAGCCATGTCACAATTCAGTAGATTTGCTGTTACACGCAGCTTTACAATATATTTCCACATCCATGCTTTTATTTCTGTAGGATCGCTCACGCATATAAGTTATTCCTTGTCTTTCAAGGCATGGGGGCTGGGGTTTAGCGCGTACCTTGTTGATAAGTGTGGTGACAGCGAGGTGACACTGCAGGGGTCAAGCACTTTCACCCGTGTGGACACGTGAGCTGTTTGGAAATTAGGGACTGAGGTGAGCCAGGCTCCTGTCACACCCACGACAGGCATCCCTTCTGACCCCGGCTCTCTTCAGGGGCACTGTGGGAAAGAGGCCACTTCTGCCTGGTGGGCGACGGGAACTGTGGAATGTGTGTGGCCAGCTGTCTGGAGCATAGGGACACGTGTTGGCCTGTTATTAGGTTCCGTAGCAGTGGGACTGAGAAAATCACATGATGTGATCACAGGAGTCACATTGCCTGCTGGTCTGGTTGTAAACGCAGAGGCGCGTGGAGGGGACAGGATGACCTCTCAGTGAGCACCTGCCCCGGGTCCCTTTTATAACTGTTACGCGTCCCTTCTTAGGGATCTCAGTCACAGAAAGGACCGCCATGAAGGTCGCAAGGTGCCTCACGCACACAGACCCTGCTGACGGAGTTTGAGTTGAGCCCTGCTTGTATGTCCAGGTACACTGACCACCGGCCCCGTGTTTCAGACTTCCTGGGCATGAAGGTGGTCGGGCAGCTACTGCGGATGTCGGGCGCCTTCTTCATGCGGCGGACCTTCGGGGGCGACAGACTCTACTGGGCCATCTTTTCGGCATATGTGAAAACCATGCTGCGGGTAAAGGCGGGCACACGTGGGCACGTTCTCCGCTGACGTCGCCATGCCCTCTGCGTGGGGGCTCGGCCATACTTCCTCCGGGATGGGGCGGCACAGAGGGCGGGCAGGCCTCGGGGGAAGGACTCGAAAGAAGCATTTATCACTTGGAGCGTAGGCAATGGGTTTTGTGTTTTGTTTTGTTTCTTTGTGTTTTCTCTTTAAAGAATGGTTATGCTCCTGTTGAATTTTTCCTCGAAGGGACAAGAAGCCGCTCTTCCAAGACATTGACTCCCAAACTTGGTAGGTCGCTTATAGACTGGAGGAAAAGTAAATCCCAAAGTTTAGGTGAGGTGTCATCGAAGCTGCTAACTACACCTTTACACTTTTTTTGGTGAGAGATCCTTCATAAGTGTAACTGTCTAACTGCTTACGTTTCTACGCTTAGTGTAGAATTTACACTTTTAGCGTCTTCCTGTTGATAGGCCCTTGTTTTCTCTACTCTGCAATATTCACGGAAACCATTTCTCCCTGTGTTTACAGGTCTGCTGAATATCGTGATGGAACCATTTTTCAAAAGAGAAGTTTTTGATACCTACCTTGTTCCAATTAGCATCAGTTACGATAAGATATTGGAAGAAACTCTCTATGTGTATGAGCTTCTAGGGGTTCCTAAGCCGAAGGAGTCTACGACAGTACGTATGGGATGGCCAGGCCTGGTTTGATTGAAAAGCAGAGGAAACGCTGGTTTACACGGCCAGGAGCTGCTGACGTGACCCCTTGCTTTCTCCCCACCCCCATTGTGACCCTGGCAGGGGCTGCTGAAGGCCAGGCGCATCCTCTCTGAGAACTTCGGCAACATCCATGTGTACTTTGGAGAGCCTGTGTCACTCCGATCTCTGGCGGCTGGGAGGATGAGCCGGAGCCCCTACAACTTGGTTCCCAGGTGCAAGGCTGGTGTTTTCGTATCCAATACCGACTCAGGGGTGAAAATCTGGAAGTGTGAGCCTTGACTCTTGGCACTTCTGGGACTGGATCTGGGTCACTGGAGATGACATATTGGGGGATCAGAAAGCCTTCATGAAAGAAGAATCATATGGTTCCCCAAACTGAGCCACAGGGTATCTATATCAAACATGCAGAATCAGAGTTCATCCTTCTCAGGGGACCTGGCATCTGACACAGAAGTGGGGGAGAGGAGCATTACTGAGAAGCACGTGTGGGCACAGTGGCGCACGGTCAGCTGGCCGGAGCATGTGCGGAATGTTGTCTGATCCTAGGAAGGGTGGCAGAGCAGGGACTGATGTGGCCAAGTCCCTATCCTCATGGGCCAGGAAATGCATCAATCCCTGCAGGGTGCAGGCACGCTACACGGTCAGGGCCCCAGGGTCCGAGTGGGGTGGAAGCCACCTGCCAGCCAGCCATGCAGCTGGCCTTGCTAACAGCTCTGTCAGCCGTCAAGAGCAGATGTCAGCTCTTTGCTGCCACAGGCTTTCTCCCCATAGATCTCTAGTTGGGTCGGCCCATGTCATGTAGTCCAGGCACCGTCACTGGCTGCGGCGGACTGCGTGGCTTATTTCTAGGTTTGGCGTGTGCCCTGCCCAGCCAGCTCTGTGTGGCTTCCATGTCATCTGACTCACACTTGAAGAGTCTGTCAGGCGAGTGTGCCTGGTAGGGCCCTGACGCTGCTCAGACAGGCGGACAGCTGCCTGTCCAGCGCAGACATGGATGGTGGTTCTGTAACCCAATGCATGTGTCCTGCGAGACAGACTTCCGGGGTGCTGTGGGTCTGTAGAGGGCAGCAGTGCGACCAGTTCTCACAGAGTGCCATTCTGCTTGTAAAGCGACATAAACTTTTTGCCCAGAACCAGGCAGGGATAATAGGACCCTGTTCCTTTGAGTATTTCTATCACCTTGCAAGAGCTGGCCCTGCAGATGGCAGAGCAAAGGAGGGCTTTCCATGGGACCTGTGGGCCCTCAACAGAAAGTATGAGAAGGCTTTCAGTGGGTCTGCCATGTCCTGTGTCCCGTCCCCTCACGTGTCTCAGTAGTCAAATTGTAACCTGTTCTTTCCTTTTAGGTACATCCCTCAGAAGCAGTCAGAGGACATGCATGCCTTTGTCACGGAAGTCGCCTACCGGATACAGCTCCTGCAGATTCAGAACCTGGTGCTGAGCCCGTGGGCCCTGGTCGTTACTGTCCTGCTCCAGAACCGGCCATCCCTGCACTTGGACGCTCTGGTGGAGAAGACCGTGTGGCTGAGAGGCTTGGCACGGGCCTTTGGGGGATTCCTCGCATGGCCAGGTGTGTGCAGGGGACACCGTCAGGAGAGCATTAGCTTTTTCTACTTCTTAATTTGGAAAAGTCGTAGGCTAGGCATGAAAAACCTACCTAGGACTCTGAGCAAAGCATTGCTCAGTGGGAGAGAGAAACCTCATTGTGTTTATTGCTGTGGGACGCTGAACTCAGCGTGTTGATGATTTGAGAACGATTTCCACGTCCTTGTAGTAGCTCCCAAAAAGGGCTTGGTACCTGGCCGAGTGGAGAACAGATACTGGACCTTTCTGTACACGCCCACCCCCCCTTGCTTTTTAAACCACGTGGTGTTTGCCGCATCGCAAGGATCAAGGGCTGGCCTCATAGGACTTTTCCGATGACAACTTGTAAAAGCCTCATTGGAGTCACTAACACTGCTGGGCATGGGGGTATGTGTGACAGTAACGAGCTTACGCTGCTGTCAGTCTCTCTGATTTAAAATCATAGACTGCAGTACTGCGGTCCTTTAGAGACCAGGGGACGATTTACACTTGGGTTCCCATGTTGTCTCATTCACCTGTCGTGAGCAGCTGCTCGGAGCTGGTACTGCCAGGGGCAGAGACGAGCCACGTACAGCCCTGTCCGAAGGTTTCCCCAGTATGAGGAGGGTGGGCAAGAAGGTCACATGCGAACGTGGGAAAACACTCCAGTGGGGTAGAGCCGAAGAGCTGCAGAAGCTGAGAATGTCCATGAGGGTCCTGACCACAGTGGTGGGCAGCGGGGTGGCAGTCACTGGGGTGGCAGTCACCGGGGGATGTTGGGGGCAAGGATGGTCAGACACATGCCCTCAGTACTGTAGGGGTCCAGCAGGAGACAGATGACATTGCCAATTGCCACACAAGGTGGAAAGCCACGAGAGAGGGGTCAGTCTGCTAAATAAGCTCCTCTACCTGTTTGGCCCAGGAATGTATGAAAACGTAGGCACCTTTTTCTAAGGTTTTGTTTTTTCAAAGTGGGATAAACATGTGGCCAGTCCATAGCTAAGAGTATCTGCTCAGCCACAAAAATAATGCGTCCTTGTAAAGTGAGTCAGTGAGTATCTGCGTAGAGTAATATTGGGTGACTTAAGGTCAGTCCTAATTTAAAAGGTGCTATTTAGGGTTAGGGTTAGGAAAAAGAAGAAAAAATATTAAAAAAGAAGGGTGCTCTGTATACTCTTTCTTTTTCTTTTTTCCTTAGATGAGCCCCTACTCCTGAGCACTCATGCCAGTTCTTTACGCTGTATTTCGTTATAGCATATCATGTATCGTGTGTGTAGCACGTATCGCAACATGCCATATGTGATATTGTCATGTACTGTGTCATTCCCTTGAACAAGCTCAGGCAGGGCAAATTAGAGCAGAATGTATACTCTGGGGTCCGAAGGGAGCGCCCTGCCCACTAGCATTGGCCTTTCTGGGGGCTGCTGCTGGCCTCGCAGTCCGAGTGCCCACTGGCCCACCTGTCAGCAGGCTCAGCCTTTGGCTCATGTTTGCAGTGAAATGATTTTCCTCAGCAAGAATGCCTGTTGACTGTCGCCATGCTGCCATGATGCCCCTGCTGCTAGCGGCCTGGGCATCCCAGGCTGGTGTGCTGTTGCTGACGAGCACCCAAGCCCTGTTCTGGGCACACTCCCTTAGAGCCAGTGGTGTGAGGACGTGGGCAGTCTCCTCGGCGCCCCACCATTTGCTTCACCTGCAGAGTTGCAAAGCGACAGTTGTTGTCTTGGAACTGGCCTATGTGAGGGGTGCGTGTGCATACTCGTGGAGCATGTCTTAACAGGGCACATGCCAAGTTCACAGACACATGACCTAGTAACTTGCTCCCACGAGACTTGGGCGCCTTGCTTCCTGAGGAAGCACTGGTCCCGGAGTGGCCAGGACAATGTTCCATGTCCTTAGAGTGGTTTTGGAAAGAGCTGAGAAACTGCCCTTGCGCTGTCGTGAGCCCACAGGGCCAGTGCCCAGGCAGGCGGGTGTGTCTGCTTCGCTGCCTTTTGCCTGAATGGCCCGTCTTGTGTGTAGAGAACGAGCCTGCGGAGGACGTGATCCAAGCCAGCGTCCTTCTGCATTCCAACATCGCCAGCCTGGCCAACGACCGCGTGGTGCTGAGGGTGGCCTCCGCAGACTCGGAGGTGGTGGACGGTCTGCTTCTGCAGCACGTCACTCTGCTCATGTGCTCGGCATACAGGAACCAGCTGCTCAACGTGTTCGTCCGTCCCTCGCTGGTTGCACTGGCTCTGCAGATGACACCCGGGGCCAGGAAAGGTAACCATGAGAATGTGCTCTTCAGCTCTAAAGAAGCCACCATCTGGGTAGAGGGGGAGTGACCCAGAAGCCGCCTAGGGCAGCTGCTTAGGGCAGTGTACGCCTGCAGCCCCCCAACAGATTTTCCTCCAAAGACATGGCCATCTGCTTAGAATTTGAGACTTGAAAAGGACATAAGAAGTCATGCAATCTAAACCTCTGCTTTTATAAGGAGAGTTGGGCCTAGAACGTCGTGTGGCTGCCTCGGGGCGGACCCTGGCACAGGCCGGTTCCATCTTCCGGGCTGAGGCCCCTTCTCTGCTGTGACGGGTCCCTCAGCTGACGGGAGTGGATGGCGTGGGTGGGAGAGTATCCCAGACACACAGCAAGCAGTGTTTTGCACTATTCTCGGGAGTGTGAGTACAACCCGGTGCGTGTTCACAGGGCCTGCAACCCTGGCCATGGCTTCCTGGAGGTCGGCCTCATGCCCAGAGGCGCTGACTGTGTGGTCTGGGTGTGGGCTGGGCATTGGCAGTCTGTTTTTGTTTTTCGAAGCTTTGTAAATATTCTAAGGGAAAGTCTGTGGAGAGGCAGGGGGCTCGGCCATAGAGATGTAGTTCCAGAGGGACCTCGGAGGTCCCCTGCCTGGCCCCTCACTTTATGAGTGACAGGTAGCCCAGAGAGCTCAGATGACTTAGCTCAGGACACAGAGACAGAGACCTCGATTTCAGTTCTATCTGAGGCTTCTTACAGTAGAAGTCGTCTCCAGCTAGGGGCACACACACGGTCCTTGAGGGTTGCCAGATGCCCCAAGATGCAGGCCACCTTCTCATCCACCTGTATGTGTCATTCCTGATGACAGAGTTTGCAGTGCAGGTCAGGAAGGTGAGGCAGGCAAGGTTGGTGTCTGCAAATCGTGTGCTGGTGTGGTCCGGTGTGCAGGACAGCAGGCAGAGGGACACAGGAAGGAGTGAAGAAGCCTGCTTCTCTCCTCTGCTGGGGACCCTGGTGACGGGGACGTGAGGGCCCTGGCTTCTGAGGCACACGGCATTTTGTTCGTTCCAGACTCACTGATGATAGGCTTGCTTATTTAGATTCAACGATTAAAACGTCTAGATTGTAATTCACTCTATAGGTAAAATTTGGTGTGTCGCAGCTTCCACAAGGGGCCTTAATTCTGGTCCCTGATGTGTGAATAACGTACACGCCTGTGACATGCTACTCTGGACTGTCGCAGACTTCATGGCATGCCCCGACGGTTTCCAACCATGCTGTACTAACGTGTCGTAAATTTATTTCCAGAGGAAATCTACAGTTGCTTTCGCTTCCTCCGCAATGTGTTTTTGGACGAATTCATCTTCCTTCCAGGAAACACAGTAAAGGTGACGCAGCTGCGGGGCGAGCACGTGCGCACATGGGTTCTGGGCTCTTGGGGGGGCCGCGTGCAGCAGTGGGGATGATGGCTGGGACACCCACAGTGCAGACTAGTTTGGTTCTTGGTCAAGGTTGACCAGTGACTTAGGAGTATTTGGTGGGGGGGGGGGGGGGGGGCAGTTGTTCTTTGGATCTTCTGTGCAGCCCCTGTGAGCCAGCCGACTATTTCATAAGAAACGCACCACCCAGCACATGTGCGCGCGTGGGCCACTTGCTGGAATAAGCCCCTTTTGCTTTGGGGCTAGAGGGTGTGGTCTTGCCTGTGGCATAGATGCTGATGAGGTTTGGGCTAACAGTTGGGCAGGGAGGGCTGCACAGACAGCAGGAAGGCCAGGCTGCTGCTGTGGGGAGCGTAAGCACGGTCCTGAGCCTGTTAAGCCATGCTGTGCGCACCGCCTGTTCAGGTTTAAGGAGTGTGGCTGTGCAGAGCAAAAGAAAATCTCACATGGGCTGTGAGTCCTCAGGCTCATCAGTCTTGTGTGTGTCTCTGTGTCTGGGGTCCAGCACACTGAGTGTTGGAACAAGGGCTGCTCTGGCCGCTGTCTGTTAACTGCCATCTGGGGGCCAGTCATGGAACTGGCAGGCATTCTTGTGCCGCAGGCAGCAGCGTCCCCATCAGCCTCGTGTAGTGGGTGCATTCTCTTCTGCCCCCTTCCAGGACTTTGAAGAAGGCTGTTACCTGCTTTGTAAAACTGAGACCATTTACGTGGCGATGGGAAACATCCTAGTTACCGAGAAAGGAGACACCGTGTTAGAATTTTTAAGAGACCTCTTTGAACCCTTCGTGGAATGTTACCAGGTATGTGACCCTGCATTGCCAGCTCTGGGTGAGGAATGTGCCACCCTGAACTTACTTCTGCCTGATGGAGCTGGAGACTGACCGCTAGGGTGAGGGACCTCACCTCTCAGGGGACACCTGCTTTCTGCGTGCAGCAGGGGCTGGGTTCCTCCTTACAGACCCAGGAGGTGACAGCTCAGGTACACAGTGAGCATAACATTCCTATCACCAGTTACAACCGAGCATGGTCCCACCCTGACATCTTTTGTTTCCTGTATATAGCAGGGCATCTGATACATAGTAGGCACTTCTAAATGCAACATTTGACCAATTCATAGTCCATTATTATGTTACTAAATGCTAATGTTGCAAGAGAAAGAAAAGTTCAGGTGTAGACACGTGGAAGGGCTTCTCTAAGGAGCCATTAAAGACAGGGATGGCATGTAGGTCCCGCAGGAAGTGTGCCAGCGTGCAGGGGAGCAGGGGTTGAGGGGGAGCATCGGGACACCATGCAGCTCTGCGAGATGAGGACAGTCTGGCCGTCCACCTGTGCGCTGGGCGGGACACCCAGGACCGACTTCCTGGCCAAGCAGAGCTGCGGCCAATGATGCAGCCCACGCCAGCTTCCTCGCCCCACATCTAATGCTTAGTAGGTGTTGAGTAAGTTGTTTCTACCTTTAGGCACCTATCTAGGTAGAAATCATCAAGTATTTTTGGGTCTTGCACGTTAGGTGTTTTTAGGGAAGAAATAAAGTTAAACAATCTGGTGCTTCTCTTCTCAAGCAACATGTGGTATATTAGGCTGAGAGTAATTAACTTATGACCCATTAAAGTGAGAAACTATATTGTAATAAATGTCAATACTATTTCAAACTCTTTTTTCCTAATTGTAAATAGTAACATAAGCCCAAGAGAAAGTTCCCGAAATTTTGCAGTTTTTTGGCACCTGGTCTGTGCAGGGCGTTTCTCTGCTCTGATGTGACGTGTGGTTCTCTTAAGATGGACGATGACACCTGTTTGCTGTCCTGTTGTTTCTGACTGTCCCTTTTCTCCTTCTGTTCCTCTCCTCTTCCTTTGTAAACTTAGATCATTTGCCAGTACCTCCTGAAGGAACAAGAAGACTACTTCACTGAGAAGCAGTACTTGGCCAGAGTTAGAACGTTCACAAGCCAGCTTCTCGATCAAGGTCAGTCATGCCTGAGGGTGGTGATGTTCTTTGGTTTAGGACAGAAAGTAGTGCGCTGACTCTGCCTCCACCTGCTGTAGGCGACTCGCAGTGTTATGACGTGTTGTCTTCTGACGTGCAGAAGAACGCCCTCACGGCTTTGGTGCGGCTTGGTGTGGTGGAAAAGAGGAAGGTGTAAGTAGCAGCTGGCCCCCAGGGCGTGGCAGGCAGTGGCCCCCATGAGTTCGACAAGTGGTCCATTACCCTGCGCATGCCCCACCCCCCTCCTGGGTAGTTAGGTCACCATGGGAACCCTGCAGATTTTATGTGACTGAATTACAGTGACATTGGAGCAAAGAATGTGCTTCAGGCCAGCACTTTGGTTTTGACTTAATGTTGAAATGTATAGATTTTAAGATTTTGGAGAAGTGCACTTATACAGTCCTATGTCATAATGCGTGAAGACACGTGTGTATACATAGCTCAGTGTTCACTCTTCTGAATGAACGAGTGTGAGAGTGTGGGCCTCCTGCATGGCCAGAGGGATGAGGCCAAGCCAGCATGCTCCCGTGGGAGAGCAGCCTCCCTCCCAGATGCTGAGAGTTGCTATCCTCCAGCTTTGCGCTAAGCCAGCTTGTTACTTTCTCTCCTAGAGATAACGAGTATCTGTTCAATGTGAATGAACCAGCCACGAGTAAATTAGAAGAAACGCTCGGTAAGTGCAGTTCAGTCCAGGGCTGTGGTTCACTCAGCACCCGGTGCACTGCCAAAAAGGGCAACGGCAAAGCCTTAATGGAAACAGGACTATTGTGTCACCTAGGATTTCCCCAAGGGAACTAGGATAAAGTGCAAGAATCACCAGACAGATGCCACAAGCATTCAGTAGGCTGTGTCACAGCAAAGGTGACCAGCCCCACCCGAATGGGCCCCCTCGGCCTTGTGGGTATTGAGCGCAGGCCCCCCGTGTTGTCCTTGGGGTTGTTCTCTCCCAGGGGAGGGGGTTGGTCAGTGTCCACGTCACATCTGGTAGCACAGCCAACCCTCCCGTCCTGCAGACGGTCTCAGCTTAGAGGTGGTCCTGCCCAAGGCGGGCGCTGTTTCTGGAGCTGGTCAGAACCATGGCTGCCGACTGCACCCAGATGCCCAGGGGATTTGCTCAGGGCTGCAGCAGCCAGGAACATGACGCAAGGGGGTGAGGGTGGGGTGTCAGTGTGGCAGCCTTGAGCTGAGTCTCTGAGTCGCTGAGTGGGTCTTCTCTCATCCTGGGAGGGCGCAGGCACTGATTTCCTCCTTATGGGAAGTAAATGACGTGGTGTGAACACACGTGCACACATGCGCACACCAGACTGGGAGCCCGGAACCGTGACGGGCATCAACCCTGCCTCTCCCCTGGCCATGCCACTAGGGAGGTGCTGCTGCTTCTCCTGCAAGGGGCCGATGTCACCACTGGTGCTTCGACAGCCTGTAGTCTGCTGGGTGTTCGCCGTGTCTCTTGCAGTGGCTTCACGGTGGTGTGAGAGGGGTATACACGGTGACATGTTGTATGCTTTCTCCCTTCAGGTTGTAAAAGAGCAATAAGAAGAGCAGCCACTGCAAAACTGTAACGACCACCGGACAGTTGTGGGGACTGTGGTCATGGGACTGCGGTCGGCCAAGGACACCGTTCCAGCAGACGGGGCATGGAGGAACAGACCCGTCGTTCTGCCCCTGCTCCCCAAGACTCTGTGGTGGCGGGCTCAGGGGCAAGGACTAGACAGCGGTTGAAGCAGTCAGTGTGACTGTCCCCACCACTGTGGCTAAGAAGGCATTTGTAGCCAACTCTGTGTTTAAATAAAAGTCTTTTGGAAACGTGTTTGGAAAAAAAAACCTGCCCTTTTCACTGCTGTTTTCCGACGTCTATTTTTGGGTATTGACCCCTGCACTGACTTCTGAAAGTGTAACACTGACACTGAGGCTGTGGCTGCTGAAGCCACCGGAAAGGCATGTGACACACGCTCCCTCGAACAGGTACAGTGCAGACACGCCACTCTCCTGCATATGCACATCTTGGGAGGGACCCGGAGCCCCGACAAAACCCACAGCCAATGAGGCCCTGCCGCCGTGCAGGACAGCTCTGTCCCCCTATTCCAGCTGTCACTTAACCCCCTCCAGGCTGTCATGTCACTTCAGCTATCTGTGGCATGTCTTTCTTTGCAATTGTGGCCCCTCTCCCCAGGAGATCTGGATAAAAGCCGCTTACAGAGCAGTTAGGTCCCTCAAAACCACCCGCCTCTGACCCGCCTCTGTGACAACTGGAGACTTTGTTCTCTGATGAGAAACTGAATTTTTAAATTAATCAGTTTAAATGTCAACAGCTCCACATGGCTAAGTGACTACAGTCTTTGCTGTCCCCCCTTTTAGAGAAAGGCTAGAATCGTGCCCCACCCAAGGTTCCCCGGCAGCCTGCCCAGCTCAGCAAGCATGTGGCCAGTGCCTCTGACACAGCCCTCCAAACGACCGGCCGGCCTTCAGGCTGCAGGCAGGAGGGTCTGGCTCTAGGACCACTCTCTATGAAAAGGTGATTTTTTTTTCCAAAAAAGAAGCTGAGGCAAGGGAAAGCACTAGGACAGAGCTGTGAGAGAGGGAATGCCACTGCCACGTGGAGGCGAAAATGTCCTATGGATTTATGGGGCTGTTATTGATGAGCAGACCCATTTCCCAAAAAATCAGACATTCACATTCCTGCATGTCAGTGTGCATAGCATTCATCTCTGTGGGAACCACCATTAGCTGTTTGAGCGACACATTCAGCAGTGTTCATCTACTGACAAGCATACATCTCTGCTCCGCCAACTCCGCTCAAGGGAGCTGATGGAGAAGAGCAACATGCAGACACTCTGTTTCCATGTGCGTGTCAACGGAACACGCTCACACTTTCTCAGCATCCATAGGACGTGTTTACCACACCCTGCACGCGGCCTGCACATGTCTGAAGCGTGCAGAGACCAGTGGGTGGCTCTGACTCTGTAAGACCGCTCCCCCTCCTCAGCCTGTCTAAAGTTAACTCACTAGGGCTGGAAGTCACGTGTGTCACACTGATTTTTCACTCACTAGTCAGGAATCAAAAGAAATGGGATGTGTCATATTTTACCATTATCATCCCCACGTTCCGCCCACTCAGCACGCACACATGCGCACGCGCACACGCATGCACACACATACACACACCAGCATCACTGACAAACACCAATGCAAAGACTAATGAAATTTTCACTAGAATCAGGCATTACATTAAAGAATTACATATTGCGACCCAACGGAATTAATTCATAGAGTGTAAGCATGGTTCAATGCTGGGAAATGTTTTGAAAGCTTACCAACTTACGATGACAAAGGAGGAAAACCACGATGCGGTCAATAGATGCAGAGATTCACTTGATAATTCAACATGCATTCCTGACCTAAAAAAGTAAAAACCACTCTTGGTTAGTGGGATGGGTGACCCTTCCTTAAAGGAATAACATCAGGCTTCGAGGGAAAAACAGGAAAAGCATTCCTACTGGATACACATCTTATATAATTCTTAATTCCTTGATATTAATATCAAGCAAAAACTATGATTTAATATAGTTTTAGAGGTTCAACTTAATATGGAATAGTAAGAGAACCACATAAAAGTAAAAAACTGAGAAGAGGCAAAATGATTTTTGTCTGCAGCTGATGTGATTATATACTCGAAAACTCCAAAGAAACAATCAGAAACTATTAAAAGCCATAAAATAATTAAATAAGGCACTGGTTAAGAGTGTCTGTAACTAAAAATCAATTCCCTAGAGAAAGACAACATAACGGAGGTAAAGATTTCATTCATAACAGCATTAACACATGAAAATCCCCAGGAATGAACTCACCAAGAAATGTGCCATATCTGCCTGAAGAAAATTTGAAAATGCTACTGAAATACAAAAGAACAGCTGCATAAACTAATAGGAAAATCAAAATGATACAGCTGTCAATTCTCCCTAAATTAATCCACAGATGCAACACGATTTCAGTCAGAATGTCAACTCCTGGGGAATGGTAGAAGACACCTTAAAATTATTCACAAGGCAACCTGCATATTGTCTATACATGTGAATAGTTAGGGAAACCTGAAATAGCATAAAAATGAGACCAGAATATATTATAAGTACAATTAATTACAACAGCTTGATAATGGCATTGAAATAGAAATATCACTCAAATAGAATATAGAGTCTAAAAATGTACCCAGACACATATCTAGTATAAATGTAATGTACTATTGAAATGGCATTTCAAGTCAGTGGGGAAAAAGGACAATTCAAATTTGTTGCAACCACTTGCTAATTATGGGAAAATGGGATTCTTACATCATTTTTACTCTAAAATGAATTATTGATGCAACAATGATTCAAATTTCAAAATATAGTAAATTACTAGGAAAAAAGATTAATGTTTTTTAATCTGATAGCCAGTGAGAACTTTCTAAGACTGACAGAAAACACAGAAGTCACAAAGAAGAAACCTAGATAAATCTTGGCTTCGTAACAGTCTAAAACTTACTGTACTACAAAAATTATGACAGACCAGGAAAAATCTACACCACTTATAGACTTAGTACACATGAAGAATTAATTTCCCAAATATACAATAAACAACAAAATCATAATACAAAGATAATTTAACAGAAGCATGGCAAAGGTCATAAAAAGGTACTTAAAAAAATGACCTCATAAAAGTTACAAACTAGATACTAGTTTTTCACAGATTAGTAAAAATAAACAAATCTTATTACTAATGAGAATAAATCATATTATTAAAAAATGAACAAATAAATGTGGATGAACACTTAAGAAAACAGGCTCTCTCCTATGCTATCGGGTAAAAGGTAAGATGGTGCAACCCGCCTTATTAGTAATTCGATGTTTACTTAAATTTAAAATGTAGTTTGGCAGAGCAATTTCTAGAAATGTGTCCCGTAGATATGTTCACACTTGTAAACAAAGTCATATACACAGGGAACTTCTCAGGATTTCTGTAATCACAACAGCCTGACGACAACAAAGGGCTCATGTCACCCCTCCTCATCTTGGCACGTCTAAATCTTGTCCATCCTTCAAGGACCAGCTCAAATGCCAATGATTCCGGAACAACTTTCCAAACTCCTCAAAATAACACTGCAGGGTTCTCACAGTAATTAAATTATAACACGTTTTGTTTTGTTTTTGTTTTCTGCAAGTTTGCATCCAATTTCATTAATTAGTTGTTTTGCATTTTATTCTCGAATTTATTTTTTCTAATTTTTATCTCTATTTTGTCCAATTTTAAAGCATCTTAAGAGAAAGCATGCTTCAATTCCTTTTGTCCTCCCCACCCATCAGTCAGTGTGAGACCCAGCACTCAACAAATACTTTAAAATCTATCACATGTGATGGTTCTCCAAGTATTTACATATTAACTTTAAAAAAACACAAGGCTGTCATTTATAGTCCTAGTTCCCAGCTCATACCACCTATGTTATAGTTTCTTTATTTAGGGATGTGAAGATGGTATGAAATCTATTTTTTTTAATTCATATTTTGTATATCTGAAATTTCCCATCCAAGGAAATCCTAAAAAACTGAGATCTGTTAGTAAGTAGAACACTTATTTAAATTAACAGCTTCCTACCTATCATCTCACATAGAAAAACAAAACCAAAAAACCTAGGCTCTTGAAACTGTATTGTAGTAACGAGAACGTAAAAATATTAAATCCTGATTAAAGAATAGTATAACGGGTATATCAATTTTATCCAGCGTAGGAAATATTTAAGCTTTATTTTGATAAAACATTTCAGATTCCCTATCACAGCATATCAATAGGCGAAATGTACAAAGACTGATTTTATACTTCATTTTATATGTCAAGTCCCCAACCTCAAGTAAGCAAGTTTCAAAATACAAGTGCTGATCATTTCACTACAGGTAGTGATTGAAACAAAAATAAAAAAGTTTTCGGCGCTTAAGTGCAATGTAGCTTTAATCAAAAAAGACTTAATTCCACAGGACATGTTTTCCACAGTTATGAATTGGAACAGGCCGGTGACTCCAAGCTCGAGTGACAGCGTCACGTCAAGGTCAGCAGAGGCGGCCACCCTTCTTACGTTCTGGACGATCTCCAGTGCGTTTGCTTTCTAGAACCTGCTCGGAGTCTAATGGAATAAGATCAGAGAGATAAGCACTGGAGGGTGACAGAACTGCTCTGTGTGGCACAGAGGCACAGCCTGATGGTGGTGGCCGCCCATCGACCTCCAACGCCAGCTGATTTGCCAGATGGACACTGCCTGCAGCTATGGCTCCGATTAAGGAACACACAAATTTTAACAGAAAAACACTCTGTACTGCTGGTTTTAAAAAGCAGGTAGTGCTATGAAAAAGCAACCATTTAAATAACTGAGTACTCACATTTTTTATAAGGTCATGCCTTAGGAGAAGTTTTGATTTCAGAAATGTCATTTTATGGACCCGGCATCAAGTATCTGCACATTATGTGTTTCATACAATATAATTTTAGAAACTGTGAGGGGCACAAAATAATCACAATTTTAAAATCAAATTCAAGTGATCTTAAAAGACACAAACTATAACTTTTTGTTCAGCTCAGATATCCAGTAGAGTTATTATCTATGTAAAAAAAGCAGTCAAAGAAAATCTGTAACTCTGATAATGTTCAACCTTTTAAGCAGGCATAACTCAAAATTAAAGGGCTCCTCTGGCATGAGTGAAAGTAAGGAGCTTCCTGACTCTCAGCCACCATTTGTAAACTGTTTTAGGTTTTACATAATTTCCACAGTCTTAATACCACTATTTTAATTCCGATAAAAGAAATAATCTTTTGAAGTAACTGGCCTCAGAAATGGGCACGTATGGATAAGAACCCAAGTAGATAGGAGCTCACACATCTAGGGCAATGCTGCTCTTAACAAGCCTGATCCTGCCTGATCTCAGAAGCTAAGCAGGGTTGGGCCTGGTTAGTACTTGGATGGGAGACCACCTAGGAAAATCAGGTGTTGTAAGCATTTAAAAATAAAAAAGCTCAGGGAAAAATGGACATGGCTAGCACAATTTCTCCCAAATTATACAATCAGTCTACGACAGAAGCAATAGTTTGGCAACCTTGGGAAGCTCAAATTTCTTTAGTTATTTTTGTTTTACTAAACAATCTGAAGTAAGCGCTTTTAAAAAGAAAGCAAAGAAAAATTAAAAAATTAAACAAAGATGCAGCCTGGAGCATTTTATTTTCGTAGAAGTCACCAAAGGTCTTTGCTTTGGGACACTGTCTTCCCTTTCTATTCTCCACTTTGTTATGAAAGATCAGAAACAAATCTCTCCTCAAAGCAGGCGTATTTCAGAACGCCAGGGGATGGCTTATGATGTTTTTCTAATTTCCTGCCCAGCCTAGAATGTGAAATCTAAACAAGCATCTCAATGAAAAATTTTCTCCCATTTGCATCAAGTCTCTATACTGAAGGAGGTGGGCCAACTAAAAACCACAGCTGTGGCTAGGTTCCTCAACCTGATAAAGACAAAAGCTCTAGCTGGAAATTCACACAAATCAGAAATAGGTTGGGAAAAAAATTATCATCGTCCATAAGACTTTCCAGTAAATGCCTGCTCCAAATCAAATATCGTAACGCTGCTGATCAGCAGGTGGAAATCACCAGCCACTGGCCTCGGCCAGTTGTCTGCTGAGCTGCCTGCTTACAGCTCCCTCTTCCAGTCAGTTAAGGGGACGGCACTTGAACCCACAGGCTGGCTCCTTTCAGGGAGTAATTTTGACCAAAACTAACCCTAAAACCGCTTTCCTCAATCCCTCCTTTCTTTTCCCCAAACTGTTCAATCACAGGTTAAGGTAGGGATGTACAGGAAGCAGGGTGTTTTATATGGCACCGTACCCTGTAAGAAACCCAACACTGCAGCGAAACGGGAAACTGCACAACACACTTACATTCTGTCTATCCACAGAGATGATTTCTGCCCCGGAACAGACAACGCAAGAAAGTGCGTTCTGCCCCAGAGGAGAAGCTGAAATGCCACAGCGTGACCCTATGTCCATTAGAGAGCCAGCATAATTTAACAGGAAAGCACGTTATCTATTTTACCAATCGCAGTGTTTGTCATTTGGGCTCAACTGGACACCTGTCCTGTCTCCCTTCAATCGCACGTCTCCGAGAGGACGTGTTCACTGTCACGCTTTGAGACGCGCACGCGCCGGGCCAGGGCCGTTCGCCTGCGTGGCCACGTCAGACCACTGACGTCGTGCTCTCGGGGTTCACGCGGACGAGTCTGGACGCACTCCTCAGGTCCTGGAGCTGCCGGGCGGGCTTGCCCACACCTTCCTCAAACCTTTTCTCCACCACGGGAAGGACCGTTTCATACAGAAAAGACGCGTTTTGCCTGATGAACGCCTTCTTCTCTGGGTCCTGCTCGCAGCGCAGGCTGTAGTCCACGTGCTGGACAGCCACCAGGATGACCTCCAGCAGGCTCTCCAGGAGCACCACGTGCAGCTCTGGGAAATATAGCTTGAGGGCCTCCTCCAGGAAGCCCATGGTCTGCTTGGTGAAGGCCACCACCGTGTAGCTGAGGCTCACCCAGCAGCCATCCCCCGTGTACTGCTCGAAGTCACCCACGCCACAGGCCCGCATCTCCTCCTGGAGTTTGCCCAGGGCCTCGGGGGTCATCAGGTTCATCCTCCGCCACATCTCCTCTGAGTTGCGGTGTTTCGTAGCTTCGATGATGATTTCTTTGTAACTGTGCAAGGCCACCTGGATGTCCTTCACCAGAAGAGCATGGATTACGAAGGTGAGGTCTAGCCCGATGTCTCTCAGCTGCTGACAGTGCTCTTTCGCCACCTTCACACACTCGGCGGCTGTGGAGAGGCTCTCCTTGCTATCAAACACCTGCTTGCTGAAAGCACCCACAAACACGCCCATGGCCGACCGAGCCCAGGCCACGAAGGCAGAGTAGCAGCCACTGTCGGTGCCTGCGAAATCCGTCTCAAACTCCTGGGCAGTCTCAAGGAGGCTGGTAAAGAAGACGTGGCATAGCTTGTGAATGTAGAGCAGAGTGGACCCCTCAATACGGAGCTGGCGGATGGCCGTGTGCACAGCCGCCGCCCTGTTTCTCAGAAACAGCTCGCAGGCCTTTGTGCACTGGCCGAGCCGGATGAGCTGAGACACTGCCCTGCGAGTGGCCTTGGGGCCACCTCTCAAAGATCGATCTGGGGACAGTTCAAACACCAGCACCTTGGTGAGCTGTCGGACGCGCTCGTCCACTCTGGCCCTTAGTTCCTTTACGGAAGGGGGGCTGGGCTTGTCGTCCAGGTAGTGGTTCAACTTATCCAGCAGATCCACTGCCCCTTCAAAGTCTCTCTGGGCAATACAGACGTCTAGGTCCTCGGGCAGCTCCTGGATCCATTCCATTGACAGGTCCACCTTCTCTTCTTCCGCCTCCGGAGCAGCTGGCTCATCTTCCTCGTCGTCCTCAAACGGGTTCCCGGTCTTGGCTGTGACTTGGGGCGGCACCCGAGGGGCCGCTGCCTCCTCCTGTTCCCTTCGTCTTTTTTCACTGAGGGCCCTCTTGGTTTTCTCCAGCACTTCCAGCCATTCTCGTTTGATTTTCGCATTTTCCGCCTGGAAAATGCGGCTCTCGGGGAACATGAGCAGCTTGAACATGTCCTTCATGGGCGGGTTGTCCTTCACGTTGACCACCGCCAAGCCGTCTAGGGCATAGAGGGCGTTGTAGCGATACATGCCCCGCCGCTGGGGCAGCCAGGTGGCCACCAGCAAACAGTCGTTCATGAGGAAGCCGTGCACCCGCTGCAGCTGCGTCATGTGGTCCGCCTCGTACTCCACCAGGTCCCCGTTGTACACCAGGTACTGTCCCGGCGTCTCCAGCAGGTGCCTGCAGCCTTCCACCTTCTCCAGCAGGGTGGTAAGAGTGCGCTGTTTCCCCTCCTCGCCCGGACCCGCAGAGTCACGGGAGGCGCCCCCAGGAGCGGGAAAAAGGCCAGCCTGGCCCCGGAGGTGGTCTCGGCCGCCCGCGCCACCCCCACCGTCCTCCCCTCCAGAGGCTGCAGCGGCGGCGGCGGCAGGCGGCAGCAGGGTCAGCGGGATGCTCTCCAGGCTGCTCTTCTGCTCGGTCAGCAGGTGGCTAAGCTGGTACATCTCGCTCTCCAGGTAGGAGATCTCGCGGGCCGTCTCTATGAACTGCCGGTAGTTCTGGTACACGTTGCGCTTAAGGTTCTGCGCTGTCTCCTCCGCCAGCGCCTGGATGCGCTGCCGGTGCTCCTGGAGGTCCCGGTCCCCGTCCGACTGCTGCGAGAGCTGCTTCACGTACAGCCGCGCGTCGAAGCCCCCAGACTCCAACTGCCGCCGCAGGCGACTCGCCCCACTGTCCGACATCGCCATCACCACGTCCGTCTGGGTCTTGCGAAGTCACTGTCACTCTCGCCGCCGCTGTCTGAGCTCACGCAAGGCCGGCGGAGTTGCCAGGCTGAGGAAACAAGATGCAAGACGAGTACGCCTGCGCCGAACTCTGAGCGTCCGCTGGTGCGCCTGCGCAGCGGGCGGAGTGCGCGTAGTGCGCCTGCGTAGAAACGCCAGCGGCCTACAGCGCTTGCGCGGAAGGAACTGTTGCGGAAGTCGGTGGAGGGCGAGGCAGGGCGGCGTAGGTATTGCGCATGCGCCGAGCGTGACGCCGTTTGACGTTACTGGCGTACTGTGAGGCGGTTATCAGCTTCCTGAAACCGTCCACGGTCCTAATCCTTGAGAACCCAAGTTTTGAACCCTCCACGAGGTGTCACGCTGAGTTCTCTCTCTCTTTTTTTTTTTAAGCCTCAGAACCTCGGCTTCGGGGTTTGGGTCCAGCTTCGTTCTCGTTCTCGAGTCGGTTTCCCGAGTTCTCGCGAGACCCGCGGGCCGAGCCGAGAGCAGCCCGAGAGCCGGTATCTCCCAGGAGCGCGGCCCGGCCTGCAGAGCGTCCGAGCGGAGCTGCGGCCTCGCGCCCGTGCGAGCCCGACGCCGGCCGGCCGACCTCGCCCGGGGCCCCGGCAGCGATGGACGAGGACCTGGTTTTGGCGCTGCGGCTTCAGGAGGAGTGGAACTTGCAGGTGTCGGGGCGCGCCGCGGCCCAGGAACCCCTGTCCCTGGTGGACGCGTCCTGGGAGTTGGTGGACCCCACCCCAGATTTGCAGGCCCTGTTTGTGCAGTTCAACGACCGGTTCTTCTGGGGCCAGCTGGAGGCCGTCGAAGTGAAGTGGAGCATGCGGATGACCCTGTGAGTCGCGAGGCCAGCGGGGAGCGGGGCCGGCAGTGTTCCCGCGGCCACCCGGGCCCTCAGCCCCCCGCCCTGCCCTCTCCCCGCCCCGACGCCCCGGGCCGTTAGACGCAGGGTTGGGGTCAGACCCGGGGTGGGGGCGGTGGGTCCCCTGGGTGCCCCGCCCCTCGCCCCGCCCCCACCTCCCTAAGAAAGATGCGTTCCCCGCCCCCCGCCGCGGTTCGATTTCTAACGGACACCGTGAGAGAGGACGTTTTTTCGAATGTCACCCCGCTCGAAAATAAGTGAGCGCGTTTCCGATTTGTCTCATGGCCTTGCGTTAGGGCCTAGGAGCGGGGAGCAGCCTGTCCGCCCCGAATGCTCGCTTTAGGGTACCTGCGCTCCGCGGGAAGCCCGCGGTTAGTGGACAGGGGCAGCCGTCCCCACTTGTCCGGACCCCAAGGGTGTCCAGGAACGCCCCTAAGTGTGAGAAACCAGGGGGAGAAGTTCCGATTGGAAAGCGTCCACTCCTGTCCACAGACGGAGTTTTTAACGAGATTAGGGGGCGGTCATGTGCCACCCGGGTCATTTTGTTAAGGAAGGACCCCAAATAAGACAGATTAAGGTGTGGTAAAAACTGTGCGGTACAGGTCTGCGGCGTAGAGACTTACTGCCACAACATGACAGCGCTAGGGAGGGCGTGGGGCCAGCTGCAGAGGTTCTGTTCTCTGAGCTGTTGCAGCCTGGCCAGGGTGAGGACAGTGCCCCTGCCCACGTGGCCCCCTGCCTGGGTGAAACATCTGTCCTGATGGGGAGAGTGAGTGCAATTTGGGGAAAGTCATCTGCCTCCACGCATTTGCTGTGTCATCCCGGTTTGCCTTTTGTCTGTATTTGCCAATAACCTTGTGGTGGTGGTTTTTGGTTTTTCAGGTGTGCTGGGGTGTGCAGCTATGAAGGGAGGGGTGGAATGTGTTCCATCCGGCTCAGTGAACCCCTCTTAAAGCTGAGACCAAGAAAGGATCTCGTAGAGGTAAGTGCTGCAGTTAAAGACACAGAATGACACACTAGATTAAAAGATACGCATCAGATGAAGACACATGTATGTTAAATGTATAGGGATGGAGGAAAGTACATCATCTAAACACTTAACAGAAATTTGTGGCTACCTTAGTATCAGACTAAAGATCTTAAGAAGTTTCATTAGAGAGAAAAGGGCACATTATAATAAGCTAATCTGTTAAATAGATATTCTAACCTAAATAATTACGGTCCTAAAAGTCGTAACATAACTTTGAACTACATGAGGCATAAATTAGCAGAGTCAACAAAGTAAATAATCCACAATCGTAACTTCAGTTAACTCAACTCTTGATAACTCAGTGAATAAACAGAAGAATAGTAAACATAGAACAAAAACTGAACATGATTAACCAAAGCAATCCTAATGAAGATGCCCAACTGGACAGGAGTAGCTTAGTGAATATGTTGCGTAAATAAACACACGGACTACCTAAGTTGGAATGAATGGGGATCAGAAAAGTGAGGCCATTAAACCTATGGCCCATTCTAGAAAAATGGTTCATGACTTTGTCAGCTGAGAGGAACCTGTGAGCCAGAGAGGATTAGGATCCCAGGTAGAGTAAGGAAATGCATTTTATTTAAAAAGTACTATAACAGATTAACGTGATTGTTTTGTGTTTCAGACCTTGTTGCACGAAATGATACACGCCTACCTGTTTGTCACTAACAACGACAAGGACCGGGAAGGGCACGGCCCCGAGTTCTGCAAGCACATGCACCGCATCAACCGCCTGACTGGGGCCAACATAACGGTGTGTAAGCCACGCCTACGCCCCATGTTGCTTATTCCTCCAGGGTCCCCAGGACGGGACTGGGTAGAAACAACTTCTGTCTTTGAGGGTCCCCAGTGAGCTATAGGCCTAGGGACATGGCGGCTGGCCTGGCCAGAGTGGAGTGGCCACGGGCTCGTGCCTCAAGGCCTCTACCCGCTCCCAGGCGACTTCAGGCTTGCCACCCATCCTGAGCTGTCACAGCTGTCCCAGGACCTGCCTCCTGTTGTGGTCTTCTCCGAACTGAACAGGATGTTAACTCCACAGACATTAAGCGCTTGGTACTTTGGGTTTTCCCTGCCTTCAAAAGGCAGTGGAGGCCAGCATGATGGACAACGGAACATACTCACTCTCTGTGTTTCTAGCTGTCAGTGCTACTTTTCTAGAGCTTGTTGAATTACTTCAGCCTCTAAAAAGAGGTTTGTATTAGAAAACAGTCACATAAAATCCAGACTGGCAAAAGAACTTTGGAGTTGCCAGTGCATGAGACTTAGTTTCTTCATTAGAATGTGCATTTCCAGCCAGGTCCTGGGTCGTCCCTGCTGTTGGAGACGGCTCTTCCGCAGAGGTCTGTATTTGTCCAGGAGGGGGCTGGTCCAGTACACAGCACACTCTCACTCTTTCAGGTCACATCCTGTTATCACTAACTCCACCAGGCATCCTGTTCACGGTGCCGCCCCGTTTATTTTAGTGACTACGTTGTTAAAAAGTGTTGTCCCAGGCTGGAGGGGTTACGGGAGCTGGAATCAAAACAGACCCAATTCCTGGACTTTTTGGCCATTGAATTAGTGAGCATAGTCCTCAACATAAGAGGGAAGGCAGGGTCTTACATGCCTCTCTGCCCCCACACATTTGTCCTCCACTCTCTTCTGCGGCTGCTGCAGTGGGCATTGTTTGCATGCCTGCCGAGTAATAGACATTTTGCTTACGATGGAGAGAGAGTGAGTGTAAAACTGGCCGGAGAGTTATAGAAAGCTTGGCATTCTTTCCCACAAAGAGAACTTTAAAAAAAAAAAAAACGTCTTTGATAAAACAAAGTGAAACAAAACCTCATGCAGCTTGTCTGATACCAGTGGTAATGACCCATGGAGATGACAGAGGCACCCAGAGCCACTTAAGAGAATCAGTTTGTAATGGTGCCCTGCCTTCTCGGTGCCACCAAGAGGGGAGGGCTCACCTTCCTTTCAGACAGGACTCCTGTGTCTTCTGCTTAGGGTCTTGGGAGGAGGTCACTGAGGATGAAAACAGGATCCTGTTGGAGTGAAAAGCACATTTATTTGACTTGATGCGTGAAGCTTTCTACACAGCACGGACTTGGCACCTCTGTGCCAAGCCCACATTTGCCCCTCGGGCACAAAGATGAAAATGTTTGCATTTAGGAGACCGTTTCACTGATAGACAAAACATGATACCCCATAAGGATCACTGCAGGGACCCAGCACTGTGAGGACGTGGAGCAGCCCTGGCCGGATGCTCACATGGTCTGGGTCCAGCGTCTAAGGCAACAGCTGTCAGATCTCAGTGGTGTGACTGGCAGGAAGTCATCTTTCCTATAGCGTCATGTAAAATCTCTCCCCTGTCCTGACTTGTGACCGTTTCAAAATTTGTTCACAGACTTTCAGCACGTATAGACGCTTTTTTATTTTTTGTCTTCTCACATTTCTTTTTGTACACCTTCTGAGTAATTTCATTAGCTGCTGTTTGTCATTCAAATGACCTTTCAAATAGAAGCTAAACATAGTTGTCTTTCCCAAAATAAAATTTCAGAAACTGGGAAGGTGGCGGTGAACACAGCAGCTGCCGGTACATTTCCCGGGCTGCTGACCCGGCTGACCCCTCTCTGCGCAGGTGCACCATGCGTTCCACGACGAGGTGGATGAGTACCGGAGACACTGGTGGCGCTGTGACGGGCCCTGCCAGCTCAGGAAGCCCTTCTACGGCTACGTCAAGCGTGCCACCAACAGGGCGCCGTCCGCGCACGACCACTGGTGGGCTGAGCACCAGAAGTCCTGTGGTGGCACCTACGTCAAGGTCAAAGAACCGGAGAGCTACTCGCAGAAGCGCAAGGGGAAGGCGGGCGCAGGAGGGCGGCCCGTGGCGAGCGGCAAAGGTGAGTGGTGACGCCTGGGAGTGCCCCAGAGCCCAGGGCGGTGGCGGATAAACAGGCTCTGCTCTGTGGGCGGGGGGATAGTGCAAGTCCCATGGCCCCGTGTGACTCGGTCATTAGGAAACAGGAGGCAGAAAGGTGGTCAGAGCGAGTGCTGCAGCTGGGAGAACAATGCCCGGAATGGCTGTCCCCATGACGCCCCTTCCTGTCGGCCCCGTCCAGGTGGCCGCGTTGGCCATGCGCCTTTCCACTGGGAAGAGGATGGGGAAGGGGTGTGATATGCATGCGCCAGCGTCACCTCTCAGTCTTCCCTTCTGGGCAAGTTCAGGGGTTGTGCCTGGTGAAGGGGTCACCAGGTCGCTGCTGCCTTTCTGGGACGCTGTGACATGATGTGACCCAGGGACACACGTCTTGTCCTGAGTCTGAGTTGTTCACTTGAGGAGCTCAGGACACCTTACATGGAGAGACAGGGTGCTGGGTGGTTCCCGGGGCGAATGGTCTCCCCCCGTGCGAGGCGCCACAGCCCTGCCCCAGGCGGCCTTGCCCGAGGAACCACCTGAGGATGAAATGGTATTTCTTTATTTGGAGAAACTGTGCTTTGGGAAGGGGGTGTCCTGTGGGCCTGTCGCCGCGTTCATTACTCTCTGTATTGAGGGAAGATGTCTTCTGCCTCTCTTACAGGTACAGCCAGCAGAGGCGGGACGCAGCCACTAGTCCCGTTTGGCGGGAAAGGCTACGTCCTGGGAGCACCGGGCCAGGCCGCCCCGCCTGGGGAGGTAGCTGCGCCACACGCCACTCGGAAAGCTCAGGATTCCTCACGTCACGACCGTTCGGCAAACACTGCAAGACCCCGTTCTAAAACCGAGGTGAAATTTGTCCAGAACGGTTCAAGTAAGAAAACTGTAGTCCCCCCTGTTCTTAGCAGTGGTCACCAAAGCGTTTTAAGCAACTACTTCCCCCGAGCGTCGTCGGCTCCCAGCCCGAAGGCCCTGCGGGGCGTGGACGGGCCCCCAGCGTCAAGCATGGTTGTGGGCAACAGCGGCAAGCACCCCACCTCCGTCGGGTCTCAGAGAAGAGCTTCGGCATCCAAGGCTGCCCCGAGAAATTCCACGAGAGCAGCGGCATCGGCCTCCGTGGCGGCCCCCCAGGACGCGAGCCGGCCCGAGAACGAGGTCCCGGGCAAGCGGCCCCGGCTGGAGGGTGACGCTGTTGGTGCCAGCAGCCTCGTCAAGGAGCGTGCGCAGAGCGATGGTGGCAGCCCAGCCAGTGCATCCCTTGCCTCCACGGCCCAGGGCGAAGTGGTGCGCTGCCCAGTGTGCCGTGGTGAAGTTCTGGCGTCTCAGATCAACGAGCATTTGGACTGGTGCCTCGAAGGCGAGAGCACCACAGTCAGGAGGAGACAGCTCTGAGGAAAGGATGGGCTTCACATCCTGCCGCCGCCACCTCAGCTCGACCGCTGTGTCCTCCCCTCAGGGACTTCTGCTTAGTGCAGAGATTGTAGCTTATGACCCGGTTCACGTGGCCAGCATGGAATGTTCTCGTTTACACATGCGTACATGCCGTTGTAATTAGCGACATGTGAAGGTGCTGTCTGTATCCGCTCTCGCCTTGCTCCTCTGGAGCCCGCAGTTTGTTCTGAAAAGTTTTTACATGTATAATTTTTAGACACTTTGTTCTGTCTTGCTCTTAAAGGTATTTAAATCTGTTAACCTATGTATATTTCTCTCAGAGTATTTAATGAGGAATTAAATATATGGTTAAATTGAATATTTATTAATGTTGAAACTCATTCCCAGTACTGTTGGTATTTAGTGTCAGGTATATTGACCACAATGAAAATCTAGAGTACAAAATATGTTAGTTGTTTCAGAGTGCTCAAAATACTTTTCTAAATCTTTAAACTTTTTCTCTTGAAATCTTAACAGGAAATGAGTTTTATACATTTTAAAGAATTTTATTTCTGTTTCACTTTGGTGGCAGCAGATTTTAGGTTAAAATAGATAAAGAGTATAGTAAAAGAGATTTATTTTGGAATATTACTAGTAACAACCACTATGATTCTGTGGGCCAGAGTTGTTTTCTCAGATTTTACACGAGTGGTAAATAAAACTTGGTGCTAAGTAATCTGTACATATGACAGCAAAGTTGCGTAGTCTGTTTCACAGTGAGACGTAACCTAGAAACAGCATTATAAATCTTAAGCCAAAGTTGAAACCATTATGACAAGGAATACCACGTGTGCATTTAAAAATAAAGTTGCATGTCACGACGGGCACAGATATGTCCCACTCATGCCACCATGTGGCGCCACGCTCCCAGGACCACAGTCCCCAACCTTCCCCTAAACTTCCGTGCCATGTGGCTCGTACGTGTGTGAAGCTCAGGGTCCTAGACATGCGGCCGGGTGGCCTCGCACCATGCTCGGCTGGTGTCAGCAGAAGGTGTCCTCGTGGCTGTGTCTTTCCAGCCGGCTCCTGCAGCCTGAGGGCAGCTGCCGTTGTCACCTCTGCCAAACAGTGTAACTTGCCTCGTTCTTGAACTTCATGGTACAGTATCTTTGTGGCTATGTGTGACGGAGTTCTGTGTTTTTCATTACTCTGTAGCATTTGCATGACTATGCCAAAGTTTACACATCCATTCTAATATTAACGGGCATCATTTCCAGTCAGGGCTAACTGTTAACGAATAGTGCCGCTAAGAATGTCATTGTCATCTCATGGTGGGTGCTCAGGGTCTAATTGTTGGGTCACGGCATGTTCATGGTTAGCGTTGGTGAATGCCACAGTTGACGCTCCTGCGAGCAGTGGATGAGGGTTCTAGTCATTCACCTGTTAACACTGTTCTCAGCCCTTGTCATTTTAGCCTTTCTGGTAGCGTTCACAGTTTTGATATTTCTTAAGTATGAAGTTGGAAAGTAGTATTTATTTAATAAACATAAATGATTTAAAATGTGTGTATTCTGTTACAATATATGCAGTTTTACTTTCACAGAGAATCATTTACTCTAATTCAGTTCAGTAAATTATGTGCAGTTGGATATTTTTTGAGCTCACATGGTACAAGTTTCTAGGGCTGTGAAGACAGCCATGTCCTCAGGAGTGTGACAGCCAGGTCGGGGGGACATATAAAGCCAGATGCATTTTCACACAGTAAATGTGTGACAGGCTTCCGCTAACACTGCGGGAACTAAGGGACAGCATGGCTGAGGGCCTTAGTTATGTTTCCTGGGGGAGGTGACATCTGAGCTGCTCTGGGATGAGTCAAGTCAGCCTGGTAAGAAGGGGGGAAGGGCCTTGTGACTAGGTGGACACAGATGGGCCACCTTCCTGGGAGGACAGCCAGCCAGAGAAGGTACAGACGGGACAGAGCTAGCCATGCAGAGCCCCATCTTTATGTCCAGTTCACGTGGCCCCTGATGAAACATCCGTCGATCCCGCCAGGCCTGGTGCCCTGGGGACTAGATGGGTTTGCGAGCCTGGCCGGAACATCTGAGAAGTGTTTTCATGGGTTCGAGGGGAGCACCATAGATGTGGGGAGGGAGACAGCACCTGCTGGGGAAGGTGTCGCATCAAAAGAGTCAGTCAGGGGTAAGTGATGACAGAAATGTTAAGACGCCAAGGAAACTGAAGCTAAACTGAGAATTTAAACCCTCACGTTAGCCCATGTTAAAAACTTGAGAAAACTTGTGCCCTAGGAAATCTGTTTCTTCCAAATCTGAGTCATTCACTAAGGAAATAAGTTCCATTCTAAGTTTCTCCCTGTGAAAGCAAACTTCCTACCCTAATAGCAGCTGGTGATTCTGGGATCAACCTATGAACTGCTATCATCACCCTTCATTTGGGGAGTAGACTTTGTTTTAAAGTCAAAGTATAACTACGTTATCTAGCAAAACTATAGAAAGTATTTGCTTTTGTAGAAATCTAAATGTGTGTCCTAACTAGAAAGTCTAAGGTGGGAGAGAAAACAGGACGAAAAAATTTCATGCTCTCCCACTGTCCCAAAGCTCTGACTTTTTTTGCAATGCCGATAGGAACTTCCAAGTAAATGAGAATGTGAGGAGAAGGAGCTGCTGTGTCCCCGGCAGGGCAGGGCTGCTGCCGGCTGTGGATCTGGCTGAGGCACACACAGAAACCATCATCTTGCCAATGCTGAGCTCTTCCTAGTTCTCTATCGACGGGCAAGTTTCCCATTGTCTCCATTTTTGTCCTTGAGGCTGTTGCTGCCTTGTTAGCAATATGTAGTTGTTGTTAACTAGCAGTGTATCCACCAAGTGAAGCAAAGTACACAATTATTCCAGATTTAATCGCCTGGGAGTCAAAATTAACAAGAGGCTGCAGCATGGAGACGAGCTCAGGCCTTTGCTATTACTGACATCCCACCAGGATGTCTGAAGCCCTTGACGACAGTCCTCTGAAATGACCAGGAAGGCCCGATCTCGGGGGCTCTGGACCCACATCCTCGTCAGTTTTCCACGTTGTGCACTATGATGCAGGAAGGTGCCACTGTCCCCCTATGTGCTGGGGCTAAACCCGCAGTGAGGTGTACTGTTGCTCACTGGGCACCAGGTGGCGCTCTTAGGTTAGTGTCTCTGAAAACCCGACAGAGAAGGGCCAGGGCCACTTGCCAACAACTGCCAGCGGAGCTGCCGCTGCCATGCAGGTTCACAGGCAGGCAGGTGGGGCTACGGCCAGGTCTTGGGAGTGGGGGTGCCGGGCAGAGAGCACGTGCTTCAAACAAATGGCCTAACCTTGGGACCTTGGGGCACCTTCACCTCCTACAGTTGTTTTTACTGACCTTCCACTCTTAACGCCAAGGAGAAACCAGGCTCAGGCAGGAAAGAAGCCAGCGCCCGCACTGAGCCCCTCCCATGTGGCCACCTTAGCACTTTGCTGGTGGCAGGCGCTGTGGCCCCCTGGGGCTCACGGACCATCCCCCGCCCCACACCAGGGTCCCACAGAACCAGGGCAGCCTCTAGGATTCTGCCTGTCAGTGGAGGCCATGGCTGCGTGCTTCTCCAGTGCCCCTGTCACCTGCTTTTGCGGACACACAATGAACACTGATCCTTCCCCAGGCTTCTGAAGAGTCTGAGCCTGTGTGTTGTCAAGCGTGGCCACCCCCAGACACAAACCATCCAGGTCTGACACATTTCGTGCAAACTAAATACAGTTGACCCTTGAACATGGGTTTGAACTTACACACGGGTTTTTCTCAATAGGTATTGTAACTGTGTCTTACGATTCTCTTAATCATATTTTCTTTTCTCTAGCTTACTTTATTATAATAATACAGTCTATAACACATATGATGTACAAAATATGTTTCTGTTATTGGTGACACTTTGAGTCAACAGGCTATTAATAGTTTTCGGGGAGTCAAAAGTTACCATCATTTTTGACTGTGCGGGGAGTCGGTGCCCTAAGCCCCGTGTTGTACAATGGCCAACGGTGTAAGAAAATCTGCATCTACATCAAAAAAACTACATTAAAGAATTGCTGTTTTACAAAAGATCCCTCACAAGACTCTTCTCTGTATTTGTATACATTTAAAGCAGCATATAAAGATAATCGTTGTACATGCACGCACGTGCGCACGCACACACACGCACACACACACACGCACAAATGGTTCCCAGGAACTCACTCACACCGATGCATTTACTTGTTCAGCTGCTTCATTACCAGGTTCTCAAACAGCCGCCTCCCACAGGGTCAGCAGACGGGCTCCAGCTCCTGATGTGACATCCGCAGTCACTGTGTCGCTGCTTGTCGATTGTTCGTCCTCGTTGCTGTGTGGTGTTTCATTTTGGGAGCACGTGTGTCTGTTTTGAACTCTTGGTGGTGTTCCTCCTTTTTCTCGATGTGCTTCATTATATTTTTCAGTTGAATCTATTCCTCCTTGGACACCTTATAATTTCATCTTAATTTGAGATCGCTTCTTAGTTTTCAATTTCTTTGCCAAGTTATAGCAACTCGTTTCACAGCTTTCTGAGGTTTTTTTTTTTTCTTTTTTTCTCCCCTTTTGGTCCCTTTTTGTTGTTCTGAGATTTCTATTTTAGGTGTTAATTCTTATTTTGCAGTCCTGTTTTAAGACTGGATATTGTTCCAGTTCTCTTCTGCCTTATCATTGGAGAATTTTTGGGAGCTGTAACTGACTCACTTTGTTCTCTTCTGATCGTAGTGTTTGTGGATATTGTCTCCCTTTTTCTGCTCACTCGAAAGGTATGATTTTGACTTGCATCGACAGTTGATCGTAAGCAAGCAGGGACGATGCTTGTGTGGCTTCTGGGTTTCTGACTCGAGTATCCTCTTCAGCTGGGAGAATGAAATGCTGTGCATCTCGGAGAAGAGGTGGGAGGGGCTGGGGTCTCCTCAGAGTTGGTAGTTTTTCTTCTTTAAGACCTCTGCTTCTTTCCCTTTACCATCAAGCCTCCAAGAGTCATCTTAGCCGCCCCCCAAAGGGCCCCCACTGAACTCGTGAGCCTTCCAGTGCCCTCCTCTTGACGCCGGGGAGCCAAGCCCCGACAAGCCCCATCGGCGTCCTCCCCTCACGGGGCCCCTGCTTCCCCATGCACCGCCACAGACGACCCCGCAACCCTCGCCCCTTCCCAAGCTCCCACCCTACTCTGCCTTCGCATAAACTAGCTCTGCTTTCACGTGCTTCTCTTCTGTAAGCGCTTACTTTTTTCTATCTCACAGTTATGCTCTGGGGACGAGTGACAGGTGACTCTGTTCTCCTGGTCTGTATGGCGCTGGAGAGATGATGAGAGAGATTCGGGTTTAGGCAGCTGCCAATATTTACTGGAAAACCAAAAGCCCAAGTACCTCCCCTTAAACATGAACCGGCAAAGCAAAACTGCCAAGACATGTTAAGGAAAACTAACGTAAAAGACAAAAATTATAATGAATAGAAGCAAAGTTTATATACTGTATCCATTAAATAAAATTAGTTGCTGTAAATTTTTTTTAAAATTTAGAGCGAGAGAGCTCTTGAAAAGGAAATACCTGCTAGTGGACATGAAACCCTTGCCAGGATGGGGAACCAGGTGTCTCCAAAATCAAGACTCGGTACACAGTCACTGAGAGAGAAGCAAAGGTTGCAGACAGCAGATGCAGTGGCTGCACAAAGGGGGTTCCAAGGAGCGGAGCATGGAGGGGAGAAGTGATGAATGTAATTACTATGTCTCCACACGCAGGGCACCAACTTACAGCCAGGCACACACCAAAGCATGCTGTACACCCCCAGAGCCCTGGGGACCCAGAATAATCCTATGAGCTTCCAAGAGGAAAAGTGGGTTCCATGGCGAGAACTAGGAATGAGAATGGCTTTGGCTTTCTCAACATGCAGTCTGGTGCCCAAAACCAGGGAGCCGAAGCTGTCAAAATCCAAAGGAAAATCACCCCCAAACTAGAATTCCAAGCTCAGGCAAGTCACCAATGAAGAGTGAGGACACCAGCCTTGCAACACTTACTCACGACACGCTCATTCCCAGAATGCGCCAAAGGACATGCCTTCGCCAGAGGAGGAAGCCTGGGAGCCAGAGCCAGACCAGTGTGGAGGGTGAGGGGTCCCCAGGACGGTGAGTCAGGGGTGTGGGGAGCTGAGAAGCCACAGGGAGAGTGTGAACAACCATGACGGTAAGGAACAAGGCAGCCGTGATCCACGCCAGCCTGGCCTGAGCTGTAGCCGCAGATGTGCAACGCGCTGTGTCTGAGACAGACGGAGAACAGCAGGGACACCTGTGCTCTCGTCAGCTCCCGTGCAGGCAACTCAGAGAAGCGCCCAACACAGTAGCATCAAGGTGGAGCCACGTAGCAGCTATCATCAGAACTAACTGGGGAGAGAACTGAGAAGGCGAGGGGCTGTTTTCCTAATGGCCCTCGTCGAACAAGATGGCTTCGTCCACGTCACGTCTAACTCTGCCTGACAAAAACTAAGGAAAGGGAAGCCTGACTTCTCCTCCTGCCCCCAGACTTCTTGATCAGAGGGAGACCTAAACCACCAACCTTACGGGCCTTTGTTCTGAGTTAAAGGGTCACCCGTGTGACAGCCCTGAAGCGCCTGCAATCTTTTGCGCTCTCCTCTTTCTTGTGCAGTGGCTTTTACATTTGAGTGTGTCTACTTACAGTCTTCGTGGCACAGGCCATGCCCCTTACATGTCATTGGTCCCCACTATGCAGCCTTGAGCACTGCTACGTGTCAGGTGACGTCTACCTGCTGGTGATTCTGAAAAGAACGTGACGAAACCAAAGCAGTCTGGGGAATGCGTCCTTGAGCTCAGATGTCCAACAACCCCACCTGAAAGTGTGGAGAGGGGCGTTTACTTCTCAACATTTATGAACAACTGGAAACCACCCCATGTGCAATTACGTCATCACGTATGTGGTAAAACATGTCATCACTGTGGTCACGGCCAAAACATGGCTCTCATTCCTGGGCTGTATCTGGGATAGTGAACTTCATCAGGCCTCACATGACTGTCTGGAGCTACAGTGCTTGTTTTCAGATAAGAAATGTTCTGACAGTCGCATGATTAGGTGGCTAAGCCAGAACTACACAGATTTGTCAAGTCTGTCGTGCTTTTCCCTACACTACCTAACTTACTCTTGTTTCTAACTCATTTGCCCTCTCCTTTAATTCGCCTGGCTATATCACAGTGCGATGTCCCAAATGTCACCAGACAGGCTGGGAAATAATGAAGATGCCACACTCAAATATTTAACTGAATGCACCTGATCTCATCTGATCTAGGAAGATAAGCAGGGTTGGGCCGGATTAGTATTTGGATGACCACCTGGGAAGACCAGGTGCTGTAGGCATTAAAAAATATTGAAGTAAGAGATAAATGAACATGTGCATCACTTCCACATTCCAACACAAACCAACCTTTCCTGCACACACGACGGGACAGTCATGGCACTGTGGGTGAGCATTGGATGCCCCTTTCTACAGAAGGGTGATAACGACACACTCAAGAGCATGTGTGTTTGAGTGACTTTTAAAATCCTATGAATAGAGACAGAACACAAGTGCAGAGATGCTGACACGAGCGCAGAGACCCCCAGGCCCGTGGTGCCACCAGGCCCTGAAGTTTCCTGTTCTCTCTCTTATTACCATTTATAAAAGTGAGCCAAACGTCCTGGGGTGGGCCGGACACGCGTGTGGGGAGCTCGGTGGCCAACGGAAGGGCCCGTGAAGAGTTGGCACGTCACGGATGAAAAAACAAAGGTAGCTTGAAATAACCACCATTGCTTTCCAGGAACATTTATACATCGTTTTAATGAGATTAGCTTTACAAGCAGCTGGAGAGCTCTTTCGTCACGCAAACACTGCTGTTCCAATGACACGACCTTCCAACCTGTTGGAACACGAATCCCCAAACTCTTTGCCTCTGTTGATAAAGGTCTGTACTTTACAGCTAGTTAATGTGTTGAATAAAAAAAGCATTAGAAGCTTTATCTTTAACCAGAATTAAACGCATTTAGGCCATAAATAATTTCAAATTTTGTTTTAAACACGGTCCTGCTTGGTGACAACCAACATGAAATGAACAGATTTTAAGTGGACACTGAAGAGAGGGCGATCTGATTTCATGATCCTTTCACAATGATCTCCAAGAGATTATATAAACTTTTCCAAAAAACACAGAACGCAGGACCTGTTCGCCAGGACGGCCTCAGATGGTGGAGTGACACTGCTTGGGTGGCTGACATGGGCTCCCGGATTCAAAGGCTGTTTCTGCACCCTGTGACGAGACAAGCCTTTCAGCAACGCAAGTTTCTGCCAGCATCAGAAGTGACGGCACTGCACGGCAGACCGACGGCGAGGCGGCTTATGCTCCCAGGCTGGGCTGGTGGAGACACAGGCTGCAGAGATGTCACGTTGTAACATCCGGGATGAGGCTGACGCCCAGGAAAAGCGAGAGTAAAGGATGGTTTTCTCCCCCAAGTTCTCCTAAGCGGGACTGCAACACTGAGTGTTTAATCCTGGCCTGAGTCCCCACCGTCAGTGCCACTAGCTGTTTTGCATGTTTTACATGAACACAGCAATCTTTTAATAAAAATTACTGAGCTTTCCATAGAAAAGGTCTCTAACTGAATATGAACTCTGCAAATGGAAAATTGTCCTAAGGTGAAATATACAGAAATACCTCTGTAAACTCACAACGTTTTGGCAAAGATCAAGGACAGAGACAGAAAGGTGCAGCAGGCAAGGCCTCACACCACAGCGCGTGCCACGGGGACCTGCAGTCCATGACGCCCATCCCGGCTGGCACTCCAGGGAACGGGGTCTGGGAGGCCGTGTGAGTCTGTAACAGTCCCTCCTTTTCTAGAAAGTAAGAAAGAAAACTCATAACACGTAAAAATAAAATTATCTTATTTTTTGCTTCTTTAGTTTTTTTTTTAAGCTGAACACACGTCTCCCGGTGCTGGGGCGAGGCCCGTACCGCGCCCCAATGCTGTCCCACAGAAATGACTCTGACCCGGGGCTGGAGGGGCCCCGGGGCGGGAAAACCTACGAGCAAAACCAGAAGTGCCAGCAGCCAACGGGAAGCAAAGGGGCGAGTGTGAGGACCGGGTGCGCATGGCGCAGAGGGCCCTGCACCCCAGGCCCCCTGTGCTGACGACCCGCAAGTTCACCCAGGGCCAGTCGCTGCGGCTCTTTAAGAATTTAAGATGAAACTGTCTTACTATTTTTTCTCATAGAACATGAACTGAAAGTTACTGGTAGTAGATGGTTTTACTGTTATGCTTCATTATTAACGATGTCAAAACGACGACAGCAGCAATCTTTAGAGTTCAAATCGGCGTGCGACAGCACCACAACAGTCTGGTTTTCCTGCTGGCAGTTAAAGTGCCCTCGTTTTAAATAAAAAGAAAATTAAAGCAGTCATCAGTCACTGGCAACAATCATTACAAAAGGTCTTTTAGGGCGAAATTTAATAGTACGAAGAGGTTTACAAAAATAGATTGATGCTATTTTGGGAAATAATACTTGAGTAATTTTTTTCTCAATTCAGTTTTGATAAATTGTACCTGATCATACAAAAATTACTTCAAATTCGAACTTGACTATATAAAAAAGGGAGAGATGAAATGAACTCAGCTAGATGACAGATCTGACAAAATATAAGAATGAAAAAATTCTACCCAGGGCACTTTTTTTAAATGTTCAGATGTAAATACCACTTTCAGTTGATAGCTTATATGCTTCCCATAAGCGATCACGGGTTTGGAGTCAGTCATGCAGTAAAAGCCACACAATCAAAATCTTCTTTCTGATGCAACACAAAAAAGTTGTTTCTTTTTCCTTATGAAAACGCCAACTGGTTGTCCCACTTATTTGCAGCCACAAGTTAATGAACAGTGTTGACAATCGTAGGTGACATGGGGTATTGCTGGATCAAAGTCTCTTTATAAGACGTCTTTACTGATCGAATCAGAAGGTTTATTTAGTTCGACCCTCACACCTTTTTCACCTGCAAGATAGAGCAAAAACAAAAACAAAACAACGTCCATTCACTCATTAAGTGCCGGAGAACTTCTGTCACCTCTTCCCACCGAGTCCCCAACTATGTGCACGAGGCTGTGGCCTTGCGAACACACGTCACCCAACCGCTGTCACACCAGCATTCCAGAAGCTGGCCCGGCACTGCCCGAATGATGTGCTGCTCTCAACTAAGGAACCTTCAGGGAAAATAAGGCTCTACAGAGACAGCGGTTTGTCTCTTTAAAAGCGACTTAAATTGCTATGTAATAGTAGTGTGTTTGGTAAAAGCACACGACTAGGCTTCTGCCACAAATAACAAGTTTAAAAACACAGAAAACACGAACATCCAGTTTTCACAGTTTTATAAAAGGCTGACGTGGGAGTCAGTTGCTCGTGCACGTGTGGCTGGTTGCTCAGCAATGTGAACACACAGCAGATGGCAGCGACAGAGGCGGGAAGTGGTCAGTGGAGGGGGAAGCTGAGCCCTGAGAGACAGTCCAGGGGGTGTGGGGCCACCACCCTGAGCACCCTCAGGTTCGGGACAGGGTGTGACCTAGTGGCGCCAGCGGCAGATGCCAGCTCCACACGCTTGTCTGAGTCACTGATCTGGACATTTTGTCTCCTCTGTATCATTTTTCTTCACATCCATGATCAAAGTGGAAGACTAGAGTTGGAGTGTTCTTTATAGCATGGAGGTTTAAAAGGAAATGGTACTAACTTCCTTCTCAGGGGACGAGAGGAAGCCAGGTGGCAGTCCCCAAGAGCTCAGCCGCCTGTGATGGGAAACGACGGTCACAGATGAAATCTCAGCTCGTATCTGAAAACCTCTCTCAGGTTCTCTGCCTCAAATGTTCCTCATCCTTGGACCCTTGGTTGGGTACAGCTAAGAATGAGGATGACTGAACAGTAGCCTCCGTCAAGCACGGGAACTAAGGGTGAGACAGAAATGAGGTGCAGCCTTCATGATCCCCCGCGACCCCGGCCCCAGTGGTGTTTACCTGTTAGATACTTCACTTTAGCTCGCGCTCTCTCATCTGCATCAAAATACCAAACGGTTATTGCGTACCTAGAAGAAAATTCAGAATAGGGTCAGAATGATCACGCCGGGGGAAAAAAGTGGCATGCTGCTACAGTGGTCTACGACACGCGTCACGTCAAAGTAATGTCTCAACTGCAATGTCATCAGAGGGTAAACGAACCGTTACCTCGATGCTCAGGGAGCAGAGTGGAGAGCCAGGGGCAGCTATACCCTGAAGCGTTTTGATGATGATCTCGACACTCACTTAAGCTACTGGGTTATGCGCTCTGCAAGGCCACAGATGACCAGGGACAGACAGTAAGAAGGTGAAAGGACGGCTGTCGGTGGGATAGCACACTGCCAACAGCACAGCCTCCCAAAGCAGTGACGAGCCCAGGACAGGGTTGAGGCCTGGGGCCCGTCAGTGAGAGCAACAATCACAGCTTTTGGGGATATCGCTGCACTGTGGCCGAGTATCATGGTGTGTGTTCATAACTTCACAACTTGAGTCACCAAGAAAGACTTAAATTATGCTAAGAATTTTTTAGGATTTTTATCAAAACGATTATACTATGCTTTGACGAAGTTTAGCTAAACATTTTTCTGAAAACTTATTTGGAATATCTCATTCCACAAACAGATGAGGAATTTCCAGTTTATTAAATACTATAAAGCACAGTTACGCTTTTTGGCATCAACAATGGGGAAAAGGCACAGGCAGGAGAGGAAGTGGAAGCGGAACATGAGGGATCAGCTCCTTGGCAGATGAAGCAGCCACAGTGCCCTGCAGGCTCTGGCCAGCGGTCACTGGGGACAGCAACACTGATCAAATGACAAGCCGGTGACCGTGACCATGCTCAGCCCTGTAAACACTGGATGTGGAGTCTGGGTGCCAGGGACACTGAGACCAAGGCCCAACAGGCTGCTGAGTGGCTGAGCGCTGGCCCCACCCCCGACTCCCCGTCACTCTCCACGGGCCCAGCCCCTTTCTTTCTGTCCAGCTCCTCCACTTTCACAGTGGCCTTGGTGACAGGTAAAGTGCATAGATGTGTAACTTTATATTTCCTTTGCCCCAAACTTCTAGTTCCCTAGTGATCGGGGTTCTCCCTCTGGAGCCCTAAGTCATGACCAGAAGCCAGCTTGCACAGTGCCATGCTGCTCCGTTCCCCGCTGTCTTCTGCAGACCTAAGGGGCATTCTCTGGTCCCCCGCCCCTTCTCCCGGGGTGGCACTGCCACTCCAGTCTGCCTCACTCGTCCTCCAGCCCAGCCGAGCTCTCCCCCCAGTCCCCTCCACCATGACCCACCCGCCATCCCAGGGCATGCACTCTCCTGTCCTCCAACCCCTGCTGCGCTCACACTCCCTACGCCCTGTGCATTCATTCACGACTAAAGACCATGAAAAGCTTCTGCTGCCCCTTTGCCTGGAAAGGTCCATCAGACCACACTCAGGGCTCCCTAGAAGTGAAGGTCTCAGAAGCCGAGTCACGGGCAGGGTGGGGCAGGCTCCAGCACAGCGGGGTGCTGGGGTGGCACCCCGTGTGTGTGCCAGGACCCTGGCTTCCAGCCTCGCTTCCTCCTGCCTCCAAGTGGCTCAGCCTATTCTCTGTGAATCAGGGCTGAAAGCAACAAGGCTCAGAAAGAAGCGAGAAAAGGGGTCAATGACAGCAAAGTCTTCAGAACTGGAGCTTTATCAAAGGCTGGCCCGTCTCTTAACACCATTATTAAAAGCCACACCCCCCCCCCACATGTCTGGGGAGTGTCCTCTCCCCACCAGGCCTAAGTGAATGCACGCCAGTAATTCGCTATTACAATGTTCCAAGTCCATTCTGCAATTAATAATAGGTATTATTTTTCTACAGTTATTTATTTTTATAATAATGTTTATTAACACCTTCCATCTTAACAGTCTTAATATTTTAATTGAGTCATGGTAAAATGTAAAAAAACCCTTAAAGACTACATTAAATATAGTTAAGTTCTAGATACTAAAACAGTATAATGTAGCAAAGGAAATAACTATTATTAAAGCTAAAAGGTTACTTTTCTAACATTAACTCCCACACATAGCAACTTTTTCTCTTCTTTCTTCCAATCATCTTCTCATCTACTCTCTGGTTACCTCTACTTTGTATCATTTTCTACCTTGTCCCCCACCTTTACCAAACCTTTTACAAAGCTGCCCTCCCCACTTTGCTATCTTAATTGTTCTAGTCCAAGCGAACACAGCTGACTCCCGAGCAGCTCAGGTCTGAACCGCAGGGATCTACTTCCAAGTGGCGTTCTCAACAAACGCCGTGAATGCATTTTATCTTCCTGGATTTTAACGCTTTGCCTCTACCTTACTTTACTGTAGGAACAGCACATGACACCCATAACACGCAGAGTACATGTTAACTGACAGCTTCTGTTGTTGGTGAGGCTTCCGGTCAACAGCTGGCTGTTAGCGGTTACGTTCTGGGGGGACTTGAAGGTTCTATGTGGACTTGACTGCGTAAAGGGCTAGGGCCCTGAGCCCCGCACTGGTCAACGGTCAACCGCATGCTCACAAAATCGCAGAAGAGAGAGAAGTTAAGAGACACAGAAGATGAGAAAGCCGCCAGGGCCGAGCTGACGCATGGCAGGGCAGGGGATGCTCGTCGGAAGCCACGTCCACCCTGTCTGTGCCCTCTGTCCCACCACTGTCCGAGAAGGAGCACTACCTGGTAGCGTATGCTGGCTGCACTTCGTGAGGGTTTCGGCGGTCAGACCAGAAAAACAGCAGTCTATCAAATTTGGGTTCAATGTCAGCAAACTGGGCTTTGCCTTCTGGAAAAATTCGCAGTATACCTCCACTTACCTAGGAAAAGAGCCAGATGTAAATATCACCAAGAATGGTACAAAATTAAATCTGTGGGCGGGGAGACCATTTCAGTGAATCGAAATTCTTGACTGGATTATGCACAAATATATCTCAATTAACAATGTTTGAAGAGGAGTTGAGATGCCAAGTAGACGCACTGACACTGATTTTTGTAAGTATTTGATGAAACACAAATATTATCAAAATCTGAAAGTCTTAAAATGACACCTGAAAGTTTTGGGAAGTTTTAAAAACTATATTTCTTATTCGCATGTGCTAAGACCTGCTTACCCTGCTCCTTACGTGCGTGTGTCTCTAAGTCACCTGCCTCGACTGCAGGCACACTTTGCTTTCTTGTGCTTCACAGATGTGTTTTTTCACAAATTGAAGGCAAGACAGTCTACCAGCAAAAAGACTATGACTCGCTTTATTGCTACAGTTGCGTTACTGCAGTGGACTGGATCCACACCTGCAATGTTTGGTGGGTAGGTCTACACCACATATGGCTGGGGATGTCAAGCAGCTTCTCGTACTTCCAACAGGTGATAGGGACAGTCACAAATTTAACCACTCTTAAAGAATTCAATGTATTAGTAGAAAATATCATTTACCATCACCATGACCCTCACCATCATCACCACCATCACCACCATCACTGATCACTGTCACCATCATCACCATGATTACTGTAATGTCACTATCACCACCACCACCAATCACCATCACCATCACCACCACCATCACAATTATCATCACTGTCACTATCACCGCCACCACCAATCGTCACCATCACCACCACCATCACAATTATCGTCACCGTCACTATCACTGCCACCACCAGTCATCACCATCACCATCACCACCGTCACCATCACCACCACCATCATCATCACCAACAACCATCATCACATCATCATCACCATTTGCATCACCACCACTGTGGTCACTATTTACTAAAGTCTCCCCTTCCTGACTGGGCCCTTACACACTGATGACTGCCTGCTTATGAAACTGGACCCCATCCAGAAAAGATTATTACTGTTTACCCCAATGTCTATCCTCCTTCACGTGGGATTAGACAGACCCAGGCCAATCCTGTCATCACTCTGGTCCTGTGGAGGCCCTGGCAGAGCAGGGAACGGAGCCCAGGAGCTGTCCCTGTGTTATCTGTAGTCTGGAGGATTAACGTGAGGCAAAATGCCCCCGTGTGAGTAGCACTTGACCACTGAGAAGCAAAACCCGTAAGCAGATGGCTTCTGACCTGGAACCAAGATGTCACGAGACTGAGCCTTTTCCCAGGGTCTATAGTTAGAGATGGCTGATGAGGCTCGTCCGTAAGTCAGTCAGACTGGCACCCTTGCTTGCCCTCCACAGGTCCCCGTGCCATCCGGAGTGATCCCCACAGCACTCCTGCATCATCGGAAGAGCCTCTGGACTGTGACCAAGGACATGTCTTTTCTTCCCCCCAACACCTTCCCTCTGACTGCAGTCACTGGGAACCTCACCGGTGATCCACTGAAAATGTTTCAAAAGGAATATTTGAAGCTCCCCATCTTCCTCTGGGAAACCTCCCCGACTCTGAATCAGGGTCTCCTAGTGCCCACAGCCATCTGTCCCACACTTGGCACAACCAGCCGTCACCTTGGTCCACTGACCTGCACCCTCCACTAAACCCAGCTCTGCAAGGGCTGTCTCCATTTCTGCTGTGTCACCAGCACCCAGAACAGTGCCTAGCACATGAGGCACAGTCAGCGAGTTCTTGTGAAGGAAGTTTGCAGTTCTATACGTAAAGACACTAAGGACTTTTTCCTGAGTGTGTACTGATATAAAAACTATGCATTGACGACTTTGGTTAGGTCATGCCAAAATTAAAAGATTAGTCTAGAAAGAAACTAACAAAATACAGAAATTAGGAGTTGATCGATTTATTTCTAGCTTTCTAGATATTTATAAATCTGAAAAGAAATTTTTTTCTTTACGTTTTAACCAAAGTTACACCGAATGATTTTGTGTATTAGGCTTTAGGTAAATTACCATTTTTTCCCCTCTATTTCAAAGTTCGACAGTTATAAAAAACCACGCTCGTTGATGTGATGCCTCAAACGCCACTGAGCAGTAAGACTTACCTTAAGTCAGGACGGTGGAGAAAGGCCACTGGAGCACTGTGAGCCTGTCCTGAATTTTAGGGAGTGCTTTTAGGACAGAACTAGGTTTTGCACAGTTAAGCCTTGGTTTCCGTTTGTGTGTATATGCATGTGTGAATGGAACGTGTTTTAAAGGTTAATTTTTTAAAAACTACCCTTCCTACACAGTTGTGTTCACTCTGTGGAAATCCATTGGGTTCACTTAAATATTTTTTAACATTTTTTGTTTAATACTTTGCTTCAAAAAAAGTAAAACGATTTTAAAAAACCAACCCAAATTTTAGTTTATACCACCTCCAATACAATAATACATGTCATACTTCTAAAATTTAAATAATTTAAACTTAAGTGAAACCCAGGCTAATAGGAAGAGATCCTGCCTCTGGGATTCAATCCAGCAAACAATGCCAGATAATGTCTCTACAGCAATGCAAAAAATAAAATGCAGGTGTAAGGAACAAATAACCCACTACAATTATTTATACATAATCTCCTGCAAAAGCCATCATAAAGCAAGCATTTGCAGAAGTACTTTTACAGACTATTAAAAGGAATTTGTTTTAATAAGAGATCCTTTTGTAAAAGTTAAATTTCGGGTAAACGCCTCAATATCTGAAAATCAGGAAATCTACTTTTGAGATACATTAGTATGTTTCATTGTACAAAGAAATCCCCGAGACCGAAGCAAATACAAGAGGACATTTTAACTGTGCCATTGGTTAAACACAGTCTCACCTATGAGGAGCATGAATTTTAAGACCTGCAAGAAAAAGCAAGCGCTGGATTAGGCGGCGTACCTTGGCATCCCAGCCTTCGTTCAGGTAGTATATGCACGTCACACACCTTCCGTCCCCGTTCGGGTTGTCAACGTGACGCACATACCCCGTTCCGTTGCCTGGGTAACAAGCAACCATCGCCTGCAACAACAACAGCGCTGGTTTTAGACGTGCTGGATGAACAGAGAGAGAAAACAGCTTCTAAGAGACTCTGAATTTGATGACTGAAATTCGTCTAATAAGAATCCCATTTTGCAGACAGACGAGGCAACGATGCTCTGCATTGATGCTTACTGGAAGCATACGGAGCAGGCCCTGAACACGGGAGAGGCGGAGAGAGGTGACAGCAAAATGGCTGTGGACATGCGCCGTCACGAGCCAGGGGCCCTGCTCAAAAGCCCGAAGGGCAGAAGCGTGGCAGGCCAACCTTCTCGACCTTTATCCGTCTCTGAGCTCACCCGGCACCGACACTGCCACCATCCGGCTCACACTCAAACACCCATCCAGTGCTGGCTCTGAACCGTGCCGGTTCAGACAGGCATAATTAGACGGTCAACTCCCAACATTAACTATTTTAATGTTTGTGATTTAAAAAAAGGTACATAACAAATCAGCATGTGACTAACCCTCCTTCCCACCAGAAAGAAAGTCATTTCTTCACTCGGATCATGACAAGCTGTAGCCCAGAAGGCTGCTGGCTGTCAATATGAAGGTGGAGAGGAGGCCCCAAATAACAAGCAGATAATTACATAATAATCAACTGAAATAAGGAAGGGTGATTTTTTAAAACTCTCAAGAATTATGAAAAAAACAAAAACAAGGATGCTCAGGGTTCCCAATAAGTATCCATGTCAAAGAATTAGTATAAAGTTATCAAACAGCAATTTAATTACATAATTGCTTAAGATAAATGATTACTAACTTTAAAAACTCATATTCAACTAATTGGTGAATAAGTCGCTCTGTGTTCCATCTCGAAGAGACCAGAAGGCATTTTAAACCTGCACGATTAGAAAGAGTCGCAGTCCCACGGGCAGCCTGGCCCTGCGATGCTCAGTCCGAGCAGAGCCCCTGGACCGCTGCGTTGGCCCCCTCGCTCCTGGCTCCAGAGCGTGTATGCCCCCATCTTGGGGCCTGACATTGGCAAGAGCAGGGAGGCAGGTGGGACTCTGATGCCCAATAAAAGGTAAACCCAGAAACTTCCTTGTCATCAGCTGCTAGGCAGCACAGACAGCACACCCTGAATGGAAACTGTAAGAAGGCACTAATTTAACAATGCGATTAATCCGTTTGTGATTGAGATCATTACAGTGAATCACATGGTAAAAAAATGAAAAACAAAAATGAAATCGCCTAAACTCTTCCCTAAAGAGGTCTCATCTCAGAAGAGTTCACTGTGCCTCTCTCCAACAATCTGGTCATCTCCACATCTCCATGGGAAGAACAAAGGGAAGATCTTTCTCCCTTGGTGCACCACACCGCACCCCACTCCACCCCATCCCACCCATCCATTGGACAAACACCTCCTGAGTACATGAAAGGCCTGAGTGAAGATGATGAGCAGAACACAGTCCCTTGCGTCTGTCTGTCACAGACCCTAGTGCAGTGGGGTGAATGACAAACCGGTGCATCACGCAACGTTAGGGAGTGGTCAGTTACCTTTTCACAAGATGTGAAAAGAATTAAGTCGAAGGATAAAGAAAATGATAGGACAACATTCTAGAGTAGGAGTCAGGAAAGAGCCCTCTGAGGAACTGACATTTGAGCAGAGACTTCAATGAAGAGAGTGGCAGGTCATCAAAACAATGTGCGCTGTGAGCAAAAGGCGGCAAGGACAGGAAGGCTGGGCTGGTGGGCGGCTGGGAAGGGGCAAGCTGGACACGTAAGGACAGAGAGGGGCTGGCCAGTCGCTGCGAGACCTGGATATTGTTCTAAAAATGATAAGATACCTAGGGAGAAGACATCTCACTGAGGTCTCAAGGTCACTTTTCATTCGGTATGAACAAAAGGACAATTACTGTCACCTCAACATCATGTACTACTTAACATTTATTGGATGCTCACTATCAGCCAGGCACATTCTAAATAGTCTACGTGTGACAACTCATCTGACACTGTCACCTTCACCTTCACTTAACTGTTAAGGAAACTGAAGCCCAGAAAGGTAATTTAATACCATAGGGTCACGTGACAGTGGAACCAGGTGGGATCCCCGTGATGAGCCAGCCTAGACTGCAAGGGAAGGAGTGGGAAAGAGACGTCAGCAAGCTGGCTACTGCAGCCTCTAGGACGGAAAGAAGAGGAGGTCGAGGCACAGTGGGGCACCCCCAATGGCGGAGGGCGAGAAGAGCTGATGGCGACCAGAGGTGCTAAGCCATAACCGAGTGAACGGCCGACACCGGCGGGAGCAGGCGAGAGCAGCCCCGTCTCATACAGCCGTGTCCTGACCTGCCACACCCCTGGGAACCAAATCAAGGGCGACAAGCTGGTGTTGCCTGTCGGCCACTGCTGAGCTGCTTCTCTTGAAGCCCAAGGGTGACATGGGGTACGGGGCGGAGAGGGGGTTCCGAAACGAGAGGTAGCCATGTCGCCCCAGCCTTCACCAGGGGTGCATCTCCTACTTCCCCTAATTCCAAGCGAGACTTTCTGAAAACATAAAAGGCGCATTGAAGGAAGTTTTAGATAACTGTGTTAATTAAATTTTACAGTGCTGTTATGCTTAATTACCTCCATCTAAATGTATTATTTGTATTGGTGGCCTTTACCGCTTTAGCCTTATCTGGTGTCCCCTAGGTCCCCTTAGCTCTGCTCTGGTGACAAAGAGGACAGGAGGGGACAGCGCCCAGCAGGCCTGCGTCTGATCTGCCACCTCACCTCACCTCACCACAGTGGCACATGGTCACAACTGTGAAAGGACAACGCAAGGACCGGCAACGTGACTCAGCAAACGGCCCGCCAGCGGCTGCTGCTTGGCACCAGCAACTCCTGGCCGGAGTGCTACATGGATAGGAAGGGGTGGCCGTCTTGCTCTGGTGACGAGCAGCCCCGTCCCCATCACTGCGGACTTCACTGGGGCGGGGGGAGCCCAGGACAGGCTGGCAGGGCAAATCGGACCCAAAGAGCAGCTCCTGGAGGATCTGGGGGAAAGGGTCTTATAAGAATCCTGAAAATACTTGTCAGGGTCAGGAATTCATTCGCCTCACTAAGGGGTCCAGTGCAACCATTTGGCCCCCACTGAGTCGCCTCCCACTGGGGGTTCAGAGCCAATAAAGACACGTCACAGTCTTGTGCAGTCGGCAGCTCCTGTGTCCACCTCATGCTCACTTACACAAGGTCCCCTGGGCTATGCTCTGGGTTATCAACATGTAAAGTTCCTAATATGTAACACAGCTTTTCCGCTTCTGAATTAATACTTATGCTCTATTTCTTACTTGGCGATTTTGTTGTCCTGGTGTATTTTACACATATCTGTGTAGAAAATACTGATGTTGCTGTTTTTGTTTAGTTTTTGATATACAGAAGATGCTAACGTATTTTTATTCCAAGATTTTTAGTAAATTCATCTAATTTAATCTCTCATTCAGGCGACTATCGAGCTCACTCTGTGTGAGGCTTTTCCTGCCTTGCGCCGTCAGCAACGGGAAAGGTGTTCATGGTGCACGTGCTCACATCACGCCACAAAAGGTTGGCACAACATCTGCCCACAGGCCGCCAGCAAAGAGCCCCACACACAAAACAAACAATAAGCAGTGCAAACAGGAAGCAGGAGAACCATTCTGGAAAAAGCCTCTGTGTGGGATATGGCACCAGGACAAGGCTGAGCCGCACGGAAGACCTGGCTCACCTCCGGAGGACAGATGCGATTTGGAGAGGTGACAAGAAAAGGAAATGGCGTGAGCATCACAGACATGGGGAACGGCTACAGGACAACAAGGCATTTTATAGGTAAAGTGACTTTGAGAGAGATAGGGTGAAGTTTTGAAAATTAAGTGGGGCGGCAGGCCGTGAAAGGGGCTAGCAGGGAGCCCCTGCCACCTGTGGGCGGGAAGGCATGGGCAGCTTCCTTGTCCACGATTTAGATGGAGGTTACGGCACAGAGTTCGCTGCTGCGGCCGGCAGGTGGCTGTCCTCCCGCCCTGGCTCCCATGCTGAAACGCTGACCCATGCATGACGGTGTGCGTGCGGGGCCCACAGATGCGACTTGTGTCCCAGGAGCAGAGGCTCTGGCCGGTCGTGCCCACGCACTGCGCGAGGACGGTCAGAAGCCCTGGCTGTGAAAGCAAGTGGCCGTCGGCAGAAGGCGACCGGCACGGTGCCCTTGTCTCAGATGCAAATGGCCTGCAGCCCCCAGGAGGTATAAGAGGACGGGAGATGCACTAAGTTGCAGTGAGGAAGTGTGTTAATGTCCATTGAGGGATACTAAGCCATCCACCCAGGGGCCTGAGGGCGGAGGGGACACACGCCGGGAGGTGCGGCCAGTGTGGACAGCAGGCCAATCTAGATGGCTGCTTGGACAGGAGACTGCGCCGCCCAGTGCTCGGCCCTGAGGCTCACTCCAGTCTGCGACCTCCCCACACAACCTCAGATACTCAACTCTCCGCTGGGAAAAGCCTATTCAAACAGAAGCAAAACAATTAAATGCTATTTTTTCCTTCTTGATATGAAAATATACATGATGGAGGATGTTCTTAAAATAAGAAGCACCATTTTTTACTCTGAGAATAAAAGGAAGGAAGAAGTTTGCAATACTTCTTTGGAGCCTGAAGACATTTATTTCTGGCGTGGAGGGTTTGCATTCAATGTCAAGTTCAACCAGTAAACTTTTGAAAACTTTTTTTCCTTTTTGAACTGAATTATTTTAAAACACTGATTCAAAGGCAAGAGAACTGGGTCCCCTCGGCTGGCCTCCCGGGGGCGCCAGCCCCTCATCTGCATGAAACACAGTCACTCTCCCCATTTTAGATACTGGAAAACTGAACTATGAGAAGAAAACACTCGTCTGAGGTCACGGAGACGCTGAGTGCAGAGGGGGCTCGGACCGTGGCTGCCTGGATCCCCTGATGCCCACTTGTGCCTGGCTCCGTCAGGCCTGTGTTTAGTCTGAACAAGAGTCCAGGAGAAATGGCCACACGGCTCCTACGCGACGCCCCACTGGCCACCACAGGGCGCACTCCCTGCTAAAGCGCCATTGTCCCCAGACACACGACACATGCACGAGGTCCTTTCCAGCGCCAGCCACACCTCCACACCCAAAGCACAAGCACCCGCCACCAGCCCTCCCTCTGGAGCTTACAAAAATCGAGCTCAAAAAGCGGGGAAATAGGTCATCAAAAGAACTGGACTGAGAGATGTTGGCATTTACTATGAGAATCATCTCATTTTTAAAACTTCAGATTTCAGTTCTACCTTTGTTTCTGTAAATCTCATTTCCTAAACGATACAATTACAAACTTTACAAAAGTTATATACATTCTTTCCCTGAAAAATCATTACATAAAAACATTTAAAGCAACATTTAAAATCAATGGAAGATTAAATTAATGGGGTTGGGATAACTGACTATTTAGTTAGGAAAAATTACTTCATATAATGGGTATAAATTCCAAATAAATTAAAGATCTAAGTGTACTAAAGAAAACAATAAAAGAGCACAGAGGAGGACACGTGAAATCGCTTTAATGAACCTAAGCAAAGCACCTGAGAAAAAGGCCCAGAAGCTGGAACATGCTCCTCTCCATGGCGCCGCCTCCTCCTCCCCGGTCGTGGGATTTGCCCCGGGAGACGCTCCATGCATATCCTCATACCCTGGGCCTGTGCAGTGTCCTCTGTCCCTTCTCTCTCACCAACTGAACACTCCCTCCTCTTCCCTCCGACTGTCAACGCTGTATTTATCGTACGTTACATTTTGGCCTTATGGTCTTTTTTCTCCCCCTGGACTCTATTCTGTTCCACTAATTTGCTGGTCTCTTCTGTGTCAATGCCAAGTTTTAATTACTCTAGATTTAAGGTGGATGTTTATGCCTGCTAGGATTATGCCTTTCACTCTTTATTCAAATTTTGAGAAACACTGGAAACAGCTTATCAAATTCTATCAAAAGCTCCATAAGACTTTTGGTTGTAATTGCACTAAATCTTTGGATCACTTTGGGAAGACTTGGCATCTTTTCATCTAGGAATTTCTTTTAATTAAATTATTTTAATTAGTTTCGAGTATACATCGGTTAGACATTTTTATAGTTCATCAAACGATCCCCCAGTTACTCCTGCTCTCCCCTGGCCTTCCACCTAGCCAGTACATTACTGCTGCGTTCCCTCTGCCGGGCTTCCCATCCCCGTGACCATCCATCAGCTACTCATTTGTACTTCTTTAACCCTTCACCCCATTCTCCAAGCCCTTGAACACCCCATTACTCTGTCCGTCACCACAAGTTATAAATTTTGTTCACTGCATTAACTAGCATATTGAATGGGGGTAATGAGGAAGGGCAAACGACAAGCATCTAAAAATCTAAATCTCTTGACTTTTTGCTTTTAAACTTTAATGTTGTAAGTAACATATCTCACCATAAATAAACTCAGACTTTATGTTTTGAGAGGTAAATTTTTCAAATCTGTATCACAGCAAAAAATGAAACTGGCACTGGAAAAAAGTTACAGCCATACAAGCGAGGGCAGTCAGACGGTGTCTCTCGGTCAAGCCCCTGCCACCCAGAACAGTAAGGGCCTCTCCGCAGACAAGGGTCAGGCCTAACGCACATGCCTAACTTCAGGGAGAAAGGCAAGGCCAGAAAAGAGGCACCGTGGGGCACACGACCGATCGTGGCAGACTTTATGGAGGAAGTATGACCTGAGCGACTCTTAAAGAAATAGAAAAGTTGGAAAAGAGGAGATTTCAGACAGAGTCAATCACATACAGAAAGTTTTAAATGCAAAATCAAGATCATATTTGGTGACAAAGACCATTCAGATTTGCTGAAGCAAAGTTCTTGAGAAGGGGGAGGAGTTGCAAAGAGGGGCCACCTGCCGAGGGACCTGGTGCCACCGCTGCTGGATAGGGAGTGCCATGGTCAGAAACACAGCAGGTAGAAAGCAACGGCTTTGGGGAAGGGGGAAGGAAAAAACCAACACTGAGACCAGTCAGAACACAACTGCAACAGACAAAGACAAGATGTGACAGTCGGAACAAGGGGGGGGGGCCCTGGGAAGGGTGACAAAGGGACCTGGCTAGGGGACGCGGAGGGCTGCTGACCAGGAGAGCAGAAGGACAGAGAGCAAGAGACAGGCTGAAGTGGACACGGCTCGGAGGGTTTGTGTCGGGGGCAGGAGCAGACCATTGTTGGAAGTCGGGCACACGGCCGGGAAGGCTGAGCGTGCACCCTGGGACACACTGAGTCAGCCACGCTGGATGGCCATCCGGGCGTGGGTTGGAAAGGCAGAGGGAGGTCCTGGCCGGAGATGCAGATGGGAGGCGTCCTCGTGGGGCAGCTGGGCCAGTGGCTGCCTGACACTGCCCAGAGGAACGCAGTTAAACGAGAGTCAAAGATGGACTCCTTATAATTTTTGACTAATTTTTTTAACAAATGCTTTAGCTAATTGTAAATGATAAGCGCATTATAAACAGAACTTTAAAAGGGATTCAGGTTTTTCCTTTAAAGATTTTAAAAAGCTTTTGCTGTTATAAATAATATTGTGATTAATAGTTCTGAAGCTCTATCGTTACAAATATCCTTGACACCTTCTTAAAATTAAATTCCTACAAGTGAAACTATACAGCTTAAAACTGTTTCATCGCCAAACGTCTTCCAGAATGGTTATATTGGCTTATACTTCCTACCAATATCGCAGCAGCACACACTCCCCATCCACCTGCCAGCCCCGGCTGCTAACCTTCATTCTTTTAGAAATTAATCGATTTGATAGGTAAAAATTTAATTATTAACGTTTTAATTGTACCTCAATTTGTGAGAATAAGCATTTCACAGGCTTTTATCAGCATTTAATCTTCTCTGGTTAACTGCAGGGTCACACTCTTCACTCACGGCTCTCGTGGATGGCTCATCCTTTGCTGAATTATAAGAGCTTTTTAGCTAATTACCTGTCATGTGACACGACAATGCCAACATTTTTACTATGCGCCTATAGAATATCTTAATAAGTTATTATTTGTGTAGGCAGGCAGAGTATAACTATATTAATTGTTGATATAAATTCAAGTTTTAAAAAGTCCAAGAGATTCTTTTGACCAGATTCATAGGAATGTGGAAAATCCAAGAAAAAAGGAAAGATAATAAATAGCACTGCTCCAAGTCACTGCTCGAGTAGCCAGGACAGATGACTGTTTTAATCTGACACCAGACACACCACCTTCCTCACCGGACACTAAGTCTGGCCAGGACAGCATCTCAGCGTCCGCCTAACGTGTCAGATCAGATCAGTGTCCCCAGAAGGTCAGGTAGGCCAGAGCAGAGTCACCCTGCCTCCTGCTCTCCACTCCCCTTCAGGGCGGAACTGATGAGGTCAGATCTCACCAGTCAGGGGTCCGCCCATCTGGAGGGTGTGATCTGTCACTGGCCCCAGGCCCACCAGCCCACAGAGGCCTCCTTGGGCTCCTAGGCAGAGCTATGTCCACGCCACTGACCCGCTAACCTGGACCCCAACTGAGGGAGGAGGTCAGAGCCGCTTCCCAGGACCCGGGGTGTCCGCAGTCTCATCCTGGCCCGTCCAGGTGCGCACAGCGATGGCACACCGTCCCGTCACCAGGCACCCACACAGGCACCCACAGAGCTTGCGACTCAGTATTACAACACAACAGGTCAAACGTCTGATGGCCTAAGGTCACAAACCTCCCGGGGGCACCGAGCAGGCACATACCAGACCTGAAAGGACACTCATTTTGCCTCCAGGGTCTGTAAGGGAGGTGTGATTTAAATTGTCATATCCACCACTTTGGAGAGCGCAAGGTGATGGCTTTATCTGTCTTAAAAGACCGGAGGGCATGGGACAGAGGTTCCTGATGCTCACCATGGGGCGGTTGGGCAGTACCTGCAAAGCCCCTGCTAGGGCTGCCCGAGCCCCTGGGCTGAAGGCTTCGTGTCCAAGTTCCCACCCCAGGAGGGTCAGCCTAGCACTCCTGTCTCTCCTCAAATTCAGAGAGTCAAGTAATCAGCCTAACAGGTACCACTTAGAAGAGTTGCATTCAGGACGCCTGCTCTGGCCAGAAGTGTCACGCAGCGCACACGCGGGCACACACCCCACAGCCGCACCCTGCTTCTGAGAGACTGTGGCACCCGTGCCCCTGCTCTGGTCCTGATTTGGGGGATGGGTGAGGTTGGGGTCTCAGAAGCCCCAACCAGCGCTCCATGCGGTTACGATTAGCAAAGGCCAAGTTTCAGTAACGCAGCAAGATGACATTTCAACTTCACCAACGTCACGCAGGCCCGTCGCCAGGGATGACTGAATGCTGGGAGTGGGGGCTGTGGATATGAGCGGGGGCGCAGCCTGCAGGAAGCGGGGGACAGGAGAGGACACGATGGTGAAATGAAGACTGTGAACGGGACTAGGCGGCGGCGACAGAAGGGGGAGCCACCCCAAAATATCCACTATTTGTTCATTCGATGACAATTTTCTGAGACCTACTATGCATCAGGCACTGCACTAGACCTTGGGGATACAATGACAACAGAACAAAAAGTGACTGCCTTCAGGGAACATGTATGCTAGGAGGAGAAAAGACAAACAGAATAATGAAGTCAGCAACCAGAATCACACAGTACGTTAGATAATCACTGTGGGGGACCCCCAAGAATGGGAATATGATGCTGGGGTGCAACTACACATGGGGGGGGGGCTCTGGGAGACCTCTCTGGGGAGACAACCTCTGAGCAAACTGAGAGGCATGGAAGTGAGTGTCCCAGGCACAGCATGCCGGGCAGGGCTGAGGCAAAGGAGAGTCGGGGTGGTGGAAAAAGGTGGGGTCAGGGACAGCTTCCTGAGAAATAGGTCATGAAGAAAGGACACAGATCAGTCAGGCAAAGAAGAGGGAGAATGCCCCAGAGGAGACAGCAACACAGCGGGAGGCAGCAAACAGCAGGAGCCTGTGTGCAGGCAGGGAGACCCTGAGTGAACAGTGTCAGGGCGCAGGGGGTGACAATGGTTCCTGGAGGCTCGTGCTCCTGGACAGCTAACTCAGACCTTTCCTTCTGGGTATCAGGGAGCCACTGGAGAGTCGTGAGCAAGGAAGCGACAACCAGCTCTGTGAGTTCTCGTCCACTCCGGTAGGTGTATGATACGAGTGGCACCATTTATTCACTGCAGCTGGTAAACAGCTGGCGATTTCCTCTTTGGAGTTACTCTATAAAGGAATACACGTTTGCGTTTTGTTTTTAATTTTCTTGGAGAATCAATGCAACCATAACAAAAGGCTGATTTTAAAAAAAAAATCTCAAAATGAACGGGCTCAAGTGCAGACTTTAAAAGCTTAAACTCAGCCTGAGCCTTAGCATGGCAGAGCTGCCTCTCAGGCACTAAAATGCTCATTTTGATTTAAGACTTAACAGACACGGAGTCAGTCCGACTCCTTAGCTGATGAGACCGGTCGTAAAACGTATAAATCACACCCCTTTAAGAAATCAGTACGGCTGATGAGCTGAGTTTTTCAGTAAGAACAGTGTGACACCCTCTGTAGGCAGATAGTGGGGCCACCGTGGGGTGACCGAGAGGTTCCGGGAGCAGCCCTGTCAGGGCACAGGCCCCAGCTCACAGATCCTGCATGGAGCTCCTCAGATAACACCCCTCTGGCTTGGCTCAAAGTGCTCGAGTGTGCGACCTGCCATCCACATCCCCGCCTGGGAGGATGCCCAGCTCTAGTCTTAGAAAATGGTGTTGGGCCTGCTCCGCACAGCGTCACCTCTACTCTGCTTCTGTTGCTCTGAATGAGGTCGTTGTTCTTTGCTTGTCACATAGTTCCTAGGAAAGTTGCTTAGTTATTTACAAATCCCCATACCTACATATCCTCGTATACTTGTTTTCTGGGTTTCCCCAAAATTTCCCACAGGGCACGAGCCAAATCCCACTGATCTGTGCCAAGCACAGAGACTCAAGTATCTGCTAACCAAATCAACTGATTGTGGGGGGTGAAGATGGGGAGAATAATGAGAGAGACAGAGAGAAGGACAGAGAGAGGCAGTTACTAAATGATGTCCACACACTGGCTGTCATTCAGGACCACGTGGGTTTACTTTGGCCTTAAGCACAACTTATTTTTAAGGATGTTCAAGCCTGCTCAGCGAGTGGTTTAGAAAAAGTCTAAAAGGAACATGAGTATTCCATAACAACTATTAAAAAGTCAAGTTCTCGAAACCCTCACACCTGGTGCCTTTCACGGCCAGCATTTACCCCAAACCTGTTCCCGCTGCCCACAGAGCAAGCGCCTCTGCTCTCTGCCTGTCCCGTCCTCCACGGCTACCTGGTTCTTTGATCCAGTTTTCTGCTAGAGGCCTAACTTTACATCACCGCGTTTACTGAATGCTGTAACTCACCATCTGCCTGTTCAGCTGACCAACATCAGCACCTGTAAAGCTGCTGTGAGCAGAATTTTATGGACTGTCATTTGATGTCACGTCTACATGTGCTTTAGATATGAGATGACAGCACTCGGTCCTGTGGCCTCAGCACCGGGCTGACTGCCGCGTGGTCCAGACGGCTCTCCGCAGCCTCCGCCCAGCGAGTGTTGGTGCAGCTGCCCATCCTTCCCAGCTGTCGGCTGCTTGTCTGCATGTATTCTTTACTAAACAACACCCTGCTTAAACCAGTCTCCCCCCGCGAAACTGGGGCCGTCCTTGACTCGTCCTCCATTCCCTTCGCCCTGCACTGTCAGCCGAGCCACATTCCTTGCTGTCTCCATCACCTCTATGTTCATGGGGTCTTTGTCACGTGCCAGGATTGCCACACCATCCGGTAACCCAACTCCCTATCCCCGGAGTCGCCCGCCCTGCTCCAAACGCTCTCTAAAATCAAACCCCTCAGCGGCTCCACCACCGGGCAGTACTCTTCAAACGTTTCCAGCAAATGGCAGAGGAATTTGCATGTCTCACAGACCTAAGATGCTCACTACAAACAAGAGTCTCTCGAGGACTGTTTTATGTTAAGTGGTCGGTTTAATCTTAGTCCATTCCATAAACAGCCACTTATGTATTAAAAGAACGTTTTGATACTTACTGAGTACACAACTTTTTCCACATAACTAAGTAAAACTGGCACTTGAGGAAGATACCCTTGTTATCTGAGGCTTTGACAATCCTTTGGCACCATGCCACTAGGCCATGGCCCGCACACTGCAGCCTGTGGCCGAATCTGGCCAACCACCTGTTTTTGGAATACAGCCAAGTTCAATCATTAACGTATTGCCTGTGGTTCTTTGCAAATGATCACGGCAGTGGTGAATAGCTGCAGCAGAGACCAGGAGGCCCATGGAGCCTCAGGGGAAAAGTTTGCTGCCACCTGCATCACACTGTGAGGGCTGCTGAGGCTCGGGACTCTTGTATCTATGCTCCTAGCCCTCATCCCTGACACTGTTGCCGTTGGAAGGCACTTCAAAATAAAAGGCACATGAAGTTTTTCAGGAAAGAGAGTTCAACAGCGGTTCAGAGTTCAGGGAGACACGAGGAGACAGGCCTGAAGCTCGATCCTATGAATGTGGGGGGCCCAAGTGGCAGAGGCAGCTGTGGACTCGGCAAAGGACGTGCGGGTGTGATGGGGCAGGGGTGGCGGATGAAACTGCGCTTGTGCTCGCAGCATCACTGACAGCAGCCGGCAGATGGTGGGGCCAAGCGGTCCGGGCATCGAACTGCAGTCTTCAAAGAAATCTTGACGATTTCCGATAAGGTTTTATAAGCGCTGGTAAATTTATACGAGATGGATATGGTGGTATGTGGAGAATGAATGAAGGGAGGGAAAGAAACAACGGTAGAACACTCCAGGTGTAAGGTGAGTCGCAGTGGCAGTGCCAGGTAAGACTCACAGAGTGCTAGACACAAGGGACAAAGCGCACAATACTAGGGGGCAGGGGCCCTCCTGGTCACATCTCTCGTCCTCCAGTGCCCACAATTCACTCTCGGTGATGGGAAATGCCACGGCCATAGGCAGAACAGAGGTTGTAATGCTGCTCAGATGGACGGGGGCAAGAAGCAAGCCCCAGCGACTGACCCCACTCTGCGCCCTGGAAAACCAGAGGACCCGGGGGGCAGAGAGTGGTCTGCGGGGGATGCCAGCGGCTGTGCGGGAGCACGGGAACAATGAGATGCTCTCTGCAGAGCTGTACAGCACCCCAAGACTCTGGCAGACACAGAGGTCTTCGAGCAGGAGAATAATATGCCCTGTGTTCTGGAAAGATATAAAATAAAAAAACGCAGTCAGGCTTTTGTAACAACTCAGGAAGCGGATAAAGGTGGTTCTCACCAAGAAGCAGATGTGGAATGCGGGTCAGGAGACAGGAGCTCTCTGCTGAGGGAAGGGACGCCGCCCTTAAACACCTGTCGTTCAGACGTGGTCGCTGGGTGGGCTTTCTCCACTGCCGGTCCCGCCGTAAGAAACCCCAGTCTAACTGCTGCTTCCTCACGTGGACCTTTCTGGGCCTGCAGACCAAGCTGGGTCCCTCTGCCATCCTCCTCCAGGACCCTGATCACCTCACAAGCACGTGTCACACGTGGGGCTACAGGTTCAGCGCTGCCCTACCTCTCATCGGTCACACTCCAGAGGCAGGGGATGTCTCGACTGGGTCTTGTGGGACCGGCGGTGCCCAGCCCAACCTTGGCACATGTTAACTGTTGTAGTAAGACGTTTTGCAGAGAGTACCAATTTTCCACCTGTTCCCGGTGTCCGCACCAGGCAGCCCACCAGGCCTTGTAGTCTCTAAGAGGAAGCTGGGTGGGACCTCAGTCTCTAAGAGAAAGCTGGTACTCAGGCTGCAGACACTCAAGTGGAGGCATCTATCAGCCCTGCGGGGGTGGGGGGCAGGGGAGAGGGGGAGGCAGCTGGCCCCACCCCTCATTCCGGATGGCCTGCTGAGCATCTGTCCCTTTATGTCATCATCTGTCCCTTTATGTCATCGACCTTCACACAGGGTACTGAACTGAGTGCTACTGTGAATTCCTGCTATGCTGATGAGGAAGCTGATGCTTGGTTAGAAAATCAGAGCAATTAGGCAACAAAACAATGGTCAGAACACAGGCAGGCTAACTTAAGACCTTGTGTTTCCCAGAGTGCAGGAGCTCGTCGGGGGAAAAACGGTGTGGGCAGAAACAGAAGACTCCCATCGGCCTTCAGAGCAGTGGCATTTAAAGGGAAGAAGCGACCTGAGAAATGGCACTCACACCCCCGCATAATCCCTCCCCCCTTGCAGGGGGCCTCACACTAGTGACCTGCCTCTAACCAAAAGGGTGCAAGTGATGGATGTCACTTCTGCAGATAGGTCACAGGAGACCAGGGCTTAAGTCTTGCCAGCAGACTCTTTACCGCCTTTTGTCCTGGAATAAGCTCTGGGGCTGGAGGGCCCCAGGTGGCGAGGACTGCAGGCCACCAGCTCCATCATCCTCGAGAAACTGAAGGCGGTGGTGGCTAGCGAAGCACCCCCATACCAGCCCTATGGGAGCCCTGAGGTGGGCCCCACGAGGCTGTGAGCGAAGGAGGCCGGGGCTGCAGCAGGCTGCGCTGCGCCCGCTCCACAGAATCCGGGAGATGATAAACGCCAAGTTTTGGGGGAGTTTGTTACATAAAAATAGATGGCTAATGTCACCTGGGAAGCAAAGTATAGAAATACAGATGTTCTCCCTACATGTATCACCTGAGTGAAGAGCAGAAAGCTAAGAGCTGAGTTCAGAAGAAATGCACAGTTGAGAAAAGGAGAAAAACTGAAAAACGTGGAGAAAGGTAAGTGAAAGGCTCACTGTGGGCGAAGGTCCGAGTGGCAGTTGCTGGTGCTGCCACCAAGGCGGCAGGCCTGGCCCACACAGCGACCACTGTGCTCTCTACGGAAAAAGCCGTTTTCAAGACAGCCATTCGGAGGAGCCGTGCCGATGTATCAGCGGGAGATGCAACGGAAGGTTAAAGACGCCCCGAGATAGAATAGAGATTACATGGCAAAATCACAGGCTCAGAACTCCTAATTCCCTTTTTTTTAAACAAAAAGTTTTATATTAATAAAAACTTTCAGATCCATACCAATGTAGAGAGAATGGTATCACGATGACCCCTTATACTGATCACGCAGCTTCCAATGCTCAGTCGATGGCACATTTCGTTTCATCCACGTTATTCTGAAGCTCTAGTTACCACTGATGGAGTACGGGATAAGAGCTTAATGAGGAAAAACTCAGATGCATGGTCAACCTCTGAATACTTCAAACTCTTGGTGGGACCTTTCAATCAATGACGAGATGTGGTCTTTCTGATTTAGCTCCTGGATCCCACAGCTCACTCCTGAGCCTTCGAGTTTTATGTTTTTTAAACCATCCCAAAGCTCAACACCCTAGCGTTCACCCACACCCTACGAGTCTGCCTTGCCCAGGAGCCCTATGCGTGCAACCCCCAGACGCCAGCTGCAACCCAAGCATGTGGCCGCCGCCTGACAGCTGGCACCTGCTGACACTTCTCATCCAGGATGGCCCTGAAGCTGCCGCAGTCGCCTGTATCTACGTGTCGATGGAGCCACTTTTGATATTTTATGGCCATTCTACCTCTTCTCAATTTTCTACAGCAGTTTTCTTTATCGAAAGCACATCTGAATGAAATGTTTTACGACTGACATTTAATCTATATCTACGCTTGGCCCTCACGTGGAGCCCTTTGGTTTTCCCCATTGTTCCCCTAAATTTTAATTCTCTTTACATGGATTTGCACCCGTGAGCCACCTTGAGAGTGCACCTCATGCAAAGCAGTACAGACGTCTTTGTCAGCACTAGAAGTGCAGGAAGACTTCCTGCAGTGATCGCCAGGGGCAGCCCGGTGGCAGTGGCAGAGCCAGCGAGGGCACACCGTGCAGACGCCACCATGCCTGATGCCTGGGGAGAAGGGGGGGGGGCTGTGAGGTCCCCTGCTGGAGCAGCCAGCGGGGCCAACTTGAAGGAATGTGGAAAAGCAGAGCCCAGAACCTTGTCCTTCAGACTTCAGACTTCGGCTGCGAAAAGTGTAGACAATCTGATATAAATGGAAACTGAAGAAGTTGTGCAAGGGAAGAAAGCAGGAGAGTTAGGGCGAGATGCATAACTATTCCCTTCCAACTGCTCAAGACAAAACCCAGGCGTTAGCCCTGACTCTGTGCTGTTCTCACGCCTCACATCTAATCTGTCTGCAAATCTCACTGACTCCACTTCCAAATATCCCAGAATCCAACTTATTCTCACCATGTCTGCGGCTGCTGCCCAGAGCATCCCTGGTGCCTGTCCTTAACTTGTTTATATTTTGTCATGACACTGACCACCAAACATGTCATGTATCTACTTACACGTGTCCACCGACTATCTCTCCCGACCCCTCACCTACCTCCCGGAGAACTCGAGCTCCATGAGAAGGGGGTCTTTTTTTGTTCCCGTTGTTTATGTGTATGTGGCTCCCGAAACATTACCTGTGCATAGAGAGTACTCACTTCATATCTGCTGAATGGGAAGATTAACAAAATACGATTCAGAAAATACGGTAAGGAGGGGCTGACTATACATGTGTTTTGTTTTGGTAAAGAAATGGGATTTGGTACACGGAATGACGCAAAGAATTCCAAACTCATGAAAACTTCATGGTGATTTCCATAAGCAAACTGAGGCTACAGATACTATCTAAGCTCTTCAGAAATAAACCTGTAACTCAGTTCTGGAAAAATGACAATAAAGTACAGAACGTTCTGATGAGGGGGCAGGACAGTGCCAAATTCGGACCAGGAAACAAACTATTGTAAGGAAGGATTCTGGTTAAGCATCCATCATTTTGTTTGTTTCTTTTTCTTTTCTTTTTTTTTTTTTTTAGAACAGAAAGTTAGAGCTGGAGTAAGAGTACAGACAGGCTGTAAATGGGGCTTGGTAAATGATCTGAACTCCATCCCCTGTGGTCTTGAACAATGTTTCAAGTGCAGAAACCAGGGCAGAGTAGAAAAGGAGGCAGAATGCAAACACAGTAGCAAAATGCACCCACCCACACTGTTTACGAATGTGCTGAAATGAACGGGAGACTACAACATCTGGTAGCCTAAAGTGAAAAATTATATAAAAACAACTGAGCTGATAACATCCCCCCAAAGCTGAACCAGAAAGACAGAGGCATCAGAAAACAGGGGGATGAACAAAAACAGATTTCAGGGCTGACAAAGGAAAATAGGGAAACACATAAACACATAAATCGGAAAGAGTAAGAAGTTCCTGCAGAGGACAGGGGAGCCAGGCCTGCCCCAGAGAAAGTGGCTTTGATGTCTGAGCAGAGCAAAGAAGGTGAATGAGGAACATCTAGGGAAATTATAGAAGCCTTATCTAAAGGTGAAAAATTTAAACTACAATTGCAGCTAAGTCAGAGTATAGAATGATTGGGTAAATGGGAGGGGGAAAAGAAGTCATAAGTGTTCCAGCAATCCTCAAATATGGCAGAAAGTAGACCAGACTTGTTAAGTAGGAAGGAATGTGTAATTTTTACATGCAGCATAAAGTTGCCGATACGAGAATGAACTAAATCAAACGTCAGTTTTGTCACTAACTAGCTCTATGACCCTGAACAAGTCACTTAACCTCTCTGGGACTTTTTTCCTCTGTTTTAAAAAATGTGTATGTGTGTGTGTATCTGTGTGTATGTGCAGCAGTTAAGTCAAAAATGAGTGATCACTCTAAATGTCTCTTCTTCCAGCTTATAAGAGGAAGAAAGGAAAAGACACAGAACTCTTTGAAGAATCAGAAAAAGAAAAAATTTAAATGGAAGAGTAATAGTTAATAGTTTTGCACAGTGCTTTACAACTTAAAAAGTGCTTTTGCACACATGTCCTCAGCAAGGTGAGAGGCAGAAAAGATGGGTATCCTTTAACACCATTTGTAAACGGAATAACTGAGACTCAGAATGATCAAGGACACAGAAAGAGTGGCCCACCGATCCAGCTCCAATCGAGACCTAACAGCGGCACAAAGTCTACCAGCCACGGCTCGATGCCCTCCTGTGTGACTAAAGTCTTGCAGGGGGAACTTTTGTAGCTTATCAGGTGGTAGATAAATCAAGAGTTATAAACATGCCCTGCCCCCGCCCCCAAAAAACCTTTTTAAAGTAAAATTCCTTTAGAACTAAAGGAGTTACCTTATATATAAACTGCATGTAAATTAATTTACTGTACATAATGTTTTCCTACAAAGTTGAACTTGGTTTAATCACAACTTATTAAGACTACTTTTTCAGTCCACGTGCATTTCTTAAATGTTAAAGTACACGTAAACATGCCTGCAGTGGCAATATTCTCAGCCTTTCTGCATATTGAACAGTTGACTTGGTTGGATCTTGAATTCTGACATAGCTATTAGAACATTCAAAGCTGCTTCAATTTGTACATCCGGAATGTCGAGAGTATACTGAAAGTGACAGCAGACTGAAAGAAGAGTTTGGTTTTGTAATATCTAACAGGACTGTCACCGTCCCCTCTATGGTGATGGTAACAAACTCACTGTTCTCCTCGGCCCGGTCTTTTAAGAGCTGCCTCCCGCAGACCTGCGGTACGAAGTGACAACGTGCAGGAGCGGAATCTGCTTACTGATCTCAAACTACTGTACCTCTCCTTTTCTTTATGTACATTTTAAATGAACAGAGTAAGTTTTGGACAGCGTTCCAAAAGCATCACATGCGATTCTAGTATTTCATTTTAATAGGGAAATTTCTTCCCTTAGAGTGACCGAAAAACTCCAGATGAATGGCTGGACAGTCTCACACTCCTGTCCTCCATATCTCTGTTCCTCCTCTGCCCCCACGAAGGGACCTTCTTACCGCCCACATGACGCTACTCTTCACAAATCGGCAGACTGGGACTGCTCCCTATGGGATGTCACCACAAACCTTGAAGAAAGAAAAGCTGTGAGAAAGGATAAAAGACCAAAGGGCTGTTTAAGGGGAAAAGGGAGGGAATCCCCCCAAAAAGGACAGAGAAAGTGGAAACAGGAACTCGGTCACTGCAGTGGCCACAACTGTGTCCCCGCGTTTCTGCTGCGTGACGGCACCCTCGCTTGCAGTTCCTCCTCTACTGCCGATGAACAAACTGTGGCTCGATGAGCTCGCCCGTGGAGGAGGCTCGGGCATCAAAGCGCACGCTGAACGGGTCCGGATCACCTGCTCGCCAGGTCCCGCACACGTGCAGCCCGCGCGGAAGACCGTGGGGAACATGATCACCGACACCAGAATCAAGGGTGGAAACCCATGCTTAAGTCCTGGCTTGCTGTGCCAGCAAGTGCGCAAACTTCCCCGAGGTCCCCTCTTCTCACGTGAGAACAGGGGCAACGCAGCAGCAGCCAAGCCACTCTACAGAGCTGCTGCGAAAATCTGGAGGAAAATACTTCGCACCGAGGCAAGTGACTTTGAAATAAAGTTTTTCCCTGAAGAACGTCTCAGCCATCAATACCCATATTCTGCTTCTCGTAAGAGTTACTATACTGAAATAAGCATCATTCAGCTGGATAACTGTAAAAGGGGCTTTCTGGCCACTATCTGAAACACTGTGTATTCACCTAAAAAAAGTTTATATAGCGCCACCATCAAATAAAATTATTCACATACGAGGCCAATGCTATTCACTAACAGCACAAAGTGTGTATTGAACTTTAGGTTGGTAGTATGCTAACTGATCTCATTCTCTAACTGCTTCTAACACCCTATCTATGAGCCTCAGGGTAGATGATCTAACACGGAGTTGGACTCCAGCCAGGTTGTTGTAGGTGGGAGCCTCCACCAAGTCTGAGCTGAAGATCCTCAAATGCCAATGACGAACGATGCCACCTGCTTCACAGAATCAGGATTATCGCGACCATGTCAGTACTGAGCCTGCTCTGGTGCCCAGCATGCTGTGCCCGCTCAGTAGGTGGTGACTGGGAATCCGAGGGCCTTCCCACTCCCTGAAGCTTTTTTATGAGGAATACTTAAATTACATTATCAAACACCATCAGCAACAACTCATATGGCCAAGAAGTACAATGAAAGGTACCGATGCCCTCAGAGCATTCACAGATCCTGAGACTGTGCCCGAGATGACTGTAGTAAGCACAAGGTCAAAGCTAAGGAGTTAGAGATCCACCCTTCCTTCAGCTCGTCCCTTATCACACCGGGATGCCTGCGGTCAAGTAATCTGCAACCTATACTGCAGCTTCTGCTGCTTCCTTCCGCCACCGAGACTTCTTACATGGCTCCTCACTGGCAGCACCCCGGGGGAGAAGGAACTGCCAGGCTGACTGTCCCTTCTTGGAAGACAGGTGGAAACAGGAAGCCAGGGGAGAAAAGGCCTGAGCTTAAGCAGGAAAGCGAAATAAATAAGGAAAGCAGGTCAAGGGAGTCTTGGGCCACTGCCTTCTTCGGGACGTCACCTTGAGTGTGGGCCCAGCAGTGGCTCCGGCCAGCCTTCATGGGCCATGTGAGCTCTCCCTCAGGCTGGCCCCTGGCCTGCTTCAGCGTTCACACCCACATTCGGATCTGATCCATGCCAAAGATGTCTAAGAGATGCAATGAAAAACTCATTAAAGACTGAAGTGGAGGTTGAATCAGGGCCCCTTTTTCCTTCCAGCTTGATATTAAGTGACTTTGTTTTTTCCCGGGACTACACAACATTAAGACCGGTGGCCACAGGCAGCAATGAAGATGCCATATTAACGGAGACTCCACATTGGATTTCCCCGTACGAAATTTTCCTGTTCACAACTTTCCTCATCGCCTATGCTCAGCCTTGCGACTGCCTGAGAGTCACACATGAGGACCATCACAACAGACGGCAGCCCACACAAAAGAGCCACTGGGCAGAGCCGGTGTGAGCACACATGCCCGTGTGACCTGGGAATCCAGGGCTCTGCTGGGGGACACCACCACCCCGAAGAAAAAACAAAGAGACGTCACCCAGGCGACACGTTACAAGGAGCCTCCCTCCTCCCACTCCACGATTTTTCCAGGAAGCTACAAAACAGCTCTTTTTCAAGAGAAGGGTTCCATCCGCAAAGCAAATAAAGGAAACCTGGGCTCAAGCTGGAAGCTGCCCACACAAGAGGTCTGGAAACGGAAACCGGCCCTCCTTCCCGGCTCCGCGGCAGGGTCGGCTCCGCGGGGACGCGGGAGGGGGCGGGGCGGCTCTCGGCCACAGGCCTTTCCACGGCCAGCGGGGGTTCGTTCCCCAGACGCCGTCCGTGGGAAAGTGGGGCAAAGGGCACGCGGAGGGAGGCGCGAGCGCACTCGCGAGGCGGACGCCGCGGCAGCGCCGCCCCCGCCGTGGGGCTGGGGCCCGCGGGGCGACGGACGGACGACAGCGAGGTTCGCGGCAGAGCCGCGGTCCGGCCAAGTTCGCGACTGGCGCCCAGCAGGAAGGGGTGGCGGACAGAGGCGCGAGCTGGCCGGAGCCCTGCGGGGCCGCGGCCGGCGTTTTCCAGACGGGGACCAGGGGCTCCTCGCCGCCCGCAGTCCTGTCGCGCCCGGGACGGCGGTGGCGCGCGGCCGCGAGCGGCACTTACTTTCGTCCGGCCATTGATTTTGTAGCTGCCCAGCTTCCCATTGCAGTGGCGGATCAGGTCGTCCATGCTGCTCATGAGCAGCCCAATGGTCTCGCAGCCGGGCTCCTTGCCCTCGATCCAGGTGATCTTGTCACCTCGGATGTCCTTGGACGAATCGCTCTTCTGGCTGACCAGCTGGCCGTCCGTGAACTTGCCGGTGTCATGCAGGGCGCGCACCTCGTCACTGATCTGCTGGCCGGTCTCCTTGCCCAGGAAGTCGTCCACCACGCAGATACCGTGCTTGTTCATGCAGGGCACGATGTACTCCAGCGCCAGCTTCAGAGCCGCCGGCGGCTTGGTCTGCCCGTTGGGCCGCGGGCCGCCGCCGTGGCTCAGCGCCTCGGCCGGCGGGCCGCTCGGCGGGGACAGGCTCGCCTTGTCCTGGAGCAGCGCCGCGCGGCCCGGCGGCTCCTCCTTCGCGGGCTCCGCCTCGGCCGCCGCCGCCGGGGCCTGGCCGCCGGGCGCCGCGCGGGGCGGGGACGCGGCAGCCGCGGGCCTGGCCTTTGCGCTGGCCGCGTCCCCGGCGGCGGCGCTGTCCCGGCGCGGCGCCGCCTTCCTGGCCTCCTTGGCCCCGGCGGGCCTGGGCAGCGGCGTGGAGCCGGTGGGCCGGGGCTGGGCGGCCGCGGGCCCGGGGGCGCCGTCGCCGCCCTGGCACACGAGCTTGTGCTTCTTCCAGTCCTGGCGCTGGTGCTCCTTGCTGCAGTAGAAGGAGCTGCGGCAGCGGCCGCAGCGCAGCAGGTTCTCCATCTTCCCGCACAGCTCGCAGTACTGCCGGTCTCGCTCGCTCGGGCTCAGCCCGCCCGGCCCGCCGCTGTCATTGGCCATGGCGGCGGCGGCCTCGCAGGGGCGGTGGCGGCCGGACGGCCTCGCCGGGGCCCGGGGAGCGTGCGGAGCGGCCGGGGCCGTCACTGCGCCATGCGCCCGCGCGCCGCGCCTGGGGGCGGCCGGCCCACCGCTTCCTCGTCGTCGGCCCGGCCGCGCGGCGCCGGCTGCAGCGTCAGCGCCTCATGGCCGCGGCGGCGGGGCAGCGACTGCGCGGCGGAAGGCGATCTCGGTGGGGCGCGGGCCCGGGCGCGCGAGACCGGCCGGCGGGGCCGCCGCAGCGTCCCGGGCGCCCGGCCGGCCTGTGCAGGAGCGCGGGCGTGCGGCGCCACTCGCTTTGCGCGCTCGGCACGTACACCACGGCCCCGCCGCGACCCTGGCGGGCGGGCGGGCGGCGGGGCGGGGCGGCCGGGGGCGGGGCGGTGGCCGCACGCTCGCGCTCGCTGGCTGGCCCTGTCCCCGCCCCACGTCCCCGCGTCCCCGCCCCGCGGCCGGCTCCGCCCGCGCGGGCCGGGGACGCCAAGGCCGTCCCGCGAGCCCCGGAAGGGCGGCGCTACACCTGCCGGGCGGGCGCCGAGCGGGGGCGCGACAGGGCCGCTGCGGCGTGGCCGGCGCTCGCGGCGCGCAGCAAGGTGGCTCCTGCAGCCCTCGCCTCGCACCGGAAGAAACGGAAATTCGGAGAAGTCCAGTAACTTGGCCGGTGTCACGCAGAGCCGGGACAGACTCCAGGCATGAGACTGTCGGATTCCAGGGCTGCTTTTCCCATCGCGCCGCAACGGCCTTTGGTCCGGCAAGGCCCGGAATGGTTAAGCGCAAAAGTTGCGGTTGCCGCGGTGTCTGCTCAAGCTCCTGTGCCCCCTTGGGGCCGAATTTAAAGGAACCGAAATTTGATGTTCTTTTTCCACTTGCAAACTCTGGGAAATCTTGCCGAGTTTGAAACCTCCGGAGGAAATTGAACGCCTGAGTTAAAGAAAACAATCGATGCTCATTCTAACATCCACACTCAGGCACTTAAATTCGAACCGATGGAACCACTCCTGACAACCGGATGTGGGTGGTAAATGAGCACAACTACATTAACAACTTTTAAAATTCTAAATAAATAATAAATCGCTTATTCCTAGAATCTGTGCTGTGCTGATGAATACAGTTCTTTGTTCTATGGAACACAAAAACCTTACCAGAAATAAGCCAAGGGTGTTTCTTTCCGCCTGCCATTTGTTTTAAGAATAGAAAGGGCTGTGATTTAGATTTTCACAGTCTGTACTGAGCACTTGCTGAAGCAGACAATGCAGTGCTAGGTTCCTGAATCATCTGAATAGGCTGCCACCAGCGTCAGCAGTCCTGCGGACATGTGAGACCCCCAGCTGGCTCCCGAGACTTAGAACACAGGAGCTGAAGTGTGTAGTTCAAAGGCAGAAGCGTCTAAGAAATTATTCTAAGCCACTTTGTAGACTACTTTTTTAAAAACTAGCCTGAATCCCAAAAACAAGAAAGCCCTTCATCGACTATGCAGAACTTCAAGTTGTCATTAATTTCTGCTATAGAAACAGTATCCTAGGGATCCAACGTGGGGAAAGAGGACGGTCCAATTAGCATGGCCTTTGGAGACCAACTGTGAAAAGTATTAACGCTCACAGTTTCAAATTCCAGGCCAAACTCAAATGCAACTTTCTGTAAAGAATCAAGACCTGGATCTATCTCAGATGTGTATCCAACCTTTCCAGAGCTTTATTTACTACAGTAAGATGTCACTGTTTCAGTTGTTACTAGTCAGGCTGTTCAACACATGTATAAAGAGCAGGCAACGTGCCATGGGGGCCGTGGCACAGAGTGGGTGGTTATAGCACACACACTCCGGAGGGGTCCAGCCCAGTGCAGGGGGTGACATGGAAAGGAATAATGACAGTCTAGAGGTGGAGTAAGTTCCCTAAGAGACAGATGGACAGGGTGGGATGGAAACAGAGAAAAATGCCAACCCTGCCCTTTGCACGCATCAAGATTCCAAGAAAATCAATCAGAAAATTCTTAAGAGTGGCTTTAAAAAATAAACTTTGAAACCATTTTTGATATACATCAATTATGTGAAGTATAATGTTAATACGAGTAAAATCTAATACTTTTTTTGCCATAGTAATTAGAAATGGTCCTTTACTATTCTCAACGGCAGGAACTTTCCTAGGGAACCTTCACTGCACAAACACTTGATCCTTCTAAGTTTAGTTAGCATTAAGGTAGTCTACCAATTTCTTTAAAAATTACTGTTCGGGTCTATGGTGTGCAAACACCATAGGTTTGCATCTCTACACGCTCTTTTCATATATTTTCATTGATACCTACTTAAAAGAATAAACCTTTATTAGCTTTTATTTTGTTCCAATGAAGTATGCAAAATCAAAAACGTGTATCTTAAAAATAATCAGTCGAATGTGACACAAAGTTTTCATGAATAGAACAAATATGAAATATTATTTAAAAAATTTCCAAAGACTCATGATTTCAGAATTTTCACTTATTCTGTCTTAATGTGTGATTGCAGATTAGTGAGGTTTCAGCAAACCATCTGCGGACAATGCAATGGCCAGTGACAAGGTCACCAGCAAGATTCTGGCACTCCACCAGCCTTGTGGTGGTTGTTACTTATTCAAATGGTATAAAGAAGGTTCATACTGTAAGCAGAGATTTATCCTGGAAACACTTCTGTGGTGCTTACTGTTATGTTCTAATCTCTGTCCTACGCATTTTACAAATATGATCGCATTTAATCCTCGTAACAACATAGATGCTGCCATGACACCTGTCTGCAGAACGTGAGACAAGCAAGCTGAGTGTCTCTCCCATTCCTTAAGGTATGCGATTGGCAGCACTAAGTGTGTTACCTAATACTCTGGGGAGAACAAGGGCTTGTTTCTCCCAAAGCCAGGAATTATCACACATTTTTTTCCCTGCCCCCAACTTAATCGAGATCAATTATTCTATAACCTGAAGGATCAGTTAAAAAGTAAAAGTGATATCTCCATATCATACCAGCTAGAACCATAGCTAACTGAGCACCTACTTGCATGCCCTTTGCTCCTCTGGCAATGTTTACTTACACTATAAAGCAGTGACCACCATGAACTGATAAGAGATTTCCTAAAAGATAGAGGAGAAGCTGAGATTGAATGCAAAGGACAGAGTTAAATGAGAAAATGAATTTAGAAATGACTGAGCTGACTCTATAGGAAAGCCCGGTGAACAGAGTTTACCTCCAAGGCCCCATTTCTCCTTTAATACTATGTTAGAGATTCGTGAGAGAGTATCTTCTCTGCTCGGGAAATCAAACATCTGATCATTAACGTGTGACCTCTTGTTTCCCCATCTGTGACAATCTTGTTTTAATATGTTACAGAGAATAGAAAAATCACGAGTATAGGCATACCACCAAGATAAACAGGAAGCCGATCTTTGAGTTCTGGGAAAAGCAACTAAAACTCTGAGCCATTTCCTAACCATAGTGCTGGGACACGCGCAAGTCACTGTCGTCGAGACCAGCACCTGCTCTTTTCTGTACTGGGGGTTCTGCCAGATGCACACATGAGCTGTGTGCTTCCCCACGTACGTGGAAAAAAGCTGTACTGTCTACTAAGGTTGTTTCCCTATGAAACAAAACATTCAAATAGACTTTATATTCAGAGAAATTTATTTGTCATCCAACTTTATCAGCTTATGATTTAAAATCTACCCACTAATCCAGTTAAAAATAGATCACCTCAAGAAATATAACAAAGTTTTACAACCATTTCGCATTATAGTGAATTCATTTGTTATTCATGAACATGGGATACTATATATATTATGTGCTAACGTAATTACACTCTGAGCTTTTTTTCCTCTACCACTGATCTGACTTTTAGTGAAGTCCCAATTTGTAATTTATACCAATCCAGGTTGGAGACAGCTAAATAAATTTTTCTGTAACTTTTTTCGGTGATACACTAAAATGAAGATAATAGTATATACTCAACCTCAACCCTAATTAATTAAACAATTATCAACATTTTACATTCGTATCCTCTCCAATTTTGCCTTTTTTAGAAAATTTTTATGGAGATATAATTGACATATGGCATTGTACTAATTTTAGGCGCATAACAATGATTTGATGTATGTAAATACTGTGAAATAAGTTAACATTCATTACATTTTATGATTTTTTTTTCCTTTTTGAGACTTACTCTTAGCAACACTGGCATATAGAGCACAGTTTAAGTGTAGTTACCACACTGTACATCGCATCCCTGAGACTTATTTCTCTTACAACTGTGCTTACAACCTTTTGACCCACTTCATCCATTTCAACCCCTACCTCCACCCTTACCCCCTGCCAACCACAAATTTATTTTCAGGATCTATGAGTTTGGCTTTTTTAGATTCTATGTCTAAGTGAGATCGAATGGTGTTTGTCTTTCTCTGACTTATTTCATTTAGCAAAATGCTTTCAAGGGCCATCCATGTTGTTGCAAATGGCAGGATTTCTCTGTTTCTTGAGGCTGAATACCATCCCACTGTACACATACACTACATCTTCTTTATCCATTCATTCGTGGACAGGCGCTTAGGATGTGTCTCGGCTATGGAGAATTGTGCTGCAGTGAACATCAGTGTGCATATATCTCTTCAATTTGTCTGCATGCAGACCCAGGAATGGGATTGCTGGGCCATATGGCAGATCAATTTTAATTTTTTTGAGAAACTGCCATACAATTTTCCATAACAGCCACACCAATCTCCATTCCAACCAAAGTTCCTTTTCTCCACATCCTCACTAATATTTATCTCTTTTCTTTTTGGTAACTGCTATTCTAACATGTGTGAGGGGATATCTCACTGAGGTTTTGATTTGCTTTTTCCTGATGAGTGATGCTGAGCATCTTTTCATGTTGGCTCGTTGGCTGTTTGTATGTCTTCAGGTCTTTTGTTCATGTTTAGATTGGATTATTTACTGTTGTGCTATTGAGTTCTATGAATTCTTCATATATTTTGGGTATTAATTAGTCCCTTATCATAAATATAGGTTGCAAATATTTCCTTCCATTTCATAAGCAGACTTTTCAATTTAATTCTTCTTTCCTTTGCTGTGCAGAAGCTTTTTAGTTTAATGTAGTTTATTTTAGTTTTGGTTGCCTGTGTTTTTGGTGACTTATCCAAGAAATCAAGGCTGTTCCCCCTGTGTTTTCTTCAAGGAGTTTTATGGTTTTACGTCTTACACTTAAATCTTTGATCCATTTCAGGTTAATTTTTGTGAGTGGTGATATAGGGATATGGTTTCAGATTTTTTGCATATGCATTTCCAGTTTTCACAGCACCATTTATCGAAGAGACTGCCCATTCCTCATTGTGTGTTCTTGGCGGCTTTGCCAAAAATTACTTGACTATATACGTGGGGGTTACTTCTGGACTCTATTTTGTTCCAGTGATCTGCATGCCCATTTTTATGCCAATACCATACTGTTTTGATTACTATAGTTTTGTAATATAGCTTGAAATCAGGTATTGTGATGCCTTCTTTTTGGGTGTGGGGCGGACCATTCAGGGTTTTTCATGGTTCCACACAAATGTTAGGATCTTTTTTCTATTTCTGTGAAAAATGCCATTGAAATTTTTATCAGGATTACATTGTATCTGTAGATAATTTCTGAGTAATATGGACATCTTCACCAATTCTTCCAAGAACACAAACTATCGTTCCAGTTACTCATGTCTTCTTCAGTCTGTTTCAACAATGTCTTATAGTTTTCAGTGTACAAATTTTTCATTTCCTTGGTTAAAATTACTCCTTAGTACTGTATTGTTTTCAATGTTATTGCAAACATGATTGCTTTCTTAATTTCTATTCCGGATAGTTTGTTGTTAGTGTATAGAAGATCAACTGATTTCTGCATGTTGATTTTGTATTCTGCAACTTTACTGAGTTAATTTATTAACTCTAATAGTTTTCTGATGGAATCTTTAGGTTTTTCTATATAAAATATCATGTAATCTGTGAACAGAAAATTTTACTTCTTCCTTTCCAATCTGAGTGCCTTTCATTTATTTTTCTTGTCTAATTGCTCTGGCTAGGACTTCCAGTGCTTTGTGGAATAGAAATGGTGAAAGTGGGCATTCCTGTCTTCTCCTGATCTTAGAGAAAACGATTTTAACTTTTCACCATTGAGTATGATGTGAGGTGTGGTCATATCATATTGGCTTTTATTATGATGAGGAACATTCCTTCTATATCCAACTTGTTGAGTGGTTTTTTTTTCATAAAAGGATATTGTATTTTGTCAAATTCTTTTTCTGTATCTCTTGAAAGTTTTTTTTTATCTTTCATTCTGTTAATGTGATGTATCAAATATTGATTTGCATATGTCAAATCATCCTTGCTTTCCAGGAAGAAATCCCACTTGCTCATGATGAATGATCCTTTTAATGTGCTGCTGGATTTGCTTTGATGATATCTTGTTGAGAATTTTTTCATACATATTCTTCAGGAATATTGGTCTGTAGTTTTCTTGTAGTGTCTATCTGGCTTTGGTATCAGAGTAATGCTGGCCTCATAAAATGAATTTGGAAGTGTTTTGTCCTGTGCTATTTTATGAAAGAGTTTGAGAAAGACTAGCATTAATTCTTCTTTAAACATGTGGTGGAATTTGCCTGTGAAACCAATTGGTACTGTGCATTTCTTTCGTGGGTAGTTTTTGATTACTGATTCAAACTCTGTACCCATTATTGTTGTGATTTTCTATTTTTTCATAATTCAGTCTTTATATGTTTCAAGTAGGTTGTGTATTTTTAGAAATTTATCCATTTCTAGGTTATCCAGTTTGTTGGCCTATAATTCTTCAGGGTGGTCTCCCATAATACTTTGTATTTCTGTGGTATCACTTGCATAGGAGGAAATAAGAACTGAGTTCAAATTCAAACTCCCTTAATATTTATGTGACATCTGAAAATCAGACACCTTCCTAAGTCTTAGTTTACCCACCTATAAAGAGAAAATAAGATTATCTGGTAAGAGTTAAAAGAGATAATTTACATGCCCAATTTAAAGTGCTCTGTAAAGCGCATTTACATTTCACTAGCTTTCCAAACTAATTCCTTACAACCACTTTCAAAAATTTGTTTTAAGCTCAATTTCTGACCCATTTTGCCATTTCTTCTATTATCACGTGAAATGTCTTTCTCTTTATTCCACAAATGCTCATGTATAACCTCAAGGACATACAATCAAAGAATACAAAGTAAAATCCAGCAACCTTCTAAAAACTACTCCCTGTGCAGCTGCTACAATCACCATAGCATTTTCTGTATTATATAATAGAAGGCATAGTTTTGTCTTTGAAATTTCCACCCAAACGGTATCCTGCTCTATGTATCAATCTATAAATGGCTCTTCCGCTGGACCCCTGCTTCTTCTTTCTCACAGGCAGAATCACTTAGACCCATCAGATCCTTGCAAAGCAATCTCTTTCTGCTGTCAAACTTTGCCAATGCAGGCCAGTCCCAAAAGCCAAATAAGAAGGCAGTTTTTGCAGCCCGTGGCCTCTAAATATTTCTCAGCTCTTGACTCCTGATTGAGTCAACGCTATTATGTATAGAAAGCTTTCGTGATAGTAACACCACTGTAAAAGTATATGTTACTACTGTTATATTTTAGGAACCTCCAGCAGTGAAACAGGAAGGACTGATTGGGAAAATGATGAACGAATTTTGATCACATTTCACAATGAATGTGCGCAAAAGAAGGGAGAGGCAGATCGACACTCACCCGGACACAGAAAACGATGCGAAGATGGGAAGTTCATTGCCATGGGGAAGATCAATTCTTGAACAAGTGTTTAGAATGAAATTTCTAGAGTTTCCTTTGCCATTTATGTTGCATACATTTTAGAAAATCAATTTTTTGTTAAATTGGATTTGGCGAATTATTTTCAAAATCATCAAAATATTTTGAAACGCTTCAGGAATGTTTAAATCACTGAGATCTGTTACCACGTTTTCTAATAAGTCTTATAAACACTTTAAATATTTTGTAGGGAAGTAGAAATATAAAGTTTTTAGCAGATGATAACTAATCCATGAGTAACACTGTAACAATGAAAGGATCACATCACAGAAATATTTTATAAAAATAAGTCGTATAAAATTGAAATGATTTAAAAAGTCATTTTATATTAATTAAATATAATGGAATATTTACATATTCCCATATAATGGAATAGCTATAAATACAGTGAAATATACACATATTCATATTAAATATATAATGTAATATTACTCAGCAATAGAAATGTGAAACTGAAAGAGAAAGATCTGCTTCATTGAACAAAACTGCTTTCTAGCTTGCTAATCATTCTAGTGATGTTTAAATTACATGCATAAGGAAATAAGACATCCTTTTACATACTAGGAGATATAAATATAGTTTAGGAGACACAGTACTACTATTCTAAAGCTATAATATTGAGAATTTTCTAAGCAAAACATAAAGCAATTAATTATAATTTAACTTTATTCCTTAACAGAACCTGGAATCAGTGGTGTGGCTAGTCATTCTTTTGATAAATATATTTATAAATATAGTTTTATAATTCCACTCTTGTGTGCCTATTTGCTAACAGATATGTTCTGAATATACAGGAAATATTTTTTAAAAAGTTATTTACTCTTTCATTTACTCAACAAATGTCTTTTATTTATTAAAGTATGGTTGTTATATAATATCATGTTAGTTTCAGGAATACCACAGAGCAATTCGACCTTTATACATCACCATGTGCTCATCACACTGTCTAGTAACCTCGGTCATGCTGCAGTTGTCACACTGTTATTGACTATGTTCCCCCTCCATGTCTCCATGTCCCCACCCCTCTGGCAACCAAGTCTGTTCTTGGTTTCTACAAGTCTGTTTTTGTTATTTTATTTTATTATTATTATTTTTTAATTCCACAGGTAAGTGAAATCATGCAGTATTTGTGTTTCTTCGACTTATTTCACTTAGCATAATACTCTCTAGCTCCATCCACATTGTCATAAATGGCATGATTTCATTCTTATTGCTGAGTAATACTGTTATATATGTATTCAGTATGGATGTGTAATATTCCATTGTATATATGTACATCTCCCATCTTTATCCATTCACCGATTGATGGACACCCAGGCTGAATCCATATCTTGGCTTCTGTAGATAATGCTGCAAAGAACATAGGGGTGCACAGATCTTTTTCTGAATTTGTGTTTTCGTTCTTTGGATTTCTTTACATTTCTTGTAAAGCTTGTTTAGTGGTGGTGAGCTCCTGCAGTTTTCACGTGTCTAGGTAACGCCATCTCTCCTGCGACTCTGAAGGAGAACTTTGCCAGCCACAGAATTCCGGGTCGTAGGTGCCTTGCTTCCCGTCAGTCCTCTCTGGCTACAAAGCTGCTGCTGAGAAATCGGTGCCAGCCTCACGTGGCCTCGCTTGTTTGTGACTTCTTTTTTGCTATCTTCAAGATGGACTCTTTATCCCTCATTTTTGCCTTTTTGGTTTCATTATGCTTTGTGTGGGCCTCTTTGGGTGCTTCTTTATGCTTTCTGGACCTGAATGTCTGTCTTTCCCTAAATTAGGAAAGTTTTCAGCCATTTCCTCTGCAAATATACTTTCTGCCTCCCCTTCTCCTTCTGGGATCCCTATAATGTGAATGTTAGTGAATGATGTCCCAGAGACCTTTGTACTGTCCCCACTTTTCAAAATTCTTTTTCACTTTGCTGTTCTGATTGGATGACTTTCACTGTTGTTCTCCAGGTCACTAGTCCGTCCTCCTGCATTAACTAACCTGCTGTTGATTCCTTCTTACGCAGTGGTCATTTCGGCTGGCATGTCCCTCATCTCTGAGGAGTTCTCTGCTCTGTTTTCTCACTATGCTGTTCTCCCCCAGCCCCCTGTTCCATTCTTGGGTTCGCTGAGCATCCTCATGACTGCTTCTCTGAATTCTCTATCAGGCAAATTACTGATCTGTTTCATTAGCATTTTCCTCCAGATTTTCTCCCTGTTCCTTAGGGCATATTCTTCCATCTCTCCATTTTGTTTGACTTCCTGGGTTAGATAAAATAGCTCTCTCCCAATCCCAAATGAGCAGCTTCCGTGTAGACTGTGCGCTGGTGGCTGCGGCAGGCCACGTGGAGTTGGGGTGAGCGTGGGTGGTACCTGGTGTGGTACCTGGCCAGAAGGAGTGGGTTCTGGCTGGGGCAGCCTGGTGTGTACACGCTTGCTCGCCCTTGTGATCTGGGTGGAGCTGCCTGGATGCGCTCAGAGTGCAGTTTCTTTAATTGTCCCACAGATGTGTTTTTGAGTGCCTACATGTGTGAGACAGGAATACAACAGTGAGAAAAACAGAAAACTAATCCTTGCCTGTATGTAGCATAAAGTGAGAGAGACAACTGACATGAAAAATATAATTATAGCACCATAAAAAACGATAGTGCCAAGCAAGGAAAAGCAATGAGGAGGGGCAATGGGGAAGACTGAGCTATTAAGCAGAGTGGCCAGCGGAGGCTCCTCCGGACGGTGACTGATGAGTGGAGATGGATGGCCACGAGGGGCCTGTGGGAAGAGCGTGGGCAGGAGTGCCCAGGGCAGCAGGCAGAGCAGCTTCCGAGGCTCTTCGGTAGAATCGTGTTGGGTGGTTTGCAGGGGAACGAGGTGGCAGAGGCAGCGGAAACAAGGGCCAGGCTGGCTGCGTCTCGTTGTCAAAGGCAAGTCAGGCGAAGACCGGTCACGGCGCTTCGTGGCTGTCAGAAAGAACTGTGGCTTTTCCCCTGAAAGTGATGAGAAATCTCTGGAGGGTTTTCAGTGGAGGAGGGACATGGTCTCACTTACATTTTAATAGGAAAAGGCTGTCAGAGGCGAGGCAACACGTGAGAAGCACTTAGACGGCTGCTGCAATCACCTGGGCAGGAGACGGTGTGGTCAGGTCCATGGTGGTGACAACGGGAATGGCAGAAAGCAGCCCACATATTTTGAAGGTGGAACTGACAGGATTTGCTAACCAGCTGGGCGGTGGGCACAGATGGAGGGAGAGGGACATGAGTCCAAGTCCAGTGACACTGACACCATTTGTCTGCTTTCACCCTTTTACCTGGGCGGCTTGGAGGCCGGGACCGCCACCGACGGAATGGAGCAGAACTGCCACCAACAGAGCGAAGCGGGACTGCTGGCACTGCTTGCAGACGGCGCACCGAGGTTCTGGCTTGTTTGAAACGACTATTCCTGGACCGGACGGTGATGTGAGGCCGTTAGCTGGATGTGTAGGTCCGTCCTCATGGGAGAGGTCCGTCCCCACGGGAGGGGTCCAGGTTAGAGATATGAACACGGGAGTCACCTGCATATAGGTGGTCTGTACAGCCAGGAGACCCAGTGTGGGTCACCAGTGAATGAGCACAGGTAAGGCCACGAGGGCTGAGAACTGCAGTGGGGACTGTAACGCTCACAGGTTGGAGAGACGAGGAGGGGCAAACAGAACAGGGGACAGTGGCGCTCTGCAGCTAAGAGATGCTTGTGATCCAAGCAGGAGAAAGTGACTGTGACAAGGCTGCTGAGGAGGTGAGTAAAACAAGGACTGAGAAGAGATGGATAGCTTTGGAAAAGCAGAGACTACTGGTGACTGCGGGTGAGCGGCCCACAGGGGGTGCTTACGGGAGGTTCAGGGGGATGGAGGGGAGAGGTGGGGGACAGTACGGGACCTTGCTCTAAAGAGGACAGAAACTGGGCGGTTATTACAGCGGGTAGTGGAATCAAGCAGGACATTTTTTGAGAGATGGGAGACAGCCCGTCTGAGGAGAGGGAGTATCTAGGAAATCCTAAGAATGCCGAGCAGAGACCCGCAACTTCCCTGACACCTCAGGATGACAGGAGAAGCAGCAGGAGGAAGCCAAAGTGCAAGTCATCTCCTGAGGCCAGCCACAGTCAGCTCCAGACACGCTGTGGCTTTGGTTGCGGTAGGTGATTAAGATTCCCACACAATTAATCAGGACTCACTGGTTGCAGAGCCGTGGCGGGTGATGCAGTGCTCGCCTGCAGCTGTTACTTCTGCAGCTGTGTATGAAACGACGCGGACAGGCCTGCGTTTCACCTGCATCGGAGGTCAGATACCTTACTCCAGAGGGGCGTGTGGTGTATAGTGGGTATACATAATGTGTGTGTATGTGGTGTATAGTAAATATATGTGATGTGTGTATATGTGCTATATAATATACATGTATCGTGTATATATGGTATAAATATAGTATATAGTGATATATGTGTGTAGACAGCTATAATGTACATATAACAATGTGCAACATTATTTATATATATGTGTATAGACACACATTACACATATATGACGCCATTATAGTAACGTAGAACGACCTTCGATTACAGCATACCTATATACACACATGTGCACACACACACGTACAGACATATAATTGGTGCTACATATGATACATTGCTGTACGTATGGCATAACTAATTGAAAACTCCCAAGTTCCTTTCCACTTTAATCGTCCTTGAGCTTATCGCACTACATAAAACAAATAGGCTGCTTATTGAAATGACAAACACGTACGCTCCACGGTGAACGGCTCGACACCGGAGTCACGGGGGTAGGGCCAGGGCACACTTGGCTGGCTGTAGTCGCAGCGCAGATCTGCACGAGCGAGAAGTGCACCGGGAGCATGCAGAAGGGGTGCGTCTGATCCATTCATGAGGACCAGGGAAGGTTTGGGACATGGGGACACCAGGGATGTGGTGCAGTTTCCTCTGCCCACTCAGAACGACCTTCCCTCTGCAAGCTGCCATCCTGCTTTCTGCACCAATGCCGACAGTCACGTGTCCCCTACTCATATTCCGTGTTGACTTGCAGCGTAACTTTGAAGGACTCATGCTGGCCTGGGCACTGTGAGTTTGTGGCTTCTTAGAGCCAAATCTGAATTATTGAGGCAGAGTATAGATAAGTTATATAGTCACAGTGCTTCATTTATATAGCCTTGCACACAATCACAAGAATTCAATATTATGTCGAAATTAACCTGACAAACTGTAACCTGACAGACTTCAGAAAATTATCATCAGCCTACATCGAAAAGTTGATAAAATTATTTATGTGTGGCCAATGCAGTTTAGGCAATTTTCATCTACTCACGCCGGTTTATTCTCATGACTCCTTTGAAGTGAGCATCATTGAACTGTCACCATTTTTAGGGACAGATGACGACAAGTCTGATAACGAAGCACGGTGGTTGGTAAATCAGAGAAGGGCGTACCCCCATGGCTGACAAAGCAGGGGTTCCTGGGGAGGCCCCGAGTGCGGAGTCTGAGGCTAATGGGTTAAAACTTCGGCAAGACAGAAAAGCGGCGGGGGCCACACACCCTTGGAAGCATGTCAGACAGGAAGCCTCGGGTCAAGCTCCTGCTCGCTGTCTGATCTGACCGTGGCACTTGGCTGCAGATAAAGCGTTCTGAGCAGGAGTTGCTGCTGGGACTTCCAGCCCCGCCAGAGGCCCGGCCTTGATGTCCTGCAGGCCTTCAAACTCGAAAAGCTCGAAATAGCTCATTTCCCCCCAGCCTTTGCTTTCATTTCCAGCCTCCGCGAATCTTGCTGTTGTCTGGGATGGATGCACCAGTCACCGCTGGCTTCTTCTTGTGTATCGCCCACATCGGTGAGGTTGCCACACAAGTCGTAGGAATGGAAGGGCTGTCTGCCACCTTCCTTGGTGTCCCACCCACTCCGGTACCTGGTGCAGCGTAGGGCTGCACACATAAACAAGAATGTGGCTCAACCGACCCATACGGGGACCGTGATGCCAATGTGGTTGATGCAACAGCACAGGGGGGCAGTGACAACGTGGGAACGCGAGATCAAAGGGGCTCCTGCTCTCTCAGGAAGGTCAGAGGCATCTCACCCAGTCAGCAGAGTGTCCTGGAGAACAATCAGGCCCCAGGCAGGCGGCCACCAGCCACGTGTGCATCCAGTTCCCACCGATGCCCCTGTCTTCCTCCCATTGTGCCCCAGCACAGCTGCCTACACTGAACCTCAGGCTTCCCCTCCACGCTTCACAGATGCAGCTGGAGTGCAGACACAGCTCTCTCAGGCCTCAGGCACCCTCCCGACTATGGACTCACTTCCAAACTACTAGCTCAGAATGTCTTTCTCAAGAGTCATTAAGGACTGCTCAGGAGCTGAAACAGACAGAACTCAGGGGATCCACTCGGCAGGACAAGTCAGGCTCCTTAGGACACCGACAGGGACCCATCCCACACTGGCTCCCCACCGCTTTTCCAGCCTTAGCCTCTGCCACCTCTGCCATTACACCCACACGAGTTTCACAAACAAACAAAGCTCCTTTATGCTTCTGTTTCTCCTTACATTCTTTTTTCTGCCTGGGATTCCTTTCACTTTATTTTTCTGCTTGGCAGAAACAAGAGACAGAGAGAGAGAATAAGGAGTTGCAATCAAAAGTAAGGCATTGGGGCTCACAAAACAAAATCTTTCAGCCTCACTGAGGAGCATGACATAGATTTCTACTCAGTGTGTGAACCCCGGGGAGGACTGTATCTGCCAAGAACTCTTCATGGTTACCTGGACCCAAAGTTGTCACCAGTCCAACAGCCATTGCTGGCCTCTCCTGCACACTGCACATCAGGGAAAAGCCACAGACTGGGCCACCAGCCTCCTGCCTTGAGTTCCCGTGGTCTGAGCTGACCTCATACTGGAGTTCCTGGTAGCGTCTTTTGACCAACAGAACTGGGACCTGCCCTGTCCAATTGGAAGTGTGGCTATATCCTCACTTGCATCTTTCTCAACCAATCAGAGTGGCCCCATAACAATCGAACAGGAAAGCAATTCCAACAAATCAGGACACTTTTGGACCAATCAAACTGTAAATTTGTATTCCTTCTTTGCATAAAAATGGGCCACTGGAAACCCTCGGGGGGACTTTCTCTATATAACCAGGCTTCCCTTTGGCTGGGGTCAGAGGGGCATAATTTTTGGTCTCCACCAGAGGTTACATGTCCCTGATTTGTACACTGTTCAGCCAAATAAGGTTTTCTCTTTCACCACACTGCAGATTTGGGCCTCCCGTTGGCACTGGATTAGTGGCGGAGACCTTTAGCAAACACATGTTATGAGGAATTGAACAAATTCATATAGAGAAAAGCAACGAGCTCAAAGTAACTTAATATAGACTGATCACTCTGCCTTCACGGGGATAAAGAAAAAGTTATCCCGTGAAAACGTTGCTTAAAATAAAGACATCTCATGATGACTGAGGGACTGTTCAAGAAGTATACTGGAGGTCGACCTTCTTCCTGATTAAAGTCATGCCACGTACAATAGAGCCAAAGTTAAATTTGGTCTAGAGAGAAAGTCCAGCCAATCTCTGAGAAGAAACCTGGACAAGAACTTCAGATCTTTAGAGACACATCTACTGAATGTAGTGAAGAAAATCTGAAACTCCAGAAGATTTCAGTAGAGACCTAAGGGGTTGATTAAATTCTGAAAAAAATTTGTTTTATATATCTTGGATCATTTTGTCATTGTTTCAGCCAACTGGTTTAATGTGTTTTATAAGTATACGATTTAATTTGTAGTTTAAGGTAACTGAGTGACAATTACCATATTGTCACACAGACACCAAACTGTGGTTCATAATATGTATATTTAACATGGAACCACATGATTTCTAATGTTTTTATAATCTTATCATGGAAGTCTACTTTGAGTGTACATCTTCTTAATTTTGAATGTGCATTTTAATAAATGTAAAATAATTGGGGGGAACAAAAATTTACTTTTATTCTCCTTGTTATTTTCCTTATTTATTTTTTATAAACTAACAATTAGCTAAGTAAAAAAGATGTTTTGTGAAATAAAATTCTGAAGGACAAATAAAAAATGCAATATTAAAGGCAAATATTTGAAGAAACCAATGAACAAAAACATAAACATCTCTGATGGAGGGACTTGGATTAAAGATACAACCTATGGCCTTAAAGAAGACAGCCAAAACATGATGAAAGATCTGCTGTCATTACTGAAACCAGGAAAGAATATTAATAAATAGATAAACTTTGAAAAGACAGAAATCTATACAGATTTATAAGCAATTATCAGCAACCCTGCAACACTTTCAGAAATATGAATGCATCCCGAGTTAGGCGGAAGCAGAGAAGGTAAAGTTTAAAGTCCTGCTACCTGTTTCCTGCAGAAGGAGAAAACTCAAGACCAAAGAGAAGCCCGCGGGAGGAAGCTGCAGCCGGAATCAGAACACACAGAGCGCACAGACCCAGTTAGCTCAGAAGTCTCAGAAAGACACATAAAAAGTCTGGTTTATAAGGAAAATGAAACTAAACATTTTAACCACTGCATGTAAGAGAAATGTAAGATATAAATAAGTTAACATACGACAGGTGGATCCTTGGAATGAAGTGCTAAAAGATCAGAAAACGGGTATGATTTATGTCCCGTGCGTGGGAACTAGATCGATATGAGTTAAAAATGACGAGAGACCATCCACGGTCCAAAATGAGTGATGGGGTGTGAGCAAGGTATAAATGGGGAGGACAGCAAAAAGTCATAACTTGACTTTTGATGACTGCAATTAACCAAAGCACAAATGGAAAATAAACACGAAGACTCTTACCGGAAGCAGAGGTGCGTATGGAACTCCCTGAGCAGATAGGCATGTAAGGACCGGAAAGAAACAGTCAATGGAGAAGAAACAAAAATGTATAGGTAAAAGTTCAAGAGGTGGTGGATGATTTCGGAAAACAGAGCTTCTGAGAGTGCAATCTGCTATTACTAAGAGAGAGGCTATGACACCTGACTTAGGCTTATGCTCCTGAAAGAGCCCTTGCTGCAGAGGAAAAGGAGTAATCAGCATAAGACAAGAAAACGCAAAATAGCTTTGCTTCGAAGAACAGCCCTCGGAAAGCCCGCTTGGCCATCCCTCCACAGAAAAGTCTTCTGAAGCTATTCTTTTTACTCCTTCCTGTGTCAACTTACCCTGCCCATTAAACACAGTTTCAGAGACTCTGTCATCTACTTAGCTAACTGTGACAAGAAGTATCCCAGTGACTGTGGTTAGGACTCCACCTAGTCTGAGCTCTTCTTAGGAAACAGCTGTTTAGACGTTAATGTGGGGCCTGAGGTCTGTTCAGCTTCATCCACGGACTTGGAGGCTGAGGTGGCCAGTGTCCCCGCAGCCCAGAGAGGCAAGGCAGCTGCCAAGCCCCCTCCCAGGGCCCCTGAACTAAAAGTGACACTGAGGGAGACTGCGAAGGGCTCCTCTGTGATCCAGAGACCCACCGGTCTTTATGACGAAACATGAATGACCCATCTCAGGGAGTGGCGAATGTTTTCTGTAAAGAGCCACAGAGTATCTGCTGCAACTCTTCAACTCTGCCATTGTAGTGTGAAAACAGCAGCATTTAAAGTGTGGCCATGTCTTGATAAAACTTTATTTACAAAACTGTGGTGGGCTGGATTTGGCTCTAGGGTAATAATTTTACAAGGCCTTATCCATCTGACAAAATGGTGCCTCCTACTCAGCCTTTGGTGCTACTTCATGTAAGAAGAGTGACGGAAACATCTGCACGAATGCAAAGACCGCTACCCACCACGGGTCTGGAGGTAACTGTGACCACCTGCCCCACCTGTAAAGCGAGGGGCCTCTAATGGCCCAGAACCATCAGAAAACTGACCAAGCCACTGCCTCGGCAAACAGGGCCCATGGCACACTTTGGTCTTTTTCAAAAATGACTGTGACAATATTTCCAGCATTACATGCTCCTCCAGAAACTTGGCATTTTTCCAATCTAAAGGTCAAGTTCTTTTACCTTTGAATGTTTTGATTTTTTTGCGATGACCTCAGAAGTAAGACCTCTAAGGTCGAGTCGATAAAGGTGCCACAGCTGCCATCTGACCTTTCTGTTTGGGGTGTGCACCCTTGAATTTCAGTGGATGAATAAGGAACCACAGGCCACATGGGAAAACCATGTGCAAGTGTTCCAGCTGACAGTCAACGTCAACCACAGAAAAGTGAGTGAGGAAGGCTTTAAGGTGACTCAAGTCTCCGTCCCTCTGCTAGACATTCTATAATGTTTGATAAATTCCCATTTAATGTGTGAGATCCCAAGTAAGAACCTCCTGAGCTCATCCAACTCCTAAACAATGAGAAATAACAATAAAAAGTAATTGATATTTTGAGCCAGGAAGAATGGGGTGATTCATTATGCAGGGCATGTTGCTGCAACGGGTTTTGGTAACTACAGTGGGTGCTGCTACAATGATGTGCTTTAGGAGGAATAAACAGACTCTGAGCTAACGCCTGATGGCCCTCAGGATGCTTGTGAGGGCTTTAAGGAAAATAAGAAAAATGTTACTGGAAGCTGGAGGAAAGGAGGTCTTTGTTACACAGTGGGAGAAAGTTTAGCAGGATCATTACTCATAGTAACATGAAAAAAAGACAACATACCTAAGGAACTGGTGGACCCAGCTAAGGAGATTTCCAGACAGATGTCAAAAGTGTCACCTAGTTTCTTTAAGCTGCTTACTGACAGAGATAAGCAAAAGAAAATGTTAAATATTAATGATCCAGCAAAATTAAAAATAGGGCTACCGTACGATCCAGCATCCCCACCTCTGGGGATATGTCCAAAGGAACTGAAACAAGATTTCAAGAAGATGTCTGCATATCCATGCCCGTTGCAGAATCCTTCGCAACAGGGGAAAGGTGGCAGTACTTGAATGTCCTTTACCAGATGAATAAATATAGAAAATGTGTGATATACACTTAATACATGGAGTATTAACTCAGCTACAAAAAGAAGGACATCCTGCCAGCAACAGCAGCATGGATGACTTGGAGGACGTATTCTAAGTGAAGTAAACACTATATGACCATTTCTTCACGCGGAAACTAAAAACACTAACCATAGAACCAGAAAACAGAACAGGGGTTGCGGGAGTGAAGGGGTGAGGAGAATGGGGAGAGATGTTCCAAGGTACAACTTTCAGTTACAAGATGGATAATTCTGGGGGACCCTACGCGTGGCATGGTGACTATAGTTAATTACACAGTTCCGAATACTTGAAATTTGCTAAGAGAGTAAATCTTAAATGTTACCACACACACACAAAAGGCAGCAGCTGCACGCGGCAATGGGGGTGTGAATCAATTCGATTATGGTAGTGGCTTCACAATGTAAACATGTATTAAATCATCATGGTGTGCACTTCATATATATACATTTTAATTTATCAATTACACCTCAATAAAGCTGGAAAAAATGTGGAATATGCACACAATGGATTATTTTCCCACTTTAAAAAGGAAGGAAATCCTGTCTATGCTACGAAATGGATGAACTCTGAGGATATTATGCTAAGTAAAATAATGCCATCACAAAAGGACAGACACTGCACGATTCTACTTAAATGAGGAATCTAAAGTCGTGAAACTCACAGGAACAGAGAAAGGAGAAGTGGCTGTCAGGGGCCGGGGGTGGGGGCAGGTAGCGAATGATTGTTCAGCGGCGCAGAGTTTTCATGCAGGATGGGGTGGCCTCCGTAGATCTGTCACCCAACGATCTGCATGTAGGTGATGGTACTGGACTGCACACTTGACAACTGTTGGTGGAGTAAGTTTTATGTGGGGCTGTCTGTTTTTGCCGCAATAAAAAAAAATTAAGGATCTAGGACTTGCTGGGTTCAGAAACAACAGTTTCATATTTTCTGACTCTTCTAGTGAAAAACGATGTTAAAATTAGGAAATGACTTTTAGGCAGAGATCGAATCATGTAAGAGAACTGTCAAGAAAACGTGTTCTGGAAATGAAGCCAGGAGTGTGACTGTAAAACTCTTCGTTAAGATCTCAGAATGATTTAAGGGGTGCACCACAGACCCTTTCAAAAAGATGAAAGTCTCTTTAAGAAGCTTAAAAGCACATGTTGGGGATCTGCTGTAACAAAGAATCTGAATGTTGGAATCCCACAGCAGCCTTACAGGGAGGCTGAGGTAAAAAGTGCTTATCTTTGTGATATTTGTGGGTGTGGCTTTTGTTGAATGTAATAAACCCCAATAAGAGTCTAAGGAAACCCACCATGTTTTTTAGAGAATTCCACTGGTGAAAACATCCATTTTTTTGTTGAAATATCTGGTATGTATTTTTTGCCTTCCCCTACTCCATACTGGTACATAATTATGGTCTTTTGTGGACAAATATATGTCCACTACAAACGTCATAAGACACTGACAAACAATGAATGTTCTTTATACATAACATGCGACATTTAACACTGTCAGTATCCATACATCTGTTCTTCTTATTTATGTTTCCTGGCCTTTGGTACACATTTTTCTTCCATTGTGTTCTTGTTCTATAATACACATTTGTCTTTGTTTATATGTTCTTGTTTGCCTTATATTTGATAAGTCCATATATAAACTTTTTTTATTTATCACATTCAAGGATAAAGCCAGAACTATACATAATGAGGAACTTACATTCTAAATTCCTCTTTTCAATTGATTTTCCAATCTTTGTTAAGTAAATTCATGATTTTACTTATCAGTCTTTACATATTCTATCAATATTCTTTTTCAAAACATTACGTTCCATTTAGTTCCCATAGCTAAAATTATTTACCACTAAATCTTGTTATACTTTTATTATTTCTCATTCTTGAGTCTTGATTTAGATTTACCTTTTCGCCCGCTAAACTGTTATCTTTAAGTCATTTTTAAGCAAAATTATACAAATGATGAACTTTCTGAGTACTTTCATATGTAAGATGAAATGTCTTTTCATTTCCTTTATCTCAATATATTATAGGATTATTGAGTCATAAACTTTCCCAAATAATTCCAAACATATTATTCCATTTTTTTTCTTTTTTGTTTAGAAGTCTAAGGCTGGTGTGATTTTTATTCTTATGTAGAGGTTATCTTCTTTGTTCACAGATGAAATTTAGTGACCTTTAGCCTGTCATTCTTTTTGCCAAGAGATTCAGATAAGGTCGTGTTTTGCACTGAATCCTGACTAGGGCACTATGAGCATTTCCAGTGTGCACACTATTTTTTTCTCATTCTAGAAGAACGTTCTTCCATTATAAATGGCGGCTGATTCTGTTTCGATTGTTCTTTTTTTCCTTCCTCAGGAACACAAATGATTTATTATCTGGATGCCTATTTTCTGCCTTCCATAAAAAATTAATTCTAGTTCCAGTTCAGATTATTTCCCTCTGTGTTCTGAAAGATTTTATCAACTGTCTACTCTTGAAAATCTCATTGTCTTGAGTCGCTTTTTCTCTTTGTTTCTTCCATGTGGATTTTATTTCTGCTATAACATCTTTATATTTTTTTGGAATTTTATTTAATTACAGAGAGTTCTTTTGCTAAACATACTCTTATCACGGTGTCTATTTTCCCCTATGGTTGTCTGCTTTTGTTATATTAAGGTCATGTTCTCTTGAGTCTCTTGCTGACACTAAGCACATCTATCTTAAAAATTTTTTGCAGAAAATAACTTTCAGAGACATGTCTGCCTTCTGAGTTTATAAATCACCTGATTCGGGCGGCCCTCACCATGCTGCACGGTGGGCTCAAGTTCCGATCTTACGAGTAAAGTATGTGAAAACCACATTAGCCACCCGTTCTGCACCACCAGCTCCCTCGCTCACTGAGGCCGGGGCTCTTCCTTTCTCCATACGACTTGCATGTCACGAGGTGTCTCAGTATGCTCCTGATGCTGTAACTGCCATGGTCAGTGGCTCACGCACAGCAGGAGTGGGAAGCTGTCTGAGGCTGGGAGTCGGAAGCCAGGGCGCCAGTACAGCAGGTGAGGCTACCTCTGTCCTGGGCACTTCTCACATCATCGCATAGTGGGAGGGCCGGATGCACCTTCCCGATATTTCAAAACCTCTGAAATCTGATGATGTCTTAACGTTGATATTATTTTACTGCTGCTGTCAGGCAGGCAAAGGAGTTATCTTTGCTTCTGTATGCAAAATTGTTCATAACTGTTACTTTTTATCACTTTAACTGACTTCTTCTATATTCAAGCGAAAGAAATTCCATGAGACGGGTTCAGCCTAGCCAGGTTGACACATTACAAAGCCGCCACGAGATCACACGCTTTTTACATATGAACACAGCGAACTACGTTTATAGAATCCTTAATGTTGCACCATATTTATGCTCCTACAATGAACTCCTCCTGCTATTTATAAATTATTTGATGAATGTTTTAACTGGGCTCCATTGAACATAATTTTATCTACAGTTTTTGTAGCGACATTTATTAGTGGGACTGGCTGCAAGATTTTTTTTTATTTCTGTGAATAGCTTTATTAAGTTTTGATATGACAGCGATATTATGCTAATTTTATTAAAATATTGAAAGTATTCTTATGTAAAAAAGTAAAAACAGGTCTAAAAAATTTATTTTATATCTCTCTAAAATTCTTAATAAAAATGCTGAAGCCACCAAAGGCATAAATAAAAGCGATGAAGATATCACGATAAAATTTTACTGCATTCCTGAATAAGTGAATGTGATAAATCAGGAATATATAGGTATGTAAGACTTCAGTTTAAATTTAATTAATACAATGGTTATCTACTCCAAGGATATGGGACAATTTAAACTCTGCCAAAAAAGAAGCAGAATGCCATTCCACTCTCCTAATTTCTAGTTTTCAGAGTTGCGTGGGAGGTATGCAACATCCTTATTTTATATATTTATCCAACATGCAGATGTGTGACATGTTTTCTACACGTGGAAATACACATTTGAGAGACAGAGAAAACATCTGTGTTTTATCCGTTCCTGGGAATTAGCGCATAATATTGATAAATAAATGCTTGCTAAGTGACTGTTACCGCTTTAATGGCTAATCACAACTAGCATTTAAGCATCGTTTATGTATGAGACACTTGCCATACATCATCTCACTTAATTACTGTCACATATAGATGAGGAAACTGAGGCCCGGAGAGAAGAAGTGAGATGCCTGAAAGCACACAGCTTTGAGTGGCAGAGCCAGTGCTCAAATGCTGGTCCATTTAACTCCCTGAATTGTGTGATTCTGCATTGCTGTGTCACCTCTGTGTCATCCAAGAATGTACTTTGGCTGCCAGTGGTCATCTCAAATATCGATAACTGGGTATAGAATTTCGGAGGCTATGTGAACCATCAAGAGCCACAATGTTCTTGTCATACAGGTAGCTACTCATCACTGCAAACCAAAACAATTCATTATGAAATACCCACTGTGAGAAACTATTTTCAGTAGACTTGAAAGCAACACCCATGGCAGAATTTCCTACTTTCCTGGGCTTATCTAGGCACTTTCAAAGAGTGCTGTTAAAAATGAAAGGCACACATTTCATTTATCTCTCACATTCCAGATAAGAGCATCTGTTTTCCTCCTCAGAGTTTCAGCAAATGGTCTCACAAAACCAGGGGCAGCTCAGAGATTAGGATCAGATGCTCCTCAGGTGACACTGATCTGTCTGTCATGCAGCTCTGAGTCAGAGCATCAGCGGACACGGGCTGCTGAGCTGTGTCACCTCTGACGGGCAGGTACAGCTCTGCTCCCTGCAGTGCAGGCAGCCCTGGACCTCAATCGTGTGTCACACTCACGGAAAAGTTTCAGGGGAAGTTTCTGCTCAGCTCCTGTCATAACAGATTCATTTGTTTTGCCCAAACAAGTTGATTTGTTTAAGGATTTACTAACTTACCCTGGCCAAACATGTTGATCAGACTTGAGCTGAGCCAGCAGAAGTAGGCCGTGCAGTTTACCAGGAACAGAGACAAAAATAAAACCTGTTTGTAGTCGAGTAGCTTGCCTAATCACGGAAGGAATTTGTTCTCCTCTTGTACACGCCCTTTGTCAGAACTTTTAGTTCCTCAGACTTAAAATTATGAAAAGAAAGACAGACACTTTCCATTACAGTTGGGACCATCTCACAAGCTTGAGATAGAAATCCAATCGAGTCTTTGTCTATTTGTCACGTGGCTATGGCATGCAAAGCACTGTGCTTTAAAAAAAGAGAGAGCGCGTAAAAGGGGTGGGAGGAGCAGAGGCAGCATCTCTGGACGAGGAGTGGGACTCTGGTCCTTTCTGTGAAGTCCTGTGTCCAAGGGCCCAAGTTGTGGACGCCTCGAGAGCACAGAGTCCTACTAAGTTTCAGATGACTGTCTTTTAGACCACTGCTCACTGAGGTTGTTCATGTGTCTGATGACCCAGTATATCTTTGAAACTGAAGAAGAGAAAAAGGCCTAGAACATTTCAGTGGAGCGCAGACGCCTGGGACCAAGCACAGGTTGCTGACGGTCCTCCAAGTCAGAAGCAAGAGAGAAGCAAGAGGCCGAGGGCCAACACGAACATGGCAAGAACCCCAGTGGGGACAGGTGGGGATGGGAGGACGTGTGATCGGGGCTGTGTGGGGGTGGCCAGCTGGGGCCTGAACCTGGGGCCAAGGGATCCAGACTGGTATGTTTAAACCTGACCTGGCTTTGGCCCCACCCTGCCCTAGGCCTATCGGCCAGGCCAGGGGTGGCTCAGGATAACTGGAGCAGATGACAGGTCAGCCTTCTGAAACGCTCACATCTGCACCCACCCCGCCCCAAACCCGTGATTCGTGTCTTCACACAGGTCATTTCTTCCCAGCTCTGCAGCATCTCATTAAGACTTTGAAGAGTAAATTCACAGCCAAAGCAGTCACCCAGGGTGGTGGCAGACAACGGGACGCTGGACAGTCCCTTCATGGTACTTGGGGTGCTCTGCCCTGACACTCGTCTCTTAAAGTCACCAAGAGGAAGACAAACCGGGCCTAGACACTTGTTCTTCCCTAACACATCTAGCTAACTAAACGAACAACAAAACCGAATAGCATATACCTTGTGAATTCTGGAAGAATTTGTGGCACAGATGGACCATGAAGTTGAAATGAGCAACACATATCCTCACAGAAGGTATCAGCAACAGGAAGCTGGTACAAGAGGTAAAAAACAAAAAACAAAAAAAAAAAACAAGCAGCAAAAACAGAAATGAAAAATGTAATAAGGAACAAAACGGGTAATAACAGTTAGGAAGTATACGTTATTTACGTCATTCCCAGCATTCCTGGATGTGTGTTTCATGTATTTACACATTTGGTCCACAACAACTCTGTGAAGTAGGTACTAGTATCATGTCCACTCTACACGTGAAGAAACTGAGGCACAAGGAAGTCGCATGCAGACGGGATTTAAATACAGATCTTCTGGCGCCATGAAACAGAGCAAGTGGAGATAGCCAAGCCAGAAATCAGCGAACAAGACCAAGTAGAAGGGAGGAGAGGGTAAGAGTACGTGAAAGGCAGTGTACAGCCTCTCACGTCTGGGTAAGAGACTCGATGAAGGAGAGAAAAAGAGAAACTGACAGGAGGGGAAACTGACATCTGAAGGGAATTATGATACATTCAGGAGAATCAAACATGGAAGATTCTAGATTTAAAGGGCTCAGAGAGTGCCAAGTAGAAAAAACCTAGACGCATTCTAATAAAATTTAAGAAAAGCAAAGCAATAGCAGCTTTAGAAAGCTTACAAGAAGAGCCAGCCTTTTTCAAAGAAATGAGAATCACACTGCCACCATGTATGTCATAGGGATCTGGGTACAGGAAGACAATGGAGTGACAGTGGGAAGCACTGAGGAAGCTCTCTGTACTTGAAATGTTGTATACAGCCGAATTGTCACTTACATGCGTGTACTGACAACATTAAAGGCATTCTCAGGCACATAACCTTCAGGTTTGTCAGGTAAAAATCCATTTACAAACAGTATGGAGGAGCCCTCCAATAAGGACAATCAGGAGGATGCTGCGACAGATATGGACAATAAGTGTGCTAAAACGCATTAGTAAAAATACAAAGACAAACACTTTTCAAAAGGAAAAGAGTATTAAAAAATCCCACAGAACTAAAATTGTATCTGTACCAACGTGGGGTTGGCAGAGGTGTGACTAAAGGGATGAGGAGCGACATCCGGTAGTTATCCTAATCAGGACGGGCAACCTGAAGACAACATGGTCACTCGGATGCCATGAAATCGAGCTCCGTGGGGGGATGGGACAGCTGCCACAAACCAGATGTCCCACCGCACAAAGGTTTGATAAGTACTTCCAATCCCAGCATCTCCTTCAGATGGAGTCCATCACGTGCCTCGGAATGGAAGTCGAAGGTGATGGGGGCAGAGTCCAATCTGTCACTGACCACAGACTTCCATTTTTGGAAGTTTCATTTTCTAGATATGGTAGAGATGAGGTTTTGTTCTGGTGTGGCCCAAATTCGAGGATGGAAAACAGAAGGGATTCATCGCAAGCGTGACAGACGCTGCTGGGTTGCCTGGTGCCCAGAGTCGGCTCTGTTTTCTCTTCATGGACATTCTCAGTGGAGAATGTCCACTTGCCCAAGTGGTCAGCGAAAGCTCTGTGAGATGTGGGACACCAAAGACAAGGAACTAAAACTGAAGGTGAGCACAGATGAGTAAATGGAGATTATTTCTCAGCAGAAGTTTTGAGAGAAAAAAAAGAAGCTTCCAAGGAAGGAAGAAGTAATTTGGAATGAAAATCCTAGAAGATAGAGACATTCTGAAAGGATCTTGGGACCTGTGTGAAGCCAGAAACCCCGTGCTTGGGAAGCTGGCCTGCCAGTCCCCAAAATACCCAAAGAAGCGAATACTGCGAAAGATTTTGCCACAGGGCAACTGCACCGGAAGACACGCCTGCAGGCATGCAGCAGAACCGCCAAGTGTAACGGCTATAAAGATGGATGTCGCAGGTTAAAGAATTCATGGAAAACTATACTTAGATGCCAATTAAGTACATGAGGTCCTTCATTCAGGTCTGATTTTCACAAAATGCTCAAATCTGTATTCCCTCAATTACAGCTGGTTTGGCATTTTCTTTGAGGAATGTTCATTTCTGTAAAAAACAGGACCCATCAAGTGATTAAATAACAGTTTACACAGGGTTTTAAAATAATTTGAAAGAAAAATAGAAGTTTTTAAAAGCTGTCAGACTATAATTAGTTGACCAAACAAGCAAATAAATATTTAAAGAACCACGACACAGCATAAGAATCTCTCTGGGAAAACATCTGATCTTAAAAATACATGCAGAGATCTTTAAGAGCTAATCAAATGCTAGTGAGAAGCTGAGAACTAAGGAGGAACAGGATGTGAAGACATAGGACGAGACAAAATTGGGACAAGTTTGAGAACAAAGAGAACTGCAGTAGATTGAAACACATCAAATATATTTAAACCCATGAGTTCATAATTATATCTTACCCCCAAAAGCTCCTTGCAAGTCACTGTTAGAGGATGCAGTAAACCAAGTCATCATTTAGAAAACTTGTAAATAAAGAGAAAAATGGGCTATTTGTTCTGACTTTCCTATACATACTCTTTTACCAAGTAATTCAATAGTAGATGAGAGGAAGTTATTTTTTGGAGAAGTAGTCCAGATAATTAGCAAAGAGGAAATAATTAAATTGAGTATCATTCATTTGCAATAAACTCATGGATCCTACTATTGACCATCAATGGTGTTTAACATTATAGAAAAACAAAGAGACATCATGTGCTTTCCAATGGAAGAACATGATACCATGTTCGAAGCAGTCTTGCCAACAAACTGAACTTGAACCCAGAAACTACCAACACACAGAACACAGGAGGCAAGAGGAGCGTGGGAGGTGCAGATAGCGAATGCAGACTCCACGGAAACGCCCCCGCACCAGTAATCCAGCTGCTCGGCAAGAAAACAATCCCACACTCTGCTCTGTGGTTAAAAAATATAATAATGATAAAAGATTTAAAAATAAAAAAACCTCTTATAGTTCTTGAAATATGACCAAGACAGTTCTGCTTGACTAATTTTATTTACTGTATGTAATTTGAAGATAATTTCAAATTAGAAATACACAATACCTTTTAAAAATAGCTCCTAATCTTTAAAAAATGTGTTTTCCCTGCCTCCTTTTTCTGAAAGCCAATTATTAGCATAAACTAGTGGCTTACAGAGGGACTGGTAATAAGCGTGCTTGTTATTCTAGTTTTCTATTATCTGTTCCAAAAATACAAACCAAACAGGATTCTAAAAATATGTTAATAGAGATAATAAAGAGCCATAGTTAGAATGACAACTAGACTGAAAGCAATGTAAGCCAGAATACAATAAAATGATATTTTAAACCAGTTGGGGGTAAAAACAAACAAACAAACAAACAAAAAAAAACAAAAAAAACCTACCAGCTTAGAATTCTATGCCCAGAAAAAATATCCTTCAACAAGACCAAAAATATATATATATTTTTTTAGACCGACGAAAATTAAGAGACCATGAAACAGATGGACATGAACAGAAGGAAATACCAAATGGCATTATTCAGGCAGGGGAAACTACAATCTCAAGTGGAAGGCTGGGAACGCAAGAAGGAATAAAGAGCAACGAAAATGGTAACTATTTGAGTTAATCCAATCAGTACCAATGACCTAAACTGATAATAATGTCTTGTGGAATTTAAAACATATAGAAAAATTTAAAATATGATAATATCATATACATCAAAAAGGAGAAAATGGTACCCGGATCAGGGGAAGACAGTCCCTCCCAAGGTGGTCAGCAGGGCTCCGCTCCACCCTGGGGCCCTTCTATCTCTGAGCCAGAAAACGTTCCAGGCCCCAGGCTCATTCCTACCCCATGGAGCAGGGCTGGCAGGCTTTGCAGGAATGCCCTTTCCAACATCTCTCTCAAACACTGACAGGATCAGAGAGAGAAATAGACAAGTCCACAATATTAAAAGGAGATTTTCATGCACTTTGCTTAGTAACTGAGAGAACAAGTAGACAAAAAGTCTGTAAGGACATAGAAGATTTGAACACCACAGTGAACAAGACCTACTTTATATGTATAAACCATGTACTTAATTATAAAACACAGATTCTTTTAAAAAACACAAGGTATGTTAACAAAAATGATGATGTACTGTGTAAAATAACAAGTCTCAACAATTTTGAAGACTGAAATAGCACAGCATCTGATTTCTGTTCACAGTTATATTAAGCTAGAAATCTGGAAAAGCAAAGAAAAATCCTCATATGTTTAGCAAGTAGGAAATGCACTTTTGAATAACCAATGGGTCAAAGAAAAAACTCATAAATGAAAATTAAAAAATGTTTTACATTAAGTGATGAATATACTACATATCAAAATTTATGGGCTGCAACTAAAGCCAGGCTTGGAGGAAATTTTATAGCCGCGCACAAATGTGTTTGTGTGTGTGTGTGTGTGTGTGTGTGTGTATGTGTATAAATGAAAGGAAAAGAGGCTAAATATAAATGATCTCAGCATCCATCTCAAGAAAGGTAAAGAGAATATCAAATCAAAAGGAAGCAGAAGGAAGGAAATGATAAAGAGCAAAAAGCAACAAAACAGAAAACAAAATTAAGAGGCTCAAGCCCTAGAGGAAGGACTGGTAAATTTAATGACACTCTAGTAAGAATGGGCCAGGAACAAAAGACCAAAAACCAGTCTATGCATGACAAAGGAGCACCACTGTTCTGCAGCCATTAAGAAGATAATCATATACCTCCTTAGGCAAGGGAAACAAAAAATAAACAAACAAACACATGGGGCTACATCAACTGAAAAGTTTTTACAAAGCAAAGAGAACCATCAACAAAATGAAAAGAACCTACTGAATGGGAGGAGATATTCATCTATGCTAAATCTGGTAAGGGGTCAATATTCAAAATTTATAAAGAACTCATACAACTCAACAACAGAAAAACAAACAATCCCACTGAAAAATGGGCAGAAGACCCAAATAGACATTTCTCCAAAGAGGACATACAGCTAGCTGGCCAACAGACATATGAAAAGATGCTCGAGGTCACTAATGAGAGGAATGCATATTAAAATCACAATGAGAAATCACCTCACATCTGTCAGAATAGCTATCATTAATAAATCAAAAAAAGAGTGTTGTCGAGGATATGGAAAAAAGGGAACCCTTGTGCACTGTTAGTTGGATTGGAATGGAAAATAGTCCAGAGATTCCTCAAAAAATCAAAAACAGAGTCTATGGCCATTCCATCCTGAATGTGCCCGATCTCATCTGATCTTGGAAGCTAAGCAGTGTCAGGCCTGGTTAGTACTTGGATGGGAGATCACCTAGGAAGACCAGTTGCTGTAGGTGTTAATAAAAAAAAAAAAGATTATAAAAAAAAAAAAAAAAACAGAACTACCTTTTGACCCAGCAATTGCACTTGTGGGTATTTATCCAGAGAATTAGAAAGCACCAGTTCGTAAAGATCTACGATACTCATCCTTATGTGTATGGCAGTGCTGTTCACAACAACCAAGATATGGAAACATCCTAAGTGACTGGCGACAGACAACTGGCTAAAGAAGTTATACTTCATATAGACAATAGAATATTATTCAGCCATAAAAAAATAAAATCCTACCATTTGCAACGACGTGAATGGACCTAGACATTATTTTGCTGCATGAAATAAGTCAGATCGAGAAAGACAGATACCATATGATTTCACTTATATACAGAATCTAAGGAACAAACCGAACAAACTAAATGAAAATAGACTCACAGATACAGAGGACAAGCTGGTAGCTGCCAGAGTGGAGCGGGGTTGGGGGGTTGAAAGCAAAAGGTAAAGTGTTGAAGAAGTATAAATTAGTAGTTACAAAACAGTCACGGCAGCAGAGTACAACATAGGGAATGTAGTCAGTAGCATCGCAATGGCTGTGGGTGGGTGTAGGGACATCAGTGACCGCTTCAAAAACTATATAAATGTCTAACCGATGGACTATATACCTGGAACTAATAATAAAAGACATATCCTTTGGGGGAAAAAAAGAGAAGATAATCATGAAGAGTTTTGTGCTAAATAGATAGAAATTTGGGTAAATGGGTAAACTCCTGGCAAAATACAATTTACTAAAACAGATGCAAGATAAAGTAAAAATGTGAACAGTCCTATAATTAATTATGAAATAAATTTGATAGGTAATTTAAAAACTTCATATACACACATACAAATGCACAATATATGGACTAATTATTTCAGTGATAAATTTCAACATATAAGAAATAAAATAACCCCAATATTACATGAATTCTTCCAGAGAAATATAATTGGAAAAGAAGCATTCTCCACTGTCTGTAAAATGTAAAAATGAACAAACTGATAGCATAAAGGAATATAATACAGTCTAAATAGTAGGAGTCATAAAAATACTAGACAGTGTACATAACACAATGTAATATAATACAAAGCAACACAGTACAATATATTTAAGTCTGGAGGAAAGTAATTGGAGTTAATGCAAATTTTTTTTTGTAGAAGAAGGATATATATATTTTTTTGATATTGTGATTTCAAGATAAGCACCAAATACAGACATATGTAAATTCCAATCCAGTGGAGAAGAAAAATACAATGATAATTAAACCTATAATCAAATTTTTAATAAAAGAAGAAAATAGAGAAAAAAATTAGAAAAAGTCAGACAAATAGAAAACAAGTACTTCAGTAGAAACAAATTGTTATCAGTAGCTATAATCGACGTGAATGTACTTAATTGTTAATTAAAATGCACGTGTTGTCAGACTGGATTACGAAATAAAACAACTCCTTGCTGTCAAGTAAGAGACTCCTATAGTGTCAGAAAAAGAATGGAATGTAAATGATGAACAAATATTTTAAGCAAATCAAAGGAAAGCTGATACAGCTATATTAGTTTTGGACAAATAGATTTACAGCAAAAAGAATTAGCAGGTATAAAAAGCACCCGTGTAATGATTCAGTATATTATGTAATTTATATAATGGCAAAAGTCAATTAATCAGAGGACATAATAGTTTTAATTTTTTATGTATCTAATAACATCTTCAAAATCTATAAAATAAATTTTGACAGAACTACAATAAAGATAAAATGAAAATCTATCACCACGGAGGAGAAGATTTTTATACACTTCTTCAAGTAATTGAAAGGTCAAACAATTAAACAAACAAAGGAAAAGAAGATTTAAACAAAACAATTAACAATCTAACTATAAGGAATCCTGCAGGCTGTAGGACGCTACACCCAACACTTATAAAAAACAAAGCATTTATGAAAACAGATGATGTATTAATTACAAATCTCAACAAATTTTAGAATTGGTCTAATAAAGACAATCTTTGCCTACCAGGATGCAATTTAATTTAGAAAACAGTAACTAAAGATAGCTAAAACTAAATTTAAAAGTACATTTAAAGTAAATAACAGGTCAAAGAGGAAATCATATTGGAAAATTTAAAATGTTTAAACAAAGAGAAATGAAAAATTATTTATGAAAACTTTGGGAATGCGACCAAAGTGGTGCCTAGAAGGATATTCATATCATCGCATTCACACATTGAACTAAGTAGGTGGTTTCTTTAAAGAGTCACTTGCTAAAAGAGGTTTAACTTTGTTTCAAAATCTTCAGGCCCTGAACTGTGATTTTCCTGTTGTGACTTGCAACAAACATCTTAGAGCATCCAAATCAGCTCCCATTTTTACGAAGCATCAGATCTGCTGAGGCACAAGGGCCAACTAGCAACCCTGTACTGTAGTCTAGACCGGCTGGGAAACCTTTTGGCTCTGGGCACAAATCAAACCTGACAGCTTCATCAGTCACTTGGCAAAGGTATTAGGACAGAGTAAGAGGAAATGAAATATGCTGTCTCCAGAATTCAGAGAGGATCAACAAGTATTGTACCACCTTTCCTGTGGCTGTGGGCAAAAGATCTTTTCTGTGACTTGGGTGAAAATATCTTGACACACTCTAATCTACTAAAGGTGTAACTTCTGTAATGTGGCAAGAAATTGTATTTTCGTGGGTTTTTATTTTCACAGGTAATATGTGCCGTAAATACATGGCATCTTGGGTGCCTGCTCTTTCCAGCTCTCTGGACCCTACTGGCGTGCCATTGTGATGGTAGTGAATTTTGTGTGCTGCCTTGAAGAACGATAAGGCAGGAAGCCATGTGTGACAAAGACCAAGAGCTCAATATCCTGAGCCAGGGGAGTAAATGTCTACCGCTGTCCCCATCCCATGCAAGCAAATGCTTCTATCATTTTCTAACATTATTCACATCCATTAAAAACCACCATAGTTTCCTTCACAAGTGCCATTTTCTACATTTCTCTTTAAATTGGTTTGTTTCGGTACCTTCCTGGTCTTCTGGAACGTCACTCTCAGAAGGCACATGGCCCCAAACGCCGCAGGTAATAAATAACCTTTTGGCTTTGTGTTCCATGAGCTTCTACCTTCCCATCCCGGAATGTAAAATATGCTTCGTCTTATCCTTATGATCAACACTGTGTTCTCCCCACTTCTCTGAAATCCACTCCGTGGAATGAATTTTCTGAACAGTTGAAGCTCCTGTGCAGCATGCAATATAAACTAATTCTGGCTAATGTAAGATGAAAGAACTTACCTGAGGTTCTGGAGAGCAGCCAGTGCCAGAATAAAAGATGAGCAACAAACCTTTGGAGAGGGTGGAAAGCAGGGCAGTCATCTCAGGCTTAGCCTCAGCTGGAGTCGCCCTTCCATCCAGGATGTGTCTTTCGAAGCTAATTCTAGGTGAGAGAACAGATCGATTTAGGGTTACATGGCACCGAGGAGGATTAGTGGCATCGGACAAATGCCACATTGCACCATAAGATAATAAAATAACACCGGAACTAAATATATCCAAATATAAGCCTGTTTTTGGAGGCATGAAAAATCTAGAAAATAGAAGGATGAAAACCTACTATGTTCTACTAATCAAAGATTTTCACTGTTACTGTTTTTTAAATAATATTTTCCCCAATGAATTAGAAAAAATACTATAACTTGAAACATTTCAAATGTACATACAGATTAAATTTGTCAATAAACATGCAGATATAAACAATCTTACATTTTGGTAGTATTCACGCTTTCCTTAAAATTTTTAAAGTTAAGGTTTTTTTTTTAACTTACAAACACAACACATACGAGTTACATTGCAGAAATATATGTGACATAAGCAAATGTTTCCTATGTTTTGAAGATAATCCCTGAGATAATCTCTATGAAAAGTTGGAGATTTTCCCCTATCATTTCTACATATGGATGTATTAAATACACTAATTTACTGGATATTAAAAATTGAATTCCATTTTTCCTGCATTAAATATTATCTTACTCTTATGACATTTATCCGTATCTTGGAAAGTATTTTCATAATAGTACGTATACTCTAACCTCATTCTTTTCAACAGCCCTATACTATCCTATTGAATGGATATATCACAATTTGTTGAACTAAATCTACTGATGGGCATTTTTCACTATAACCAGTAGTGTTTCAGTATAATAGTGTTTCAGTGTAAAGTCCTTGTCCCTATATCTATGCTGACTTATGTTCTGAATCAGCCTTTTCATAGAAATGCACATATTTGATGCATCCATGTATGCAAATTTACTTCTTGTTTTATTAGCGTATCACAAACTTTTCAAATACTATAGAAATGTTTATTAAATGTAATATGTATATGCTATTTTATACGGGTGTCATAATTTAATTAATACGATGGTTCCCACACTTGATGATTTTAGGTTGTTTCTAAATTTGGTTAACAGAGATAATTTTGCATTGAACATTTCTCTAAAGCATTATTTGCATCTCTGAATAATTTTAGAGATATTCCTGAAAGTGAAATCATTGTATAAACATTATTTAAGGCTCTTGATGTATACTGACAAACTGTTCTTTGAAAAGGTTGTAGGATTTACATTTGCATCAGTAATATGAGTGCCTGTATTGCTGACCCCTTACTATTGACATATTAGTATCTTTTCCTGTGCATAGTTAAAAAATAAGCATAATTATGTTGTATAATTTACTCACTTGTAGAGTGATATAAACAGTAGGTTTCAAGCTGCTCATAAATTCCTTTCCATATTTACCACAGAAGTGGACCGCGGTTTGGTTCATGTCCTTGTTACAGGACACCTAGACAATCTCTTGATTTACTCTTTTACAAACGATGGAGCACTGAGCATCTGAAAACGTCAAAATGTTATTTGGGCCCTGTCGCCCTAGTTCCCTTAATGCGTAAAGCAAAGCAGTGTCCTGCACCGCTGGTGAGAGCAGGATCTGGCCAGACTGGGTTCTTGCGACCCACAGAATCGAACTTTGACTTCACTTTTATACTACCTCAGTGCTGAGTCTAATAACCTCAACGTCCTTTTAGCGCAGATAAACACAGCTCCTGCTTCTCTCCTCCGCGCCAAGAACTTTTATTTTAAGCCTGTCATGATCTTTCTCTAAAGCTCTTCAGCACTTAAGCCACCTGTTGCCAACAGGCACTTCATTCTAGTTGGCTTGGGTAATAACTTAGGCCACTCGCTGGCCTTTGCCTGCCTCAGGGTGCTGAATCCCCAGTGTCTTCTCACCCAGCTAAGGCCAACAGCCATCTCCCTGGGGACCTGTGGCTCAACCACTCCTCCTAACAGTCTGTATGGATCAGAGTTTTCTTTCCAACTACACAGTACAGTATATTCTAACTGATTTATCAGAAAAGGGGTTTGTTAAGAGGTTTTGCACTGGTCTCCCAAATTGAAGGAGGAGTTTTGGTAAGAGAAAGATGCTTTTAACCAGTCACAACCACTGGAATTTATTCATGAGATTTCAACAGAGATTACCTAGAAAATGCAGTAGTTAGCTCCTCCCACTCCCCCAGACACTGCAAAATACATTTACGAAGTAAAGTCTAGCCTTTGTGGATAATTTCCTAGAACAGCAACAAACTCCCACCTGACTCTTGTTTCATTAATATGTAAAAATCTTTTCCTATGAAAGCCATCAATGAGAGCCTTAATTCTCTGTGCTTCTTAGTTATCTACACGTAGACATCATTTTTTCTTCATCTTTTGTTCTATCCAAAGTTTGTGATTTCTAATCCTAGGCATCGGGAGAGGTTCAATTTATCAAGAAATTTTTATTTTGAAGTTAATTTTTGTGCCACTTGATAGAACCAGGAGTAAAAAATATCCCATGTGATACTGTGGGCCACTGTTTCGAGTTCAGGATCCGCTTAGTTTATCTTCACCCTAGTTCATCGTCAATGTTCTCTCCACTCACGAGGACAAACAATAAATGTAATGACCACATTACACTGTAGATACAATGGCATGGGTAAAGAAAAGAAAAGAAAAAAATGTTATATAAGATACAGCAAGCAAGGGAGTAGAGACAGAGCCTAGAGTTCTTGTTTCTGCAGCTGGTCTGGAGGCTCTAACTGGCATTTTCATCTCCTACTGCTTATTCCATGTTCTGCCTATTTGGCTAACACTATAGCTGGTTAAAGTTCTGTGCCTAATGGCAGCCTATACCTTTTCTTCCTGTGGGGCTTGCATCCCCAGATCCTCAGTGGTCCTGCCTGTCAAGGGCTGCAGCAAAGTGCTGGTAACTTTGCCCACTGCACGTGGTGTAGAGCACAGAGTCCCTGGGGGTCTCCTGCGTGCCCACTGCACGTCTCCCAGCATCTGTGGTGGAAGAGCGACCCCACCTCCTTTTCAGACAAGGTCAGTCAGCGGATTGCTTCTCCCCACTGCTGACCCCCACACCTGTCTGTTTAGTGCTAGGTTTTTCGATCTCGGATGATAATTTGTTCCAGGGACTGTCCTGTGCACTGTGAAATGTTCAGCAGTGTCCCTGGCCTCCACCCACCAGATGCCAGTAGCAACCCGCCCCCTCCCCCAGTTGTGACTACCGCTGCAGCTCCATTGTCAAAGAAGGCCACTTCTGCCAAGCACGAGTGTGAAGAACTCAATGGCACAGTGGGAGCAAATTCCCTTAGCGGAGGCTCTTCCCTGTTACTGTAACTTCTTGACCAGAAAAAGCCTTGTTTTGCTAAAAGATCCTCCCAATTTACCACTAGAGTAAGGATGGGATGCCGAGTGGAACAATGGAGTAGAGATTCCTACCATCCATTTTACATCAAGCAATAAACTCATTATACAGAGAGGAGGGGAGAAAAACCTCCCTATCCCAACATTCCAAGACACTTAATATTTTTCTAAATAAGGTCTTCTCCATAATAATGTATGCTCATTGTAAACCATTTAGAAAACAAAAGTAAAAATAAAACTTCTCATAATCACATTATTCAGAAAAAAAACACATTTAACACTGAAATGTTTTTGTGTCAGTCTTTACAACAAAATTCTACATATTTTATTTTAAATTATAAAATACTTGATTATTGTAACATCCAAACATTAATTTATATTTTAGAAAGTGAAAGTTCTCCCTATTTCTGACTCCAGATATAACTACTGTTAACATTTTGGTGTGCTCTTTCTCATATATATTTTTTGGTATATATCCTAAATTACATTTTTTAAAATTTAGAAAATAAGATCTCACTGTAAATAGTTTTACAACTAGCTTTTTTCTCTTGGTGATAATGCTGGATATCTTTTGATATAAATACATAAATCCTATTCTTTTAAACTTCAGTATAGTATTCCACTATATCTCTGTATACAAATTTTGTTTAACAAATCTGCTAGTGGGTTTTAAAATAATTTCCAATTTTTAAATGTTACAGTGATGCCAGAAGCATCTTGTATGTGTGGCTGTGTATATATATACATACACATACATATATCTTTTCATAATTCCCTTTAATTTTAAGCTATTCTTTAGAAAAATATATGCATTGCATCAGTGGTCCAGTTTTTAGGGTTGTGTTTGCAGTGAGCAATCTTGAGAAATGGGGTAACATCTTCCTCTAGAAAAAAAAAGCAAGCTTGTTTACTGCTTTCTATAAGAGCGGTGGGCTCTCCCATTCAGTGTCCCCAGCTGTGACCCAAACTTACTAGGTGCACAGAACCCACTTGGACCCCTCTACTACAGTAATGAAGATGATGTGCCATGAGCACATAAACAAATAAACGACTGGTACAGAACAGGAGACCTAGACAAGACCCGCACATACATGGAATCTTGACATGTGACCACTGTGGTATTATAAATCAGTGGGGAAATGATACAATATCCACTATATGGTGCTAGGACAATCAATTATCAACATATAACATCTATTCCAGGTAGATTAAAGACCTAAGTGGAAAAAGCAAAGGCTTGGCCCACTCTCACACTGCACACGGAAGTGAGGCAGGAGAAGCGGGGAGTGGAGGGGGGAAGAATGGGTCAGGTGAGTCAAAGGCTACAAACTTTTAGTCATAAAATAGTAAGTCACGGGGATGTAACACACAGCAAGGCCGACTATAGTTAACACTGTGCTGCGTATCTGACAGTCACTGAGAGAGTAAATTTTAAAAGTTCTCATCAGAAGACAAACTTTCTGTAACTACATGTGGTGACAGATATTAACTGGTCTTACCGTGGGATCATTTCACAATATAAACAAATACTGAATTACTGCGTTGTACATCTGAAACAGTATATGTCCATTACACCTCAATTAAATAACATTCCGACCACTTAGAAGGATAAATATGTAACATGTGATGGCAATCACATGACAATGCATAAATGTACCAAATTAACAATTCCATCTTAAATTTACACGATGTTATACATCAAATATATTTTATTAAAAATACATAGAAAACAATCTGAAAGTAGGGATAATATAGTTTCATGGCATTTGTTCGTTCATTCATTCATTCATTCATTCATTCATTTATTCATTCAACAAATGTTGTCAACGTGCTTTGTGTGCCAGAAGCTCTGCTATACTAGGCTGTGGAGTATCACAAGGAACCAAACAGATACAAATCCTTGCTTACATGGAGCTTACATTGCAGTGGAAGAAACAAGACAATAAATGAAATAAATGGTAATATATATCTCACACATATACATAATAAAGCATAGGGGATGTGGGTTGCCATCTGAGGTGGGACTGTTGGCAAGGTATATTTTCTATTGTTGCTATAATAAATGACCACAAACTCAGTGGCTTAAAGAAACAGAAATTTATTACCTCACTGGTCTGGAGCTCAGAAATCTGAATGGGTCTCATTGGCTTAAAACCACGTGTTGGCAGAGCTGCATTCCTCCCGGAAGCTCTGGGGCAGAATCTGTTTCCTTCCATTTTCCAGCTTCTAGAGGCTTCTTGGGCTCCTTGGCTCAGGGCCCCCGGCTGGCAACAGCCTCACTCTGACTTCTGCTTTCATCGCCACATCTGGTTCCCTGGCTCTCCTGCCCGCTGTCGCTCACGAGGACCCTGGGGATTCCACTGGGCCTACCAGCACAATCCAGGGCACTTCTACCTCCAGGTCTTTCATTTAATTACACTGCAGTCACTTTTGTCATTTAAGGCAATATAGTCACTAGTTCTGGTGACTAAGATGTGGACATCATCGGAGGGTCATTATTTAGGCTAACACAGAGGTCCTCAACGAGGAGGTGCCATTTCCAGTGAGTACATGAAGGAAACAAGAGCAAGCCGTGAAGAAACCTGTGGGAGGCAAGGAGGGAGCAGCAGGTGCCAAGGCCCCAGGGACAGCCAAGCCTTGTCTGCTAGAGGCCGGAGGGTGGGGCAGAGTCAGCAAACTGGGGACAAGGTAAAGGGGTGGAGGTTAGGGTCCATTACATAGGGCCTGGTAACTCTGGCTTTCCTTCTAAGGTAGATGGGAGTCCTTGAAGTTATAAGTAGAGGAGTGACATCATCGCTGTACATTTTAACTGAATGACTCTGGCCGCTATGTGGAAAAGTGACTGCAAGTTGGGAACAATTGAAAATTAGAGACAAGTGTGCATCGTTACCTATTGCTACAAAACAAAGTCTCCCCTGAATTTAAGGACTTTAAAACAAAAATTTATTTTTCCTGATTCTGTGGGCTGGCTGGCTGGCTTTGCTCCATGGTGGTGACTGCTGGAGGCGACACATTCGGGAGGGAGCTTGGCAGCAGCGACGGGAGTGTCCCAGACAGCTTTAAATGTCTGTCGCCCCAGCCAGGCTGGCTGCAAGGAATGGGACTGGTCAGACTTCTAACACGGTGGCTCCAGGTTCCCAGAGAGCTCGGGCCAGATCTGGATCCCGCCCAGGGCCACCTCCCTCACAGGTCCTGTCACACCAAGTCAAAGGCCAACACAGTCTGAGGGGCAGGGAAGCTGTGTTAGCTCAAATAATGGCCCTCCCAAGACATCCACATCTTAGTCACCAGAATTTGTGAATATGTTACCTTAATGGCAACCTCTTAATGAGGGTGACACCTGTAATCAGGCAGTGTTTCAGGTGACAGAAGACAGTAGCTTGGGCTAAAAGGGTAACAGAATTTGGAGAGATGGGTTGTATTCTGAATATGTGTTAAAGGTAGAGCAAGAGGATTTGGTAATAAATAGTGTTTTAGTCGGCCTGGGCTGCCATAACAAAATACCATAGACTGGGTGGCTTAAAGGAGCAGTCTCCAACCTTTGTGGCACCAGGGATCAGTGCTCCTATTAGCATGTAACGCTGATGGTCTGAGGCAGAGCTGAGGCGGTGATGCCAGCGCTGGGGAGCAGCTGCAGACACAGATGAAGCTTTGCTCGCTCGGCCACGGCTCACCTCCTGCTGTACAGCCTGGTTCCTACAGGCCATGGATTGGTACTGGATCACAGCCCATAGGGTTGGGGACCTCACTGGCTTAAACAACGAATTTCTCACAGTTGTGGGGGCAGGATGTCTGCGATCAGAGCAGTAGCAGGTCAGTTTTGGTGAGACCACTCTTCCTGGCCTATGGATGGTCACCTGCTTGCGGTGTCCTTGGATGGCCTTTCCTCGGTGTATGCACGTGGGAGTCAACCAGGTCGCTCTCTTCCTTTTTTAAGACCATCAGTCCTACTGGATTAGGGCCTCACCCTTAGGACATTAACTAACCTTAAATACCTCTTAAAAGTCTCATTTCCAAATACTATCGTGTCGAGAGTTGGGGCTTTAGCATATGAATTTGGGGACACGGGTCAGTCTGTAGTGAATAGGATGTGGGATGCGAAAGAAAGAGGAGCCAAGGATGACTGGTTTTTTAGTCTGGTTAATTGGAAAAAAGGATTTACATTAACTGAAATTGGGGTAATGCTGAAGAGACGGAGTTTGGGGGATTCTGTTCAATTCTGGACATGTTAATTTTGAGACATATATTAGATATTGCATAGGTAACCTGATCTGAGTTTGGACTGGACATGAGATATAAGACTTGACTGGACTGGAGACATAAAACTTGATAAAGATATAACGTTTCTAGACTTGCCCATGTGATTGCAGATGGCATCTGACACCACGAGGACAGGAGAAACAAGAGTAAGCGTGGCAGCACAGTCTCCCGGAGCAGCGACTCTAAGGGGTCTGACAGGAGGAGGAACCACAGAGGCCTGAGGAAGGCTGAAGCTGAGAGGCTGTGGTGTCTGGAAGTGACTCAGGGAATGACAACTGTATTCAGTGTTGCTCACAGGTCAAGTATGGTGAGGACTAAGTGTTGATTGTCAATTACGGCGACGTGGAAGTCATTGGCGATCCTGACAGGATCTGTGCAGTGACAGCCTGGTTAGAGATGGGCCCAGGGAGCATGGGAGGAGGACAGTGTAGGGGGTTTGCTACAAAGTGAGCAGGGAAATGGTGTGTGAGCTGGAGACAGAAGTGGAGTCACATGTATTTTAAGATGGACAATATGATAGCACGTTTGCATGGTGACAAGAACAATGTAGTAGAGGGCAAAAGAAAAAAATAATGTAGGCGAGGAAGGAAGAATTACTGGCACACAAGAGAGGCAAAATACCAGATATTTGTATGGTTCACTCGTTCACCTCCTCCAGGTCTATGTCTCCACGTCACTATGAAATGAAACCCGTGCTCTTTACCTATCATCCTTCTGTCTCCTTCTCCCATGCCTCAGCCCTAAGCAACAGGAATGTCTCTAGATCTGCCTACACATTTCAAATGGAAACATACATGAAATCTGTGGTGACTGGCTTCTTTAATTTTGTATATACTGTTTCCAAGGTTCATTCCAAGGTTCATCCGCATTGTAGCATGAATAGTACTTTGTTTCTTTTTATTCCTAAATAATACTGCAGGAATGTACATTTTGTTTACCCATTCATTCACTGATGGACATTTGGGTGGTTTCTACCTTTTTATTACTGTGAATAGTGCTGCTGTGAATACATAACTAGGAGTGGAATTACAGGGTCGTATGGTAATTCCGTTCAACACTTCAAGACTGTCTTCTGCAGCAGTTGCGAGATTTTACATTTTGACTAACAGTGTATGAGGTTCCAAATTCTCCACCTCTCCACTAACACATGTTTGATGACAGCCATTCTAGTGGATGTGCGGTGGAAACTTGTGGCGGTCCCACCCACCCCTTCTCACTCCCTCCAATGCCAGCCTCCTTCGCTCTCTGCAAAGAACCAGACATCATTTTCCCCTGCTGCATCCCGGCAGTGTCTGAGAAATAAATCTGTGAACCGGTATGTGTATACTTCACAACACCACTTTGGACCTTACAGTTATCTTTTAAACATTAATTTTCAACGGCACCCCTCCTCCACCCCTCCAGATTTTAGGTAATAACTACCTAATAATATAAAGGCTGAAAACCTCTTGAGGGCTTTTATTTCTTCTCTTGACTATGCTGTTTTTTCAATACCAAAAACCAATTTTGATATGATTTCTTCCTGTATGACAAATACAAGGATTTATTAACTGAATAAAAACAAGTGCATTTGAAAACCTTCAAGTTTTATTCAGAGTCAAATGTGGGGAACTGGAATGCAACAATAGGAGGAAGAACGAACATTATTCCAGAAGTAAGGTCTTACTGAGATCTCTGCCTTCTTCTTCCCACCCAGAGGTGGTAGTTTTCATTTAAAAACCACCAAAAATACACTTTGCCAAATACCAAAACTATGTACGTGCATCTGAAATAAGAAAACAAGGACAGTCAGGGTGGAGATGCCTTTTGCAGGTTGCCACAGAGGTTGAAAGGTGTTTCCTGACAAAGGTTGGCAGCTATGGTTGGGACACCTGGGGTAATTGCCTATGCAAATGAGTGCTGGGAAAGTGTTCCCGGGATTCACCTCCACCTAGCACTGAGAAATCATTACGGGTTATAAAACTTAAGTGTTAGAATAGTTACACTTATGGGAAGCAGTTCAAGCGGCACAGCTGTATTGAGCAAGGCAACAGGGAGAGGGCAGAAGAAAAATATGGCTGAGCCAGGTTTTGTGAAGTTGAGGTCTTGGGAATGGCCATTGCAGTGGAGCTGAGAAAAACACCCTCTTCCCAGAGTCTGGCATAATAAGCACTGACTCTGAAAATGTTCACAATATAGTGGTTTCCTTGGAGCTAGAGGAATCGCATTAAGATTATTATATTTATATCAGCATTGTCTTTTTTTTCCTCTCATGGTCTAGTCATCCCTCATCAAAGAGGAGGGTGAATACTGCTGGTTTACGTCAGCAGGGTCAGACCTTGCACAACCGAAAATTATCTGCCCAACATCCATAAACCAAGAGTGCAGCTCAGGTACCTGAGGGCCTGTTTTATCCATAAGGCTGGTCATTTCACGTGCCCAAAGGGGTGCGAAGGTCTGATGGCTGCTTCCTGGCTTCAGAGCTGGAGAAGACCCTAGCGAGTGGCCGCAGCAGAAAACCGTGTGACAAACCCACCGTGTGTGTCAGGGACTTGAAATCGGTGCCACAGTCTAGCCACGTGGTTTCACTCGCGGGTAATTTGTAATGAGAAGAGCGCGCATGTCTTGGAGTAATAGACTTGTGTGTTCCCTGATGGCCTGGGCCACCCAACTCGGCGCGGCTTAGCCGGGGTTTGCATGGAGGCCGCCGACCGCCCCATAGTCACCCATCTCGGCGAACGCCGACGGAGGCGCCCCACGGCCCGGGCGAGAGCGGCGCTGGCGGCGGGGTGCGGGCTGGCGCAGCGCCATCCGCGCACAGAGCTCCCGAGGCGGTGGCGCACCCTGTCCCTTCTCTACTAACCGCCCTCCTTCCTCTTCGTTTTGGATATTTACTTGTGCATTTGCTACGGGAAAGGCACTGCCACGCGCCTGAGCGGCACCGTGTTCGGTTCCCGAACGAGTGCGAGGCGGGAACGGCGCCAGCCCCGTTTCGCGGGCACCAACACCGAGGTCCCAAGCCTGGGGTCTTCCTCAAGGCCGCGCGCTCACTCGGCGGAGGCGGCGAGTCTGCACGCAGGTGTGGGGCTCTAAAGCCGGGAAACCCCCGCATCACGCGAACAAAGACGGGGGTGGGGGGAGAGCGGGCGGCGGAGGGCGGGGCGACGCCGGACGGCGGCTTTATCTCCTCAGAGAATACGCGAGTCGCGCCGTCACTTAGTACTTCGCATTTTCCCACCTGCCTAGGTCTGGAGTCTCAGCTATGACTGCGAAGAGTAAAGGCTTCCGGCTCGGTGGGGTGCCCCACGCCAGCCTCAGTATCTCAGCCGGCCGCGGGCGCACTACAGCCCCCAGTGTGCACCGCGCGGGGGCCGGGTCCACGCCGAGGGCTCGCGAGGGTGTCACGGGGGCGCCTGGACAAAACAACCACGCATGTTTTCTGCCGCTTTCCGCCCCCACACGGATGTCACCTTCAGGGATACGCATCGTCGCACAGGTTAGAAGTGCAGGCCGCGAAGCGTGTGGCGTCGCTTCCATCTTCAGGCACGGCTAAGGGCAGCGCGAGGACGGCGCACAGGAGCGAGGCCTTCCGCGCACGCGCGGGGCGGAGCCAGTGGCGGTGGGGCTGGACGTGGGCCGGAAGTGTGCGCGGAAGGGGCGGGACTTGAGCGGCTGCGATCGCGCGCTTCCGGCCGTGCGTCAACGTCGGCCGGCTGCAAAGACACCTGGGTCGGCTCTCTCGTTGCCAGCTTCCGCGCTTCTCCGGTTCCGAGGCGGTCCTTGGTCTCCGCTCTTCGCACCGGCTGCCGTGACGACATGAGCAACAAAGAAGGTTGCATCCTCGACCGCGCTGGGTCTTATTTACTCAAAGGGGGAGGACCTCCAGCCTTATTTGTCGGAATTCCCCTTCCGCCGAGGGATGCCCTTCCTTTGCTGGCTCGGGGAGGGGGGCGTCCCGGGGGCTGTCCCGGCCACGCCGGCCCTCTTTACATCTCTCACTTTCTGAAACCCTCGACCTGTTTTTTTAATCTTAACAAAGGTGACTGCTCCGCCTCATGCCAGGTCCAGGAACCCGTAGGAAGAGGCCTGGCCAAGTGAGCTTATGGTTTGGGGAACAGGCAGGGCCGCTTCTGTGTCGGTCGGTCGAGGAAGCCTCTAAGGCCAGGACCTATGGGTTTAAAGGAAGGAAGGGTTTGCCTGCCTGCGTTGTGTTTTGTCACCTTTTGGTGATGGAAGAGCCCAATCCAACATTTTTCTCCATCTCTACGTAAGGTTCAGGAGGGTTCAGGAAAAGGAAGCATGACAATTTCCCACATAACCAGAGGAGAGAAGGGAAGGATGTTAATTCCTCTTCACCCGTGATGTTGGCCTTCAAATGTAAGTTCTCTGTAACGTAAGTTGGCGAAGAGAACAAAAGGTGGTGACGATTGTTTAGCCATTGTGCACAAGAAAACAGCATCTTAGAATTTAAGATGTGCACGTGTCCACGTTTTACTCTACCTGGAGGTTTTGGATGGTGCTCGGTGGGCCACGAAAGTCAGGATTGCAAACGTCTTGACTTTCTATCCTCTTACAGTTTAATGGGCAAACATTGGTTAATGAACACGAGACATGCCATATAACTAAAAATTATGGTGTCCATGATATGTAAAGATATCAGATGTCTGTACACATACAGTCAACGTGTGCTGTATGACTGGGAGAAATGCAACACTAGGCACTTTTCACTGTGCAAACATCATAGAGGGTACATAGCTGGGTGTTATGGCATACTACTGTTATTGTATGCACTGTGCTTTTGTGTGATTGGCAGCACAGGTTCACACCAATGTTACCACAAACACATGAATGATGCATTGTGCTACCACGTTAGGAAGGCTGTGACCTCCCCAGGTGGTAGGAATTTTTCAGCCTCGTTATCTTATGTGACTACTGTTGTATATGAGGTTCATCCTTAACCAAAACACCATTATGCGGCACGTGACTACATCAGGTACACGTACGTTTACATTAATTTTTTAAATGCATACTGGGTTTGTTTTTTCAGCTAGACTTGAAGACAGGTACTGTGTTTTTGTTACGATCGGCACTTTGCGTAGTGGGAACTCCTGTTAGTAAATAATACATACGTGTATATGGATTCATAGTCCCCCTTTCCTCAGTGTATTAAGTTGGTCAGATGGTTCCTCATTTCAAAATAGAACACACAAAAAAAATTCTTCCTCATGCCCTCTCTCCACCGTCCTATACCTTATAGTTTCTGTGGTTCAAGAACCTGACAGGGGCTTAGCTATTCTAACTTGCAGTCGTCTGAAGGCTTGATTGGGGTTGGAGGATCCAATGCTGTTGACAAGTTAGGGCTTCTCCCAACAACCAGCTGTCAGTTCTTCACATGGACTCATCCATAGTGCTGCTCGAGTGTCCTCATGTTATGGCATCTGGCTTCCCCCAGACAGAGGAAGGAGGAAGCCACAATCTCCTGTGTCCTAATCTCAGACATCATACCGTTACTTTTGATATATTTTATTTGTTAAAATGGAGGCAGTTTAAATTCTCCCTTATATTTAAGGAAAGAGAATTAGGCACCACCTATCAAAGCAAAGAGTAATTTGTGGACATATTTTAAAACTACTGTAGCATCTCCAGTGGTTGTCAGAGTTGTGACAATTGGGATTGAGAAGAGAGTGTATCGCTACAGCTCCATGCTCAGTGGAAAAGCTGCAGCAGACCAAGCATTCCCCACCCTTGCGCTCAGCACGCTGTACAGAGCTGCTTGTTTCCAAGCATATTTTGCTGTTTTGTGTTTCTGCCTACTGTTTCACACATGGTTTTTAAGCTTGGAATTGCTTCTAACTTGGTGCTGCCCTTGTCCCTCTGGTGTGCTGTGGTTTCATTCAAGACTTAGCTCAACTAGCTTCTTTTCTTTGAAGCCTTTCTGATATTTCTCTCAAGCAAACCTGATGACAAACATTGCAGTCATTCATTATCCATTTTTTCAGTCATGCAATATTGATTGAACTAGAATCTACTATATTCTAGCCTGTGTTAGTGACCAAGAAAACTGTAGTTCCTACTTTCCTGAACCTTTTATGTATATTTCTAGAATGTATATTTCACATTTTATTATTTATATGTCTGTCTGCTACTTTACTAAGCTCCTCGAGGACAGATACTGTCTTATTTAACTGTATTCATGGGTATTTACTTCATAGTGGTCATTACGTGTTCATGACAAAGAATAAATTTGATTATCTTGAAATACTAGGCACAATCTTAGCCTAATTATTATCTCAATAATAAAATACCAGATGTATTTAGGTTCTTGTCAGCTATTAATTTGGTTAATAGTTTATTCAAGTTTTTTATTTTTTTTTAATTTATGCAAAATACAACTGGGTGCATTTTAGGGAATAGACATCTTGCTAGGTTTTTGGAGTGAAGATGCTTCTGAAATAAGGTGGTAATGAAGTGTTAAGTGGTTTGTGGGTATTTCAAGACTCGGGCTTGAAAATTCAGACAATTAGTGTTATTAAAAGTTACGAAGTTAAAAAATTCTGGTTTCTTGGGGTTATTTATATAGTATGTGATAAGGTAATGAAAAATAACTTTGTTAGGGAGGTAGTTGGAAGTTATATTTAAAGTAGTTACATGTGATAATTTTGTAATCTCATGTATAATTGACCTTGTTGCTGTTTTTTTTTTTTTTTTTTTTTTTTACAATATGTATATCTCATGAAGCTGTGAGCCATAAAGCTCAGTTAAGGCGAATACGTCTGTTTAAAGAAAGAATGTTTTGGTTACTTAGAAATAAATAAGATGATTTTGTCCTTATTTTTTATAGAGTTAACAGAAGTTGCTTTATTATGTAGAGTAGTGATATTATTTGATGGGTTTTAATTATAGAATATGAATACTTATGGTCATAATAATGTATTCTTAGCATTTCAGCAGGAACTTGATGCAAGACATGACAAATATGAGAGACTTGTAAAACTTAGTCGGGATATAACTGTAGAGAGTAAAAGGACAATTTTTCTCCTCCATAGGATTACGAGGTGAGTAAATATCTTAAATTTCTGGGTTTGATACGTATTGTATTAAATATATATATAACACATTACTCTATGTATCTGTTATTAGAATATGTATCAGAATATTCTGTAACTTATTGTGAACATTGGGATCAGAAGACGTTAGCAGCAGGCACATTTTAAGAATAAACTTTTCAATAAAAAGGAAGGAAAAATTCTTATTTTCAGAGCATCTAGAAATTTTGTGTTCTCTTAAGATCATTGATGTAGCTGTGAAAATATTAAATTTGTGATGGTTTATTAGAGCCCATTAAAGCTCTAATTGGATAATCTATGTGAAAATTTTAATACTAGATAAATGTCGAAATCTGTTTAACTCACCTTCCCACTCATTTTCCAACTCAGCCCAGTCTGTCTTTTTGCCTCATGACGGTTGAAATTGCCTGTTACCTTCATGTTGCTGAATGTGGTGCATGCTCAGGTGCTGTTATCCTTTTTTACATTTTTGCAGCATATGATGCTATTGACTACTTAGTTCTTTGAAAATGCCTTTTCCTTCAGCTCTATGACATTCTTCGAAATTTCTTTCTCAAGGACTTATTTTTCTTGGTAGGCTGTCTATGTTTTATAGGTTTCTTGGTTGCAAGTGAAAGAAACTAGTTTAAACTAGCCTAAGTGGAGGAGGGTAGTGAATTGCAGAGGCTCAGGAATATCTTCTGAATGCAGCTGTATATCTCCATCTTTCATCTTTGCTTGCTCCGTGTATTTCATGGACCGGCTTTCTTTGCTTCTCTGTTCCACGTGGAGGTAGAGAGTGCCCACACTGCAATTCCTAGAGAGATTCTCATTTCAAATTCTGAATGCCTCTAGGACAGCAGTGATTGGCTTTATCTATGACCTATTTAAGGAAGACCAAATATAATTTATCATCTTTGTATTATTATTAAAAATACCATTGAAGCATTCTTTTTAATAACTTAAAACTTTTAAGGTAAGTCTGTAATATTTTTAATTTTTAGTCCATTAAGTGGGAGCCAATTTGCCATAGCTTTATTGGAATGTGGCATTGTTAACTTTATCTTACCTGACTCAAATTAGTTCTTGCTTGTTTTTTTTTGAGTGAGTTCTCAGGTAACTTGTATACACTGGGGCTATGTTATGGAAAGAAGCAGCACTTTTTTAATTATGAACACTTTTTCAATACAAATTGCAATTCTAAAACAATTGCCATCAGTATTCAGCAGTTTAACTAGAACTGTGACAGGAGAACTTAATGTTTCAGAAAAAGCCACGTTATTGTGGAAAGTCATCTTGTATGTATTTGTTCACCGCAAAATAATAAATGCTCATTATAGTAGACTTAGGAAATAATAATGTTTAGAAAAATCACGAACGACAGAACAGTGAAGTTACTGAACGAAGGGGCCCTCGGCAGCTGCGATCAGTGAGCAGCCCCGCATTTACGCAGCCTTGTCATGCTTGTGACCGTTGTACGTGGTCATTTGAATAATAAACAGAAATTAGTAAACTTTTAAAAAATAATAAGTTATAGAAAAGTAAAAATACTTTGTGAAAGAAATCAGCCAGCCAGAGTACGTGAAGATAACTGCTGTTAGCAGATTTCACATTTTACCTGCAGACTCATTTTCTTTAATAGATCTCAGTAGATAGGTTTTTCTTCATCTGCGAGCTTTGGTAGTTTGCTTTTTCAAGTAATTTTTACATTTCCTCGTATTATTTCATTATTCTTTTATTTCTTTAGGGTCTGTAGCGATGTTCCCTCTCTTATTTCTGGTGTTGGTAATTTGTGTCCTCTCTTTTGCCTGATCTGTCTGGCTATCAGTTTTGTTGATCTTAAAGGACCAAATGTTGGCTTCATTGACACTGTCTATTATTTTATTTTCTGTTACACTCACTGATTTTTGTTTTTTCCCTTTGGATTCATTTGATCCTCTTTTAAGGTAGAAACTGAGATCAGAGAAGAAACAGGTGATTTCTTCTTGTTAGACATTTAGTGCTATCAGTTTTTCTTTTAGGTGTCTACGCTTTAGCTGCATTTTATGAATTTTTATTTTTATTTTTTTATTCTGTTCAAAAGACTTTCTCAGAGAGGTTTCTCAGCTCCACGTAGATGTCTCACTCCTGCACTGTCACTTGGAAACTCTCCAGGGTGTACAATGGGACAGTTACAGGACACATGTCCCTTTTTTCACCCCCCTCTCAGGAACAGCCTTCCTATGTTGCTTGTTGTCCAATGTCTGAAAACCATTGTTCTGTACGTTTTTTTTCCTTCTTAATTGTTTATGGTGGGAGGATAAATTCAGTCCATGTTACTCAATCCTGACTAAAAGCAGACATGTCTAGATGTCATATTTTTATGAACATAATTTTTCTCGTAGTTATGATCATAGCCCACAACTTTGTATATTTTATTCACTTAATAACGTTATAGCATTTTTCATGTTTTATGTACCTTTAATAAAATCAGTTGTAGTTTTGAGTTAGGCATTTCCACATACAATATTTAATCTTGTGTGTTAGTTGATAACTGGGTCATTTCAGTTTTTCACTATAAAGCAGCTGGCCGAGGTGCTGAAAGTTCCCTGTGTCTTGATTATAGTGCTCCTGACATGGAAGAAATACTGACTGAATCAGAAAACAAGCTGGACAGTGTCAGACAGAAGATATTGCAGGTGGCCCAGGAGCTCTCAGGGGAAGACATGCATCAGTTCCACAGAGCCGTGACCACAGGTGGGTCCACGTTCTGTTCAGTGGTAACATATTCCGCCGTAAATAGCGTGTTACATGATGTGAGTTGCATGAATTTTAATTGACATGTAGTGAAATATAATGGGCTTTAAATAATTGGGACTGCAGCATAGTAATGTAAAGGTGACCCAAAAACATAATTGGCTTTATCTTTCTAACTGTGTAGTAATAGTCATTGCTAGATTTTAATAAAGTAATTGAGAAAACAAACTTAACAGGATGGATTTATTCTTGAGTGCATAGAGTGAATTCAGATGGCACATCTCGTTTCCCACTGCAGGTGTATCTCACTGGTGGCTCTAAGTTTCAGATTTAGTAGGGCCATGACCGAGAAAGTATCTCCTAGCCAGGTGGACCCAAGCCTCTCACAGCGTGACTCGCTACTGGGAATTTTAGGCTCGCACTGGATTTTATATTTAAAAAGTTCTGGGGAGTACTGGATCTTGGTGATCGTCATCATTTTCAAGTTACAGTTAATCTTTGAGCAACCCAGAGGTTTGGGTGCTGACCCCTCCTCCCACCCTCGGTGTAGTCAAAATCTGCGTGAAACTTTTGACTCTGAAAACTTAGCTACTAAATGCCTACTGATGACGGAAGCCTTACTGGTAATGTAAACAGTTGTTGAACACGTGTTTTGTATGTTATGTGTGTTACATGCTGTGTTCTTACAATACAGTAAGCTAGAGGGAAGAAAATGCTTTTGAGAAAATACATTTACAGAACTGTATGAATTGAAAAACTTAGCATGAATGTGGACCCGCATGCTTCAAACCCAGGTTGTTTGAGGGTCAGCTCTGCTAGCTCTTGATTTTTGTCCCCTCCTCATCTTTTTTCTTAATGTGAGTTCACCGATGGGAGATACTGTAGAGTTAAGATGTACCCTGAAGTTTGCAGAGACACAGTCAAAGGACAGTTGATACTCATAGGAGTAAACGAAGGTTCTGTGTTTCTTTCTGTCAAATGCTGGTTCTGCTGAGCTCAGGTCACATCCTGCTGAAGTCCGGTTGGTGGGAAATGACTTTGTGTCGTGTTTGTTCAGTGTACGTCCAGTTTTAGTGTAATCGTTTATAATTTCTGGACTTGTTTTTCAGAAATGTTGGCCTGTAGTATGTTTAAATGTCTTTCATTATTCAATAATTTTGTATATATGTTTTTAGTGAGGTGTAATTGATCTACAACATTGTTTTTTTTTTACATCTACAGTGTAATGATTTGATATATGTATATGTTGTGAAATGATCACAATAAGTCTAGTTACCATTCATCCCCATGTATATTTGCAGAATTTTTTTCTTCTTGTGATGAGCTTTTAAGATCTCCTCTCTTAGCAACTTGCAAGTATACGGTGCAGTATTAGCTGTAGCCACCGTGCTGACTTTGTAACTGGAAGTTCGTCCCTTTTGACTCCCTTTGCCCGTTTTGCTTACCTCCCTCTCCTGCCTCTGGCAGCCACTCGACTGTCTTTTACTATTAGTAAGAGAAAGTACCTGTACACGTCAGGTAAAGCCGGGCTGTGTTAGAAACTGAGGTGATAACTCAGACGGTTCTGTGTGGAGTCACAGCTTACTCCCAAAGGACATACAGTCCCAGCGTCATAATTTAAACTTTACTAACAGGGATTTGTTTGTTTTTTTTAAGTAATAGCACACTCAGTAAAAGAGATTTAATGAATTCAGTTTGTGTTGTCAGGTGGCACAGATCTGAACATGGCAGAGGTGGCAGGATTGGGAGAGGGAACTGGTAGTTTTGGGGAAGAAGGGTGACGTGGAAGCTGGGAGAAGCCTCTGGTAGAAAACCGGAGAATATCTTTGTGACCTCGTGGCAGGAAAGGTTTTTCGAAAATGATGCAAATAAGCATTACCCGCTAAAGGAAAAATAAATCAATTGTGTTTCATTAAAATTTAGAAATTCTGTTGATTAAAAGACAGCAGTAAGAAAAAAAAGGCAAGTGAAGTCTGAGAGAAGACATTTAAATAAAGCAGATAAAGGACTTGTATACAGAATACGTGAATTCCTACAACTAATAGAGAAGACCGACACTTAAAAATGAATAAAAAATTTGATCAGAAGCTTCAAAAAGATAAATATTTAGGTGGCTGATAAGCATATGGAAAGGTGCTCAGTGTCATTACTCACTCGAGGGACTCAAACTAAAACCGCATCGAGACACCGGTCAGCAGTGTGACTGAATGGTGAAGGCCAAAGAGACCACTTTCAAACCTTGGCTACATTTAGCTGAAAAATGTGCCTGCCATGTGGTTACTTTGTGTGTGTACCCGAGATGGGAGGCTCATGTAACCGAAAGGCATGTACAGGAAAGCTTATGACAGCTGTAGTCATGACAGCCTGGAGCTGGAAAGTGTCCCGGTGTCCATCTGCAGGAGGACGAGTGGGTCGTGGCCTCGCTGTGCAGGCGAGAAGCACCATGTAGCAGTAAACTGTGACAAGCAACACACGGCGTGTACGAGTCTCATGTTCTGCTGGGCAAACAGACGCCAAAGAGTGTGACCCCATTCACGTGAGGTTCAGAAAGAGGCAAAATTAATGCAGGGAGATGAAAGACAGAAATGTGGGTTACTGGGGTGGGGGTCGAGGCAGAGGTCACTGCCTGTAGGCCAGAGGGAACCTTCTGGAGTGGTAGAAATGCTTTATGCTTTGATCTGGGTGGGGTTACATAGGTTTATCTGTATGTAAAGATTCACTGAGTTACACATTTGAGATTTATATTCTTTACCGTTTGTAATTTAGAACCTTTTGAAACGAGAAAGGTCACTGTTGTCTGATGTGTTCTTAGCTCCTTTTCCCAGAGTAGGTCTTTGTATCCGGAGGTCATGTCACCTTAACCCTCTTCATGGCAGTCCTGTGGGGACATGCATGCCATGTCGAGTGAGAACAGTGGTGCCATCCTTATTACTTATATTCCTGGTCAGACTCTCTGGCGAGCAATCTCTCAGGTGCTCTCGTCTCTGCTTGGTTGGCAGAGCAGGTGATGTTTGTGGCCACTGGCGTGGGGAGCCCCAGGGAGGGAATGGTCGCTGCGCCCTTTCCCCCCGTTAAAGTCGTGTGGCAGCTGTCACTGCACCGGGGAGAGGTCCGGGCAGGCAGAGAATAGTGCCTGCTGTGTGAGACGGGCAGCCACGGTCACCTTGAGGGCCGGAGGGTGCAGGGTGGTGGGGAGCAAGCCACATCTGTTTCTGGAAAATCCTCGATCTGCAGACGCCACACGATCTGTAAGTGTCTCGCTGTGTCAGTCTACAGGAACCTGTCTGCAGCTTCTGCGTGTTAACTGGGGCGACCAAGGGCCGAAGCCAGAATAACTTCCAGGATGTTGATTGACTTTTTCTATCACGTCATGCAGTGAACCTGTCACGCGAGTGTAATACGGTAAAAGCTGACAGCAGTATTCTGTACTTGTGACTTCAGTCCAGGCTTAAAACTTAAGTATTTTTATAAAAACTTGTGTTTTCTCACAGTGTTTGTGGTTTGATTAAACTTCTCAATTCCGTGTACTGCAGAGTTAAGTCCTACAGATTCTGACAGCTTAGTTCCAGATATCTGGTAGGACATCCCAGCTTTGCTTTGTTTGGCCTAGAAATTGACTGTCCATCTTCCCCGAGTGAAGACTACACAAGGCCGGGACCGTCCAGATAGTGACAGAGAGGGAAACCTATGAAGTTGCGCTTCACTTCAGAACAAAACAGAAAGGGAGGGAGAAGGCAGAAGGGACTTTCCCATCTTGTCACCGGGGTCCCCACGATGAGGAGGACATGCTTCAGCAGGGCGGGCGTGTAGGGTGCAGCCTTCAGACGCCATGCTTCACGCTGTCATGGAGGATTGTTGTCAACACTGTGTTTTGTTTTAGGTCTTTGTAGATCATTTGTAACTTTCCTTTGGAAGTTCCTTACTTGTGGATTAAAAATTTAAGGATTCCCACTTTTCCGTAAGTCTTAAAACAGGGTTCTTTAAATTGAAGAAATAAAGATTTTTTTTCTTAAAGTTAAGGAGTAAAGCAGGCAAATAAAGAAGTACCTGGGACTTAAAATTTTGCTGACATATTTTATTTGACAAAGTGAGGTTATTTATAATTAGAGTAACGCCAACGACATGATGCTCATGAATAGCTTGCTGCTTGCAATTGTTAAGTGCTTGTTTTGGTATTACTCCAAATAGTTGTTCTCTTGACTTGAAGATAAAACAGTTCTGGCATTGAACTAAAGGCGCTCTGTGCTTTCCTCATTAGGAGTAGAGCTGATGGCAGGCAGGGCGTCTCCCTGGGGGGCACTTGAATGAGCTTTGACGCCCCGTGCCCTACTGATAACTGAACAACAACAGGGAGCAAGGTCTGTTTTCTACACGTTTCTTATCAGAGTAGATTACAGATTGTCCCAAGGGATGGTTAAACAGGCGAACGAATCATTAGTTGCTTAAAGTTTTTGTGCCCTCTCATGTTTTTATTTTTAATTTTTTTTCTCATGTTGAAAAATTAACGGTTGGGGGAAGATGTCCTCTATTTCAAAGAAAAAAAATTTAGTTTATTTATATCACTGTGAGAATAAAAATTGTCATTTAATGTTGAGACATTTGGGTGGACAACTCTTGAATTCAGACCCTAACTAGTATTTTAATTCGCTTACCCAAGAATGTGAGGGTGGGTTAAGTGGTCGTTTGGGGTCAGTTTGGATTTTCTTTTTAAGCCATCGTTATTTCCATCGTGACCTTTGCAGTATCCCTAAGATGTAGATATTATTTTTACCACTTCATAAGTGGTGGAAATTTGAGGCTCATGGAAGTTAAGCAACTTGCCCGAAGTCATAGCTAGTACATGGCACCATTGCTTTCTTACCATATGGATTTACTTTGCCTAATTGATTTTAGACTCTAACCCCTAGTAAAGGCTGCTTCTTGCTTCAACTCCTTCTCCCCAAAAATGTTTTCCTTATCAACCCAGACCACGTAGCTCTTACGTTGCTTTTTTCCCCATAGCACTTAACACCTTTTGACGCACTGTGTCATCTCTGCTCATGTTATATTTCTTCATTGTCTCTCCCTGCTACAATGTAAACTCTGCAAATCCCCACAGAAAGTTGTGTTGCTGTTGTTCACTGTTGTATCCTAGACACTTAATAGATTATCAAAAAGTGTTGACAGAATGAATATGAAACTTAAAGGGGCTTTTTTTAATCCGATGATTTGCTTTTGCACATTCTTTTTAAATGTAGTTATTGCCATTTTATTATTCATAGGTTTAAATATGAATAATATTCACATTTTTTCCCTTCTTAAAGAAGTCCCTCCAACCTTTCCTGCAATACTGGTCTGGTGGTGATGACCTTCTTTAGCTTTTTCCTGTCTGGGAAGCTCTTTATCTGACCTTTGATTCTAAATGATAGCTTTGCTTGGTAGAACAATCTTGTTTGTAGGTTGCAGATTTAAAAATTTTTTTTCCATTCCCTCCTAAAAAAGACATGTTTCAGTGCTATTGCTTAGATGCAATCGCAGAAATGGGATCAGGTGACTATCTGAGGAAGTTCTAAGGCTCGTTATAGCTGTACAGAGGAATTTGACTTAGGTCCAGCACACACACAGCAAAGCCGAGGAGGCTCACTGCGAATGCGAGCTGGGTGGTAAGGTCCGTGAGCCTCTGAGCGACGAAAGAGTTTAGCAAAGAAAAGGATGTAGCTTCACGATGAACTTATCTGTTTATGAGTGATACTCAGTGTGCCACGTATCAGTGTGGTAAAGCTAAGTACCGAAACAGATGTACAAACTGTGACATTTTGGTGGCTTCCCAAAATGGGGATCGTTTTCTTCTCGCTTGAGTCCAGGCTCTGCAGGGTGCCATGAGTGTGCTTGGCCCACTTCGTCATTGAGAGACCCAGGATCACGGGGCTCTGCTCCCTTGGGACGTGGTTTGCAGGTGGAAGAGGGAGCACGGGTGGGGCCATTCCTGGAAGGGGTTTAGGTCACTTCTGCCCACGCGTTACTGACAATCACGTGGCCATCTGTACCTTCAAGGGAGAATGGGAAACACAGTCTCTTTCTGTGCCAAGGACTGGACTGTAAAATACGTTTGATAAATAGTTACTTTTCCTCTACCCAGTGTGGTAATTTCATGTCCGTTTGTTTTAATTGATTTAATTTTTTTCTGAAGACATTTTAATTTTGTTTGAAAGCATTCCTTTGTTTAATTTGTCTACAATATTAGAACTAGAGGAGTGGTTCTAGGACATCTAGTCCCATGAGCTCATTTTGTGAAGGAGCCCAGCGATGGCCTTGGACTTGAACCCTGTGCTTGCGCACACTTCCTGCCGGGCGCTTCCTTTCAGCTGTATTCAGTGCTTTGTTCTCTGATTGTTCGCTCCAAAGCCAGAGGCTTCATGTGGAGACTTCAGATTCTGTGTCTGGTGAAAGACACTCGCACAGCCTTAATTTTACCTAAACGTAAGTGAAGTAGATGTAGCTTAAATTTGCATTTTAATGTGAGTTAATTAGTAAACATTTTTTATGACTTTAATCATAATTTAATAAGTACATGTATCATATCACAAACTTCTGTGACTGTGAGAAAACCTTTCTATAGACATTTTTCTGGTTACGAAACTCAGTTGGTACACATTCTTCCTTAATGGATGTCTGGCTCATGTGACCTGGCCACGTACGAGGAGGTCTTTGTGTCCAGTTTCTCTCTTGACCTTTGAATACTCCTTTTGCTTTTCTGAAATCCTGTTTCAGAACGTTTCTCTTGAGATTAGGGCTGCCGTTGGCAAGGATGAGCCAAGTAGGGAACGAGAAAGTGGGGTTCTTCCTGTTCAGACATATGCCCCGGGTCAGAGCGTCCTTATTCCTCGACAGTCTGTCCTAATTTTAAGGCCTTAATAGGAAAGCAAGTTAAAATACCAGGTGATTCACGGAACCCTCTCAGGTGGCAGTAATAGGTTTTGCAGTGGGTTCGGGGCACCCTGGCGGAGGGTGTGGGTGGCTGTCCCTACACCTCAGAAGGTCTGCAGGGAGGGGATCTGTCCTGGGTCTTATTGAACGACCAAAGGCTAGGACACAATGCCACAAGTGACATCACACACCACCTTTCTCCTTTTACTCCCTTTCTTCTATGAGAGTTAGAGGTGAGAAGATGAGAGGGGGATGGAGTCCGACTCCCCAGTCACCTAGTGACTCATTTTCATGCAGGAAGTCACGAGGAGAGTTTGATGTTGTTCCCAGGAGCAAATCACGCTGAGACTGGGTGTTACTTAGCTGGAGAGAGACAGATCAAACAAGAGGTCTAATAGCATGTACGAATCAAGTGATTTGAATTATCAGAATGATTTGAATAGTTTATGCCATATCTTATATGACTTGGTAAGCAGTTTTATACTAAATGTAGTTTAGTGTGAGAGAAAAAAAATATTTAAAACTGGAGGTTTATATTTATATAATGAAATATTATGGAAAGTATTTATTCGCTTGGCACATATGTGATAATAAATATTTGTTTTCTTTTCTCTGGAATTTAACAGACTTGATCAGTGTACTAAGACTTATTTTCATTTTGGATAAAAATCTTGGTACACTTATTTGTTCAACATACACTATTAAATTTTGCTTTGGTAGCATAATTGCACATACTTTGCAAGGCTAAGGCTTATACATATATATTTGTTTTGATGTACACTTTATGTATTTTAGCACACTGGCCTGTGAATCAAACCTAGATTTGATTTTACTGTAGCATTTAAGCGATCTGGTAAAGATTACTTGTGAAAAAAAATCAGGTAATATCCTACAAATAGTTATGAATACAATTTTAAAAAGTTTTAAGTTAACTCTTTTGAATTGTATACTTCAGCAGTTTTTTGTTTAACCACAAGGTTTTTACCCTTGATAGCCAACTATCACCACTATCAAATTCCAGAATATTTTCATTGCCCCGAAAAGAATCCCCTTACCCATCAGCCTCTCCCCACCTCCCTTCTTGTCCCCCAGGACTCCCATCCCTAGGCAACTGCTTACCCACCTTCTGTTGCCATGGAGTTGCCTATTCTGGGTATCTCACAGGAGTAGAATCATTCCATGTGTGGCCTGTCGTGCCGGCTCTTTCACTTAGTGTAATGTTTTCAGGGTTCATCTGTATCATACCTCATGTCAGTACTTTGTTACTCTTTTATAGCCAAATAATACTTCATGGCACATAGGTACTACATTTTGATCATCTGTTCATCATTTTCTGGACAGTTGGGTTGTTTCTACTATTCGGCAGTCAGTAATATTGTTGCGAACATCTGCCTGCAGGTCTCTATGTGGACACATGAGTTCATTTCTCTTGGGTGTACATCTAGGAGTGGGATCGCTGGGTCATATGGCAAACAACTTGTAAAATACTGAAAGCCTGGAGACAAAGTAGAGACATAAAATTCGAATTGATGATGAAACCTCTGTTTTGTGTGTTTACCTTTATGTATGGTTTTCGATGAAGATTTGGACTAAATGTGCATTGCTTAAATATTATAAGAATAAGTAAAAATAATTAGAAGCCTTTAATTGGGTTTCCTTGTATGCATTCTAATAGGAGAATGAGAAGGAAAATAAAAAGTTTCATAAAAGCAGCCTACAGACTACTCTCTTACTGGCAGCTGTTTCTGTAAATAATTCTAATTGGATTGCATCCAAGGCAAAGGCAGAAGGGGAAGGCATTGTTTGATGGAATATGGCAGTAGGCTGACATTTTTCACCTTGGGGATTATTCACTAAAAATAGCGGATGTCCTTTTCATCAGGTTGAAATGTAACTTGTTTAAACATCCTTTTACCTACATGTAACCAAAAACACTTTTCAGGGTTTTGGGCCAGTTGTCCTTGACCTTTTTTTATGGTGTGTCATGAAACCTAATTTCTGTGGAGCAAAAATGGTCACCTGCTATGCCAATAACTTTAATCAAACACCCCAAGGACAACTTAAATGATGACTTCAGATACATTTGAAAATGTTGTATTTGGTAGCTACCCTCATTAGTAGAGAGTGACACCAGAGATGAATTTTGAGGGCTCCTATTCTGTATTCTGTTTTCTTCCTTATAAAAACAACCCAGGTAACTCTAAGACCCCCAATTCTGAATGATATCAGTTTGAACTTTAATCTCGTAAGGATGTTTCCTTCGTAGGGGACATAAGTCCAAAGCGCTTTAATTGCAGTGCAGTGAGATAGTTCTGAATGTTTGAATACCTTTTAAAAAACATTGTTGTTAAAGTGCTTACAGTTTTATGAAACTGGTGAGGAGGAGCAGAGAGAGATTGCTCTCGGCTGTGTCTACTGAGATGGATGCTTGCTTTAGACATTTCTGTAGGAAGAACGGTTCATGCCATTCAAAGTTTGAAAGGCACCATGGTGATCGTGGTGCCGAGCACTTCTGTTTTGTCATGAGACCCAGGCCCAGAAATTGGCTGTACTCAGCTGACCTTACTAATGACCCTGTTTTTCTTTAAGTGTCATCGAATCATGTTTCATGCTTTGGATTGGCTCAAGCGGGTAGGACGCACGTGGACTCGGCCGGACGTTTTTTTCCATGCGGGAAGAGCACGGTTTTGCCATTTGTTTCCCTGCTCTTGGCCTCTCTGTTAAATGAGGTTATGCGGAGTCTCAGATCAGTTTTGAAAAAGTAGTCTGCTTTTTCATTGCTTGTGTTCTTTTTAATTTTTGCTCCCTCTCCTATTGCCGCCCTTTGAAACTTAAAGTTGTTTCTCTTTTATTATGCAAGGCGTTTCAGCTCCGGGTCCCTGCCCTCAGCTGCCCTCCATTTCCACCCTGCATGTGCAGACACTCCTTGAGGGCCCTGTTAGACAAAGGGACAGCTCCCTGGGTTCTCCCGTCATGCAGCACGTCACGCAGCATGTCACGCAGCACGGCGCCAGTCCTGGCGCAGGGCCAGATGCTCAAGACACAACCCCAGTGGATCTGTTCGCAGCGCAGAAGCAGCTTAGCAGTGTCCGTCCCACTAGACGTGCTCGAGCTACTGTGCATAGCATGTGGAGTTGGTTAGGGTCCTTTCGATGTTGAGTAGCGAGTTTCCTGTTTCTCACTATATTTTATGATCATGTTATATATATTGTATTTTAGTTTTCTATTTCTTGGTGGTTCTTTATGTTTTCAAGATAGGCATTTCCCTTCTTATTGAATGTTTTTATAAAACAATTTAAATTGCTTTTTCAGAAGAGCACGTTTTGGTGCCAGGTGTTGTGTTGGGCCTGGGATCCCGCAGTGAACAGGACAGTCACGTGTTGCCTCTCTGGCGGGGTCAGGCGTTCAGCGGGCTCTGGTGGGTTTGAACACGGGTGGTGCTGTGCAGGAAGGGGTTCAGCTTGGAGTCAGTGGTCCCAAGGACAGCTTCCCAGGAGGGGCATTTGCTGGGAGGGCTCTTAGTGATGGTGCAGGAGTGGGGAGCTGGGGTCGAAGGCTCCCTGTGAGGGAGGGAGCAGCATAGGGAACCCTGAGGCAGGAAGGGGACCTGCGGGGAGAGCCCAAGAAGTGGAGGTTGCAGAGTGGTATCAGGGGCACAGCTAAGGTCTGTGGATCCAGCTGAAGCCACCTCTCGAGTACACGTCCACCGTTCCACCATTTAGGGGTCTCCAGAGGCAAGTTTGGATGGATGGATGGATGGATGGAGGTTTTGATTGATTATAAGGAATTGGCAGATTGCTTCTTTGATAAACCTCACTTTTTGTTCTCAAGGCCATCTGGAATAAGTGGGCTCCCATGGGCAGTGCACAATCTCCTTTACTTAGTCCCTCAGTTTAAATGTGAATCACATCTAAAAAGTACTTTCACAGCCACATGTGGACTGGTATTGGACCAAACAGCCGGGCATCATCGCTAGCCAGATTGACACGTGAGGCGAAAGGCCACGCAGTGTTGCATGAGGGTGTAGAGCGTAGGCCGGTTCCCTGTGTGTCACCGCTGCTCCACCCGATGAGTGTGCTGTGTGCCGCACACTGTGGGTTGTGCCTTGACCGTTAGATTCGCGATCATTATCTGTCCTCATGCCAATGCTGGCTGTGCTGGTAAATGAAGCGCTCGCTTGCCGGCGTCACTGAGCCTTGTCGTGAAGCTCGGGAACGTCGTGTGGCTGCCGTCAGCGGATGCTCTTCGTTCTCACATGCCCTTCAGGGCCAGCGCTCTGCCATCGTGTCTGGCTCCAGCCTTTAAGCGCTGCCACTTCTGCCAATCATGGCCTCGAGGTGGGAGCCGGCACCTTGGGCAGTAGCCGTGGGGAGTCTCGTGTCATGGCACATACCGATTTTGCACTTGTTGATTTAAAGGACTTTAGGAAAAATTCTGACATACAGATGCGCGTTTCTGTGCTCCTCTGACGTGTAGCCCCCGTGCACCGCAGCTGGGCTGTGCAGTGGGAGTCGAGGCTGATGCTGGGGTCCAGGGCTTGAGTGGGGTCTTCTGAGCCACGCGGCATGAGCTCCAGGAAGCCCCGTGGGCTCTGAGCAGGGGAGCAACGCTGTCTTTTGTGTGTCATCATGAAGGAGGTGGTCTGGGGTAAGATGGGGTGAGCAGTGGGTTTGAGGGGTAGCGGGAGGCCAGAAGCCGCTTAGAAACACCAGAACAGGGGGCTCTCTGGGAAACCGCCCTGAGTCCAAGGGAAGCTGTCCCCAGGGAGATGCCGCACATGGAAGGCCATGGGGGCCACACCGCCAGGAAGGAGCTGCCCTCCCCTTGCTGTGCTCCCAGTGCCTTCACCCCAAGTTCAATGCTGTGCCCTCTGGCAAAGGGCAGACACCTCCGGTGTCACTGTCACTGTCTGAAACAGCGGAACCCAGAGACACAGGCGGGCGAGGAGCACGTCTCTTATCAGCCTTGTAGCTTTGTTCCTTGTTCTGCTGTGGCGGTTGTGATGATGGATGTCCCTGTGCATCTTGTTTTGCTCATTCTCCAGAGGTCACACGCTCGGGCACACTTAGGGAAGTGGCACGCGGTCTTTAAGATTTGCTGTTTGCTTTTCCTACCTGAAGTGTTTCTGGATAGAAAGGAGGCATACAGATTGTGTTTAGGGAAAGGAACTGGCTGGTCACCTATATATCAAACTAAAATTTCAGATATTTTTAATGATAAATAAAATGCTGTTCTGTGTTTTGTTAAACTCAGCTCTTGGTTCACTTCCTGGCACACTGTGGTCATTACACAGGGTCCTTCTCTGCCATGCTCTCCTCTGCCACCTTCAGGCGCCTGTTTTCCCACCTCATTTTAACATCGTTTGTGGCTCACAGTGGGTCAGGATATTTTCATTTAGGTGTTTCCTCCTGTTGCCATCAAAACCAGGTCATCTGTTTTCCTTTCTGCCTTTGACCCTCGTCTGGCCTTGGATGCGATGGTGCACGTGGTCAGCCTTCTCGGCCCTTTGGCTGCTTCAGTGCCAGCTCCTGTGGGGTGGCATGAGAGGTGCGACTTTTGTCACACTAAGCGTTAGACAAACGCCGATGATTCTGAGTTGCGTTCTGAGTTTGCTTTCCACAATCAGAATTCATTCTCCTCTTCCTTTTACATGAAAGCCTTCAAAAGGAGGACTAAGATAGTTTCTTAACCTGACAGTAATGATAATCATTTTAAAAAAGTACTTTATCCCTGTATCATCTTATAAATTACAACAGAATAAAATAAGTTTGCATTCGTGGCTATAGAACTTAGTCGTTTCGTAACACTTGTGAAAGTGTTAATAGTACTTTTGACTTTTTCCAGAATGTAATTTTAATTGTGTGAATTTTATACAAGTTACATCTGGTACAAAATTGTATTGCTCATTAGCTTTTTTCTTTAACTTAAACTACTGCAGCAGAAAGGAGTTATCTGTGAGAAGAAAAATACGAGGAGAAAAACATTATATTGTATTTTCATACTAATCTGCATTATTTATAGTATTTCTTAGAATTTTTAGAAGGCTTAAACTGATCTTTAATTCTGTTTCACGTGATTGTTTATTTTGCTGCTTCAGGGATAAAAAATAATACACTATATAATGTTCATTGAAGCCTATCAGAATCTTCATAAAAAGCCCTTTTTAAATTCTTAAAAATTTTTTTCTAAAAATCGTTGACATTTCTCTGTAGGAAAGAGTAGGTTTTTAAGACTAATGACTCCTGAACTAGAAGGAAGACATTGTGTGTGTGTCCTCATGCAGCCTGTGCGGCTCAGTCTCAGAGCATGTGCCGTGCTTGCGTCTAGTCCCTGACCCCGGTGACCACGCCTTAAGTCCCAGCTTGAGCTGTGGGGCAGGCACCGCCGAGCTTGTGTCCAGTGGGCTGGCAGTCGCCGGCAGTCGCCAGCAGTGTTTTCTGGGGATGTGCGTCTCGAGTGAGTGATGGGCCTTTGTAATTCTCTCGGTTGGTTTTTCAGGACTACAGGAGTATGTGGAGGCTGTCACTTTTCAACACTTTATCAAAACACGATCACTTATCAGTATGGATGAAATTAACAAGCAGCTGATATTTACAACAGAAGACACTGGGAAAGAAAATAAGACCGTAAGAATTGAAAACCCTGTTTCGTGTTTATTACCTTGTGTGTGTCACAGAGTAACAAAGGTGGGAGATTGACTGGCCTGTGGTCAGGACATGGAGATGTGGTCGTGGAAGCAGGGCTGTGTGCCCCCCCGGGGAGGGTTGTCCTGCCACTGCAGCTGGAAGGTAGGACAGGCACAGCTGGGGGCGTTGAGGGAGAGTGACATGCTGCCTGAAGCGCAGCTGCGCGGAGGCCGGGTGGTCACTCGTGGTTTGTTTGTGTGTGTCCTGTATGTCCTTTGTACTTACAACCTCATTTTGTCCTTCTGTCAACCTGGGGGGTATGAGTCACCATCCGCATTTTACAGAGAAGGAAGCAGGCATCGAGAGTTTGAATAACGTGCCAAAAGCCACACGGCTCCTAAGAGTGACAGCTAAGCTCTGAGGCCAGTTGTCTTGAATCCAAACCAGCCCCTTGCCACCCTGCCAGTGTTTCTCAGGGTTCTGCCTCCAAGGAGTGTTTCAAAGGCTTTGACTTAAAAGTTGTAAACTGGACAGTATGTAGCATGTGACACAGAGTCCTCGCAATTGTCATCACAGAGGTTAGCGTAAGTTGCTGTGATTCAGGGAGAGCCGTTAGTCCCTTACTCGAATCTTAATGCTCGTCTCCCAAAACCACATGGCTCTCCTGAGTTAAGGAAACTGAAAAGTTGCAGTTCGACGTTTTTCCCTGCGCTACAAGATGTAATATTCCAGCGGTGAGCTTGAGGGTTTGAAAACTTTATATTTCCTGAGAGAATGAGTACACTTAAAATTGTAGTGTTTATCTTTATTTTTTTCACCTTTTTTCATTGTTATTTTTAAACATTACTTAAAAAGAGTCAGGATAGAGAGGCAGAGGAGAGAAACAGTTGTAAGAATAGTATTTTCTTAACTATTAACTAAAATATTAATATTAATATTGAAAAATGAGAATTTGTCTTGACATGTAACACTCTAAGGATGCCAAGTATTTTCTCAGTTTTTCATATGGCATGAAGTTTATTGGGGAAGAAGTTAATTTTGTGGAGTAAAATTTCTCCGCATTTTCAATTCATTTGGTGCAGATCGAGCTCTGGAAAGAAGGGGCCAGCTGGCCTGCTTCCACCTTGGTGAAGGGGCTGCCATACCTTCTTCCCTCCATCTCTCTCGTTTGCAATGGGGGGATCAGGACAGATAGGCACGAGAAACTGAAAGTAAATGCAGATTTCAAGATTAGGTAGTAAATTATTCTACAATTATGGCATAATGTTCAGATACACTTCAAATTGTTAAACCCATATTCATAAGTAATTTTTTCTTTTAATATTAAAGATTCTTGATGCTCATAATTCTGGAAATTTTGCCCGGATGTGCCTGTTGAGAGTATTGTGAAACTATTTAATTTTTAAAAATCTTTTGTTATGAAAAATTTTAAACATACTGAAAAGTAGAGAATAGTAACAAATGAACACCTGTATACATACCCACGACCTGTGTTCAGCCATTGTTAACGTTTTGCCATAATGTGTCATCTAAATATTTTTTGCTAAACCTCTCTAAATTATATATGTCATGCTATTTCACTCCTAAATACTTAAGATCCATCTAGAAAACCTGCATTTTAAGTAATTTTCTTTTTCCTAGTTCGAATACACATATCAGTAAAGCAGAATTTATTTCCTTGATAATTAGTTGAAGTTTGTTCATTTTTAACTTGCTTTTCCCTCCAAAATCAGCTTCTTAGTTTTAACAAGAGAACTCCTGTCTCATGATAGAAATAAGAATATTCTTAAGCGAAAGGGTTTTTTATAAATGACCCATTAAATTCAGCTCCCCTTCATCTACCACAGCAGTTAACAAAGTGTAGCAGGTACTTTTATGCCATGATGTAATTTCAGAGGCATCAGAGTAACTGGGGAGCCAGTGTGGGGTACTTGCCATGAACTAGCTGTAGTACCTGTGACGATACCCATTTCTCACACTTTACATTGAGGATCTGGACACGTGGGCCCTGAAGTGTAGTCCAGTGATGTTAAGTGATCTCAGTAATAACCAGAATTTGACTGTCATATCCTTGCTGTTACTTACAAAGTTCAGATTGCTTCAGGTGTCTTTCTGTCGCTGTCTGTCTTTCTAGACTCATCCTGTGCCGCTTCTTTAAATGTTTTCACTAGTTTCTCAAACACACAGCACAGTCCTCACCTCCACACCTGTGCAGTCCCCTCTGCCTAAAGCATTTTCGGGGTAACTGCAAGTTCACGTCACTAAGTGTCATGCAGATTTTTCAGTAATAATTTAAGCATAGCCTTATCAGAGAAATTCCAGTGGAGAGGAGATGGTCGTGGTGGTGGTGATGGTGACGGTGACAGCTAACATTTATTGAGTGTTTACTTGGGTTGGGCATGCCAAGAACTTGGTACATGTCATCTTATCCTTGAAATAAACCTCTGAGGTAGGCACTGTTATCCCGTTTTACAGATGAGGAAACTGAGGTTTTAGATGAAATAACTTGCCCAAGGGCATACACCCTGAAGCAAGGTCCTGGAAGAGGTGGGAGGAGATGGGTCAAGGTCATTTGGAAGAGGAGGGACAACCCATCCATCACCTGAGACTGGAGGATAGAAGGTAAAGATGGGTGTGGCTGTCAACAAGCTTGCTTTCTTCTTGTAGGGGTGAGGTCCTTGAGAGCACTCGTGCCAAGGGATCTGGCAAGTGACCGGGTCATGGACAAGAGGCAGCGTCATCTGCCAAGAGCGAGGGGGTTTGGGGTTGAGTAGGGGGCTGAGGAGAGTGCCGAAGGTCTGGACAGAACCGCCCGAGGACCAATGCAGGACCCCCGGGGAGAGGGTGGTGACTGTGGCCTGACAGACTCCATGTGGTTCTGGACTCCATGTGGTTCTGGTCATCGTCATCGTGCAACTCAGCAGTGCTCAGCCCCTTGAGTAAAGCACTTAGGAAAGTGGGTTTTCAGACTGATTCAGGGCTGTGTTTTTGCTGGGCAAATATGGTAGAAAGTAGGCATGTCAAGTGGCCCAGGAGGGTGTAGCAGGAGAGGACTCAGCCCCAAGGGTACCAAGGGCAGGTCGGAGAGGGGCCAGTGGCCTGGCAAACAGGAGCGGGTCACAGATATAGAGAGCTTGGGTTGTCATTTAAGTAGTAAGTGAATGTCACGCAAGGAAGTAATTACAACTCGCTTAAGAACGTTTTCGTTTAGTATGTCAAGTGAAGTTGGAAGTAGTCTATTTTATAGTGACACAGTATCAGTTATCTTAAAGTAATCAGTTCAGCTCTCCACCCCAGGGCATGACTTCATCTTGTAACAATCACAAGTGGACATTAAAGCAAGTAGAACCTTTTGTTCAGAGAGGATTAGTGTGGCCAATCTGCTGTTGATTGTGTGCCTCTCAGTAAACAAGGTGAGTGCACATTCTCTCTTTCTCACCCTGTCTTCTTTGTGTGTGTGTGTTCTTTTCCCAGCCCTCTGCCGATACTCAAGATAAACAGTGTGGTACTTGGAGACTGAAACTCACACCTGTCGATTATCTTCTGGGAGTGGCAGATTTAACTGGGGAGCTGATGCGGATGTGCATTAACAGTGTGGGCAACGGGGACATCGCCACCCCCTTCGAAGTGAGCCAGTTTTTGCGTCAGGTCTGTGATGGCTTTTCCTTCATCGGCAACACTGGACCTTACGAGGTCTCTAAGAAGCTCTACACCCTGAAACAAAGTCTGGCCAAGGTGGAGAACGCCTGCTACGCCCTGAAAGTCAGGGGCTCAGAAATTCCGAAGCACATGCTGGCTGATGTCTTTTCAGTTAAAACAGAGATGATCGATCAGGAAGAGGGCATTTCTTAGAGTAACGCTGTCCGCTTATGATTCTCTTGAGAACTCCTGAGACAAACCCATTTATAAGACTGTTATTTAGTATTTTCTTTGACTCGGTTGTGGCTCTTACATAGAAATCTCTCAGTTGTATGTGTTTTAAATTATATACAAGCTGCACATAAAATTACCAAAACGAGTCATTTCTTTTACTCGTGAAAGTTTGCATACAGATGTTGGCACTTATGCCTATTTGAGTTTGTGCTGGCTAAATTTCATCACTTACCTTTGTAATGTGAAATTGCTTCAGTGTGCATTTTCTGCCATCCTTGTTTTCATTTACTTTGTGTGAATTTGGGAGTGGTACTAGTTAGTGGGAGACATTTATAATTTATGTTGGTGATTTTGTTACAGAAAAGATTTCTTAGACATCTGGACTTGAGGTTTTTGTATAAATTTCTTGGTAATATTGTGTCAAGCCTCCGAAAGAGGCTTATTTCATAGACAGAATTAAAAATTCCTAAGTGATCAGTATAATTTTATGAGGCATTGTAGGGAGACTTCATATTACTATATTCTAGCTAATTTTAGGCCATTTTGAATCCGTATGAAACAGCTTTCCAGGAAAATTGATGGATACCCAAACGTTGGTTTCTACATTTAACTTTTTTATCACAGGAAGTTGGGTAGAAAGTCGGAACTAACACTGTAATATTTTCACTGGCGTTTGAGCTGAAATATATACCTGTACATACAACTGAAAAGTTTTTAGTAGGGATTAGCAATTTCTTTTGTTCATTACATTACAGTAGGCATGTTCAGAGGCTTTGCTATTCTAGCATCTATAAAAATTACATTTAAATAATTGTAATGAATTTTTGAAATTTTTGAATACTAAGTCAATCCAAATCTTTATAGTTGTCCAGTTTGTTCACTGATAACATAGTATAAAAAGTTGCCAAAGAAAAACGTATCACGTACAATTCAGCAATAAGACAATTGTCAGCGCGGCCAGGAGCAACAGCGGCAGCCTCTGACTCTGTCGGGGTTGGACTTTGGCTGCTGAGATCAGCCACAGACCATCCCTGCGACGTGACACGTGACACCGGTGGCCGACAGCCAGACACTTTCATTTGTTCCCGTGAGTTTTGAGAATCTAGATACTGGATTTTATTTTTGGAGAGAGTAGCTGCTCTGTTTGTAAAGGCTCATTCTTTGAAAGTGTAATTTTCCAAGAAAAGATCACCTAGAGGAAAATAAACCATAGGCCTGATAACTTAGATCAGTTGGATGGTTTTGGGGGTTAGTGAGTTTTTCCAGGTTCCCTATTTGGAGATATACTGCCGGAAGTGTAGTCTCGTTATATATTTTTGTTTCTTCTGTCACTTGATGTTAAATTTGTGTTCAAGTAATAATAGATCGATGAGTATCTTAGAGATGTTAAAAGCTGAGGTCTTTGATTAAAATATTGAAACATAAAAATCAGTGTTGTTTTTCGATTACGTTGAGAAATACGTAAACCGTTGTCACTTTGATGCATTTGCAAATTACAAAATTACTGTCAGTTACTACCTCTGTCCTGTCACACCATGAAAAGTTTTTTTTTTCCTTTTAATATCCATCATCCTACATAGTTACAGACCGTTTCTTTTTGAGATAATTTGAGAACGTTTAAGGTAAACTCTTAGTAACATTCAGGTATAGGATACATGTCCTTAGCTACAATCCCTATGCTGGTGTCAACCTTATCATCACTGAGACTTTGTACTCCGAGCACAGTGTCCCCGTTTTCCCCAACCCCAGCCCCTGGCAACCACCACTGTCTCTGAGTTTGTCCTTTTTATATCCCAAGTATAAGTGAGGTCATACAGCACTTGTCCCTGACTCATCTCATTTAGCATAGTACCCTCAAGTTCTTTCCAAGTATCCAAGTGACAGGATTTCCTTTGTTCATGAGGCTGAGTGATATTCCAGTGTGTGTGCGTGTGTACGTGTGTGTACCCGTGTGCGTGCCACATGCTCTTTACCATTCGCCCATGGACTGATACTTAGGTTGTTTTCAAACTTTGTTGTGAGTGACACTGCAGCAAACACGGAATGCGATACATTTCAATACCCCGTTTTCACTCCCTTCGGACGTGTATTCGGAGGAGGGATTGCTGGGTCAGGTGCTAGTCTGTTTTTAGTTTTTTGGGGAGCCTCCATGTCGTTTCCACAGTGCCTGGACTGGTTTACGGTCCTGCCAGCTGTACGAGGTGTCCCCTGCTCCATGCCCTCGCCAACGCTTGGTGTTCATCGTTTGAGCTGCAGCCACTCTGACCGGTGAGAGGTGACATGTCACTGTCGTTTTCATCTTTACGTCCCCGATGTGCGATGCTGATTAGCCCCTTCCTGTGTACCCACTGACCATTCGTGTGTCCTCGTTTGAAACTTCACTTCTGTTTGTTTTAATCAGGTGGTCAGCTTGTTTGCTGTTGACTTCTAAGAGTTCTTTATATGTTTTGATTATTAGCCCCTCCTCAGTTATGTGATTTTGCAGACATTTTCTCCCACTTGGTAGGTCGCTTTTTCTTTTTGATTGTTTCTTTTGCTCTGCAAAGGCTTTTTACTTCAATGTAATCTCACTTATTTTTGCTTTTGTTGTCTGTGCTGTCAAAAGTGTATTTCCTCATGGCCTACTTTATTAGAAGCCTTATAACCCATCTCAATGCTCTTTTGACTAGTAAAAGCAATGGCTTATTCCAGATCACAGAGTCGTTTCTAGACACATGGCAGCACAGCAGCAGGCGACACCAGGACACACGGCTCAAAGCCCAGAGCTGTTTTTCATGTTTATAATGTGAATAAGAGCCCCCAGAGCTGCCTTGTCCACCCAATGCAAAGCACATGTGCCCACAGTAGTGTCTGGAACACCCATGGGCGCTTGCGTGAATGGAGGTGGAATCCTGCAAGTCTGGAGTAACCCCAAAGACGAGGAAGCCCAATGGTGTTGATCCCTCAGGAATGGAGATTGGGGTCAGCCACAGAGAGAGAGTCCCAGTCGGCTATGGTTTTGACTGAAGGCAAAGGGAACACAGATGAGTGGTAGGAGAAGAAAATTTAAATCCCGTCACCTCAGGAGCAGCTGCAGAAACAAGGATGTCGGTGATAATATGTGTATCATCGCTTTGCAATGTACGTGTTTTCTATGTTAGTCAGTTGTGTCTTTTTTTCTTCTACTTTGACTTTGTTCTTTTTGTAGGTTTTACTGTTGCTGGTTAACTTTTATTATTTTTTTAAAATTAAGTTTGTTGGGGTAAATTGGTTAATACAATTATGTAATTTTTGGGTTTACATTATCATTTGACATCTGTATATTCTATTGTGTGTTTACCACCCAAAGTACAATTTCCTTCAGCTACCATATATTAGATCCCCTTTACCCACTTAACTCCTTCCACCCCTCTATATTGGACCCCCTTTACCCCATCTACCTCCCCTGTCCTCCGCCACCCCCACCCTCTGGTGACTACTAGTCTATAGTCCACATCCCTGAGTCTCTGTTTGTTTGTCCTGTTCCTTTTTGCTTTCAGGTTTATATCCCACATATAAGCGACATCATGTGATTTTTGACTTTTCCTGTCTGGCTTATTTCACTTCACATGATTATCTAGAGGTCCATCCATGTTGGTTCACCTTTTCATTTAGTCTTCAGGTGACAGGGATGTAAAGGCACCTTGTATGGAACAGGAGGGCCGGACCCAGAGGCAGGCCATGGGCGGTGAACCCCTGCTCTAGGGTCCCCTGGAAGCGCCACCCTTGCCAGATGGGTGTGTGTGAGTGCAGGGTGGCCAGTGGACCAGGCCAGCGTCGCCTGCTGGTACTCGTCCAGAGCCTGCCTTCTGGAAGGGGCTGGCAGCCCGGGAGCCACACTTCCTTGAATCTCTTGCTGAGAGGGTTTTATCTGCATTGTGCTTGTGGGGAGCATGTGCGTATTTGAAAAACAAGAGGACAGAGGCCAGCATTATCCCTCCTCATCGCAGGGCGTGACAGCGCGTGCAGGCGGCATACGTGCAGTTCTGCAGGAGCCCCCGCACGCTGTCGGTCACCTGCCTCGGTGCCGCAGGCAGCTGAGGCCATCAGCTGCTGTTTCCTGCAGATCCTGTGCTTTCTCAAGTTCCGGACCTTGCTGGCCGTGCTCCCTGTCCTTCCTGTCACCCGGCCCTCCAAGCCGGTGGAAGCACCTGTGTGAAGCTCTTTCTCAGTGTGACACCTGGAGCGCCCTCTGTCTTTCTTCTGACCAAAGCCTGACTGATAAGAGGCAGCTTCAGGCATGGAACACAAATGGCTCTCAAGCATCAGAGGAGATGCCCGATCTGTCACCGTAAGAGAAGGGCATACTAAAACGGCAGGGGGTCGCTGTTCCCCGAGCAGGTAGGCTGAGGGCCAACAGCCGATGACACTGTCGAAGTGCAGCACATGGCGCTCACGCCGGAATTATTGGTCTCTCCCGGGTGCTCTGACCATAGCTGTCAGTCGTTCATACCATGGTGAAATTACTCACGGGATTGTTTTGAACATTAAAAAGTTTGAAATGTGAGTGCATAAATGACAGGACAGCCACATAATGAAAATCTGTGGAACCGTTGGGGAGACAGACGACTTGGCACGCTCCATCCCCGAAAGATGTCCGCGTTATTTTAACTGGAAGAGCAAAATGCAGGTGTGCCACACCTGTGCGGCACAGACGAAATGCTGTCTTTGTTTTTGTTAATGCACAGAAGGTGACCAGATTCAATGCATGCCATTGCTTCTTGCCCCCATTTTTTCTTCTGGGATTAGTTTGTTTCTTACCAAGTCCTATAGATGGTAAACCATTTCAGTCTCTTTATTTTAAAGTGCCTTAGTTTTATTCTTACTCTCAAATAATAGTTTACTTGGGTCAAGAATTTTAATTTGACAGTGAATTTCTTGGAGTGCTTTGAAAATAATATCTCACTATTTTCTGGCATCTGCTGTGCTTTTGTGATTTTTTTGGTAGAAATTCTCTATTTTTTCCCCAGCCATTTTTAAGATTTTATTTTCTTGGCGTCCTTCAGTGTCATTACAGCGCATTAGAGATTTATTTCTTTTTATTTATACTACTTGGGACTCCTCGGGATTTATCGGGCATGTGGATTCATGTCTTTCATCAATTTAGGAAACCTCTAAGCATATTCTCTTAAAATATTGCTTTTACCACATTGTCTGTAATCTCTCTTTTCCTTTTCTGGTATATCTTGCACCTTTTCATTTTCTACTTCATCTCTCTTAGCCTCTTTCTCACATTTGTAATACCATTTTGGAGTCTTGCTGATTAATTTTCTCAACACTATTTTGCAGATCTCTAATGATCTCTTCATCGGAACTAAATTTAATCCATCTTTTAGCAGGAGAGAATCTATTGTTTAAACTTTTTAGCAGGAGAGAATCTATTTTTTTTTTGTTTCAACAACTGTGTTTAATTTCTACAATTTTATTTCTCAAATCCTCTTGTGTTTTTTTTTTTATAATATCTTACTCTTTCCTCATAGTTTCCTCATTTTCTTTTTAAAATCTCTTTAATAATTTTAAACATACTTATTTTATAATCTTTTTTAGACTGTTCTGTCCAACCCAAGATTTTGAGGGGTAATACGATGTGTGAAGGGGGTTCAGCATGAACTCAGATTTCATCTCCAGTCCTCTTGTGCCATTGAAATCTAAGCCTGGTGTTTGCTGCCTGTTGCAGGGTCCTGTCTCTACTGTGCCCTCCTATGTGACATGTCAATTCATGTGCGTCCCAGTCTGCATTTCATGTCTTGTGTTTCTGACGGACTAGCTCTTTCCAACCCTATTCTCCTTTTATATGTTATTTCTCTGACATTCTACTTTAGGTCAGTCTTTGGTGTTGCCAGTTCTGTGAGTCAGATTTTTTTAAAGAAAAAAAGATTTTTATTTGTTTTATATGTACTTTGTAGAGAAATCTAGAGACCAAAAAAAATTATACTTGACATTATTAGCATTATGTTAACTCTATCATTCTAGTTTCTCTCTGTGTGTGTATATATGTGTGTGTGCCATTGTATGTACACATATGTAATTATAGGTAAAGAGGAATTATGGGCTTCGCACCATTTTATAACATGATTTTGTTCACTAAAGAGAAAGTCAGAACATTTACATGCTAATCAGTGTATTCCTACCAGGAATTTTAAGAGTTCCAAAGGTTCCCACCATGGCCCTATCATAAAATTTACTCAACCAACTCTGTTGTGAACATTTATAGATTATTTAAAGACATTTGTGATTATAAACAAAACTAACACAAATGACCTCATCCCTGCATCTGTGTTTATTTCTTTAGGATAAATTGCTGAAAATAGAATCCCTGGATATGAATGTTTTTTTATTTCCTGACAAATTAAACTGTTTTCTTCTAGAACAGTTATCAACCAGACACCCTTTTAAAAATTCTTGTTCCCTAGTCTCTAAGATCTAGCTGGCGCATCTGTATATTTATACGTGTCCTTCCCAGAGCTGTAGGCAGCACGCTCCTTCTCTCCCAGGGTTACTGCAGGGTGACCCCTGGTGTGACTGTCCAGCTCCCTGCACCCCGTGTGTCGCACGTGCTCCCAAGTTTTGGTACGTGCAGCAGGGGAGAAAGGTCTCTGTGATTACTTTAACACGTGGTAAAGAGTGTGTGTATGCCTCACATGTGTCTGCCCAGTCCCCGGCACCCAGCCCGTCCTGCCGCAGAGGACTTAACGAGACTAACAGGTGCCATTTCCTTAGCTTCGTGACAGTGCTGCCAGGTAGCAGCTTCGCCTGGTGTGACTGGAGCTGAAGCACAGAGCGGTGGCAGGCGAGCTGGGCTGGGCGTACAGGGGGTGCGCCTCAGCTCCCCAAAGTCCCACTAGTATCTGCCCATGGTGTCTAAAGCTGTTTATGGACCAGAAACCTCCAGAGTGGACTGGTTTGTTATTCGAGTATTATTTTTGTTAGATTGTACATTATGTAAAATGTTGCCATTATTTTTGCTTAAAAACTTTGAAGAGTGATATGATTCCAAGAAATGGTTGATTTTGTCGTGTTTCCCAGTGGCGTCACAATGAAGAATAAGCATTTTTCACTCACGCGTGTCGTAGTGCCTGGGGTGAAACCACATGAAGTGTGGGGTTTGCTGTAAATTCAGTAATGAGGGTGGGAGGGAAGGAGGTGGATGGTCAAAGTAAGTACGGCAGGACTTGTTGAATTTATGTGGGGGTTTCTGGGGATCATTGTGCTATTTTCATCTTGTAAACTTGCCATATTTAACTGAAATTTAACAGAATTTAACTGAAAGGTGGTTTCTCTAAAAAGGGGGGAGAGAGAGACAGACACAGAATCCCATGGAGTCTCTGAGTTACGGAGAAAAGCCACACAACCCTGTCTGACGAAGGGAGAAGCTCAACCCAGGCCACCTTTGTTGTGAACGCGCTTCCTGCCACCATCTAAAGGCGCCAATGCAGATGCTGTGGGTGGGTGTGCACGGGCACCGCACACGTGCACACGGGCACCACACGCGCACCACACACGCACACGAGCAGCTGCCCTTGGCTGAGAGCCTGTCCCTGGGCTTTGCTGGCTCAGGTGCCACTGCAAAAGGCACATGAGCGGTCATGCAGTTGACCCTTTTCAACTCTTGCAAAGTCGTTGAGTAGTAAAACATACAGATTTCCCTGCATTTACCATCACCACATTTGGGAGGGAGGAAAAAATGGAGATGTTGCTCTATTTTTATACAGGAATCTGAGGCACCTAGCTTAGCCGCAAGTAAAAAGCTTGAAATGACCTCTTTCCTCGAGTCCAGGCCTTTGACCCCCACCCAGAACCGCATCTCCTGGTGCCAATCCCTAAAACAGAATAAAGTCATCGACGTGATATCACGTGAGTACGGAAACTCTTCTCAAACCACCCATTTACAAAAACCATCCATTTACAATCATCGAAGCCCTAAATTTAAATTTTGTCATCACAAACTTCGTTCAGTACCTGTAAAATTGTGAGTGTTCAAGTTCAGAATTCAGCAATATGGTGTTTAAAGAAATCTGATTTTATTTGCAAGACGTGCATTGCTGGATGGGTGCCTTACATCTAGAATTACAGAAATAATGCCAGAATTCAAAATACATCATTTTCAAGCCTGGTATACTCATCTCCGATATTGTCCTGCCCACTCCCTTGAGCCTCTCTCCTTTTGAACGTTTTAATTACTTTATTTGTATTTTGTTCAGGGACTGTATCACATTCTCTGTGCTTATCTGCCTCGCCTCTCTTTCTAGATTGTAAGGTCCTTGAAGTCTGATTTTCTTGACGTAGCCTGTAGTGCCGAGCGCAGAGGACGGTGTTTGTCAGGCGCCTTCTGCGTTCTCACGATGGCTCCTCTGGCCCACAGCTTAGGCAACATCTCCAGTGGCAAGAGGCAGGGTTTTATTAAAATGGAGGCAAATATAGACTTTTTTATGCACCTGTCCGCATGAAGTGAGTTTGTGCACCGTTGCTGGTGTCAGGACAGTGACTGGGATTGAATTTGAAAGGCAGGTTGGGAATCCAAGTCCAAGGTAGCCCACTTCATGGGATCAGCCGGGAGTGAGGAATGGTGGGGGAGGGGAGGTAGGGTGGGGTGGAGAGAGAGAGAACACGTGAGGCTGTGGGGAAAGCAGGGCTGACTGGGTTACTGACTGAACGGAAAGCACAATGTCAGAGAATCTGGAAGATGTCCCACAAGAGCATCCCATAATGCTAATGACAGCATTGTGGGGACAGGTCTGCAGGAGCCGAAGGGAGGGAGTGGCATGGAAACGAGGCCATGTGTCCGGCATAAGTGGCAAAGGGTCAGCGTCCCCCTGAGGGTATACACTCAGGCCAAGGGTCTGGGCAGCGTGAATGCCGGGTCAGAAGCAAGAAACAAGTTTGATGATGAGCCAGGCCATGGTCTTTGTCCAGGGAGCCCGAGCATCGTGAGGCCAGAAGGAGATCCAGCAGGCCTGCCGGCTGGGGGCCCCCCTCAGAGGGAAGGGAAGTGTGGCTGGGGTGGGGACTGTGGCGCACAAAGCCCCTGACGGCCACGACCAACACCTGGCACCTGTCCCGGCCAGGGCCAGACCGCGACCCCTTTGCTGCTCACTCAGTCACGGTGCTGAACTAGGTGACTGGAAAAAGAATGCGCCACTCCCAGCCCTCAAGGTGCTCACAGCTTCACAGGAAACTGAAGTCTCTCAAGCCCTGAGTGGCCAGGTGCCTCGGGGAGTGCTGGAAAGGTCCTGCGCAAGTGGACAGCAGGCCGGTCTGCAGAGAGGGTTGTGTCTCTGGGAAGGTGATCCTGGCAGTGGGGTCTGTGGGCTGGTGGCAGGTGTCACCCAGGAGTGGTGGGAAATGCAGATTCCCAGACCTGGCACCAAGCTGACCATCCCTCAGTGTCCGAGGCGGGGGCTGCGTCAGCTCCGCCACCTTGGGGATGTGGGGGCAGGTGAGGTCACTGGAGCGGACAGCAGCGTGGGAGATGTGGGGACACTGGACGCTACCTGTGACCTTACCACTCTGAGCATCTGTGGCTGCGGAAGCAAGAGCCGGGCCAGGAAGGCAGCGCACACAGCTGGGATGCGGGAGGCGACCGCCAGGTGCTCAGGAGCAAGTGTCAATTGTGTGTGCTTGGGGACAGGTCAGCTCCGCCCGTACCTGCAGGAGATGCACAGCACAGCGTGGGAGGCTGTCACGTACCCCGGAGACGGTCATGCCATGGGAGGCCGGTTTCTTTCTGAAACTTCGCCTGTTCAACCCGCTGTGACCCTGTGTCACCCCTAGGGGGCTGCAGGCCAGCAGCGGTGGCCTTAGGATCGGGGTCTCCCAGCCTGAGAGCGTCTTCTAGTGGAGGATGGGGTGGTCAGGGCCGTCCCTGGGACCTGGGAGCAGCACCCTGGGCTGGGGGGGGGGCGGGTGATTTCGAGGGGTCGCCGTCCTGCACAGAGCACCCGGTTCCTGGCGCCCTGCCCCGGGGACAGCCCACCGCAGTCCAGCACTGCGCAGGGTCGCGCCTGCTCAGGCCGGTCACAGCCGCGGCCAGTGCGACCTTTGGCCCCTGAAACTCGGTGCTCCGCCCCCCTCCGGCCACTGTCCCCTCGACTCGTGTTCCGGTTGCCCAGGCGTCGGTCTGGACCCTCCACTGCCCAAGGGTGTCCAGGCCTTGGGTGTCTCAATGGGCCGGTTCTGACACCGTGTCTCCTGGCTCATGCTGCCAGGGAGCGGGGTGCGGGGCTCGGCACCCCTGCAGCCATGGAAACACGTCGGGGCAATGACACCCACAGCCTAGACCGAGCGAAACCTCCTGGCAAAGGCGACTGGAATGTCGAAGATGTCCTGCGGCCCGACATCCTGGGCCCTGGTAGTCTTTGGAAGGTGACCAAGGAGGTGGCACAGCCTGTGCTGGGGACAGGGAAGAGCGAAGGTCAGGTCAGCAGCCAGCCCAAGGGGTTGTCTTACGAACAGCCATGAAGGCAACAGAGCCCAACCCGAAACCGAGTCACAGCGCTGGGCTTGTCCCCCTACCACCTTCCTCCCCCTCCACGTGCCCCGACATCTGCTGGCCACACGTCTGCGTGGGAAAGAGACAGGGTCGAGACCAGTTTCTGCCCCTCGTGCCGGGTCCCCCTCTCCTGTGTGGTCCCCTCCTCCTGTGCGGTCCCCTCCTGCGCGTCCACCCTCAGTCCCCAGTAAACACAGCAATCAAGTGGGCGCCACTCATTCCACGCGGAGAAGCAGGTATTGCTTCAGGAGTACCCTTGGTAATCTATAAAAGTTCTGCCTTGTGATAGAAAAACATGGTCAAATTCATCATTTATTTTGTCCTCTGAGGCTGGCAGTGCACAAGATCCTTTCTATGGATGTGACCGAGTGTCACCTGGGCCTGGCCTCTGCACTCTGGCTGTCCTTGGCTGCACCCTTCTGAGCAATATCTGCTTCTCTGCATAGATTTTATAAATTTGTGTTGTTTTGGTTTGGTTGGTTTTTGCGACAGAGAAATTTTAACATTTTACATGGCAAATTGGCAGAGTGCTTTTAGGTTTGTGGGTTTCCTGTCTTATTTTCAAAGGCTACCTCCACTGCGGTCAGTCAGCCAATCAGTCAACCAATCAATCAGTCAATAAATCGGTCAGTCGATTCACCTACATTTTTTATGTAAAACATACACCCAACTTTTGCTGTTAGGAAAGTCATATGTTCAATGAAGAACATTTATAAAATTCATAAAAGCAAAAAAAAAATAGAGTCCTACAGTCTAACTGCCAGATATAGCTACTATAAATATTTTGCCATACAAAGTTTCGGCCTTTAATTCTATGCAATAATTAAATTATGTTTTAATATCATGAACTATAGTTGTTAAATATTTGAATTATATTTTAAAAAACAGCTTCACTGAAAGATGACTGCTATACCGTAAAATTCAGCCATTGTATGTAAATGATTTTCAGGAAAGTTGCAGAGCTGAGCGATCACCTCCATGATCTAACTTGGAACATTTTCATCGCCTCGGGAAGAAGCCTCGTGTCTGTTTGCAGTCAGCCCCATTCTCAGCACTGGTCTGCTTCCTGTCTCTGTGGGTTTGCTTTTTCTGGACACGTCACATGATATGTGGGCCTTTGTGTTTGGCTCCTTCCATTTTGTATAACATTTTTGAGCTTATATCACAGCTCGCATCAATTCTTCATTGTTTTACTGCTGAATAGTATTCCACTGACTGGATAAACCTTAGTTTTTCTGTCTGCTCATCATTTGGTGGACATTTGGGTTGTTTCTACCCTTCAGCCAGCAATTCTGAATAATGCTGCAAACGTTTGTCTGCAGGTTTTTGTGAGGACCCTTGTTTTCATTTCTGCCAGGCACATGCACACATAGAATTGCTGAGTCACGTGTAAATTCTATGTTAACGTTTGGGTTAGATTTTTGAGGTGCTGACTTAGGATCGACTTGTACTGAAAATCTCCATCAGAAACCAGAGTCGGGAGCCTCCAAGGCGAACCAGCCCTGAGAGACGGCACCTGTCTGGTGAGGTGTCTGAGGTCACAGGACCTCGGACAGAGCCAGGGTCGCCATTGGTCTCATTCCAACAGAATGTCGAGATGGATCACTTCCTGTCTGAGTTTCGACTGAGGGCCTGAGCCCCACCTGGGCACAACTTAGAAGAGGTCAAAGACAAGGGGACTCAGAACAGACATTTGCACCCCATGTTCAGGCAGCATTATTCCCAATCCCCAAAGATGAAAGCAACCCCAGTGCCCATCGTGGATGAATGGGGTCTGTGCGTAAAGTGGGTTGCTACACTGCTCGACCCCAAAAGGAGAGGACGTTCTCACGCAGGCTACAACATGGATACGCCCGGAGGAGATTAAGCTCAGAGAAATAAGCCAGACACAACAAGGCAAGTCCTACATGACGCCGCTAACAAGAGCTAGAGGTACTGAGAGCAATCGAATTCACAGAGACAGAACATGGAGAGCCGGATGCCTGGGGGTGTGGGGTGGGGACCGGGAAGTTGGTGGTCACTGGTCGCGGTGTCGGTTGGGGAAGATGGAAAAGTTCTGGGGACAGACGGTGGCGACGGCTGCATGGCAGTGAATGCACTTGATGGCATTGAACTGTGCACCTAAAAATGGCAAGTGTTGTACTGTGATTATCACGGTAATTTTCAAAAATGAAAAGGGGGAGTCATAGTGTAGCTGGAAGAGGGGGAACCTAGGGCATGCCTCTTCACACCCGCCGCCACCAAGGGATCACCCTGAGAGCCGGACATGCATTTGCAAAAGTCAGGGCACCTTCGCAGTGGGGTCTGACACTGCCTGGGAAATGCAGGGGCGGAGGCTTGCTGGCCAGTGCGGGGGTCAGGGAGGCTGCTGTCTTGGGGACATCAAAGCCAAGGATCCCTAAGTGTTTCCTGTTGACCAGAGCGGGCTCTGCAGGGGAGAGCCGTCTGCAGCCATGTTGAAGTCCTGCCCAGGAGCATCGCCTGGAAGAGCGGGGTCTGCAACAGCAGGAAGCCGTGTGGCGTGGAGATGGTGGTGGGGGCCAGGGAAGCAGCCTGGGGGACAGGAAGCTCAGTGAAGCCCATGCCCCACCCGCGGAGCTGCCAGCTGCAGCAGCAGCCAGGGGCGAGGTTGTCGCACCCCTCCTGGGGCCTGCAGGGAGGGGCCGGGAGGACTTAAAACGAGAATGGGAGTTTGTGAGCATCTTGGTCTGGACGCGTACAGATCGCCAAGCCGGTGCTGGATCTGTGGTGTGACAATGTAGGACCATATCTTAGGAAGAGTGAGCGGAGAAGTCGCGGGTCCGCCCAGGACCCCGTGCGGGGACAGGGGACAGGTGAAGAAATGAAGCGCAGGTGTGTACTGATCTCGTTGCACATCCTGTTTCATCGACACCACTGGTCGGCCTACCTGGCTCATTCTTTCTCCCAAATCTCGCCTCATACACATTTTCTGTGTACGGCCATTATTCCACCGTCTCTGTGAAGACCTGCGTTTCATGGCTGTGTGTGTGGCGTGACCTGGGGTAGGGGTCAGGAATCTTAGTTTCCAGTCTGTCTCACGGTCTCAGGCTTCTCTTTGGGGGAAAAGAAAGAAAATCCCGCTATGCGCCTCTTGCCCTGTCACAGCATTGTGTAGCAGTGGTGGGCCATTGCCAAGGGAGGAGGCAGGAATTGCTACGTACATACTTTTAAAAACTTAAATCACAATGCTGATCCTAACGTGCGGGACTCCTTTCCTTGCATTGTACATGAAATAGTTCGGAAAAATGGAGGATCAGATACAATGGCAGAAAAGTAGTCTTTGTCAGTTAAGTTTCAAATAGCAGAACCATCTGGACATATTTTAATCAAGAAAGGGTCATTAGAAGACCTGGGGGCCGAGGCGCAGGGAGCAGACGGGGTCAGGGACTCACAGGCCTTCCGAGATGGTGACACCTTAGTTCCACCACACAGAGAATCACGACTTCATATTTTCAGAGCAAGAACCAGGTGGTTCCCTTTATACAGCAGCTCAGACCCTGAGAAACGAGGTCATTAGATGGGCTATAAAGGAATGTCTGCTCGTAGCCTTGGACGTGAGGGTCCAGACAGCACATTCCTGCCCAGTCCCCCGACCCTGCATGGTCTTTGTGAATAAACTTCAGTAACAGGAAGGGAAATACAATCCCTCCTTCTCTTTCTCTCCCCTGAGTTTACAACAATAGGCTAGAGATTTGGTGGGCGAAAAAAGTGAAAATTAAGAACACTCTGTTCCAGATGACTCCGTGACATGCAAGTCAAATTCTGCGAGTGCCATATTTGTCCTCAGAAATGCTCAGAAGCCTGATGGGTTTTAAAGGGAGGGACTGTGTGTAAACTTGGAGGTACAAACAATCCCACAGGAGAATTATCCTACGCTGCCTGCCTTGAGTTGCACCTTACTTAAAATGTTGAGCAAGGAAAGTTCTAGAAACTTTCATACATTTATTCAAACACAAAACCACTGAATCAAGCATGTTTCACCTGTAAACGTTCTGTTCCCACCCCTTGTGCCTCTTCCACGATGGCTCACGGACCTCGCTGGTGTTTGGGACGTAGCACCAGCTGCTGACCAGGCCTCTCTCAGTTGTTCCGATGCGTTCATTTGCTGTCATGGTGTATGCGCTTTATATTATGCAGAAACCAAAGATAGACATGGGTTCAAGGGCCTAGAGCAATTGGACAGAGGTCCTTAAAGCACTTGGGTCTCTCCTGCTTATCTTCTCTCTTCTTCTGCTGGGTCTTCACTGAAGAAGACGGCTTCGCTGGAGAAGCCGTCGCTGCGTTTTCCTCTTCTCGTGGCCAAGTATGGAGTAGCCAGAATTCGTGACCCAACAGGAAATTGATGAGAAGCGTAGGATGGCCCAAGGCCAACGTGCACGACCTGCCATGATTTCTGTGGTTTCTGTGAGGCTCGGGACCACTTTATAGAGCCGAAGGTGGCTGCAGTAGGAACACCTAGCAGAGGGGGTGCATTTCAGCTGGGAAGAAGGCCATCGCGCCGGGGTGGCTGCCCGCCCACCCCCAAGTGCCAGATCACGGTGAAGGACCCACAAAGGCCATTTCACCTAATGTGTCTGTACCTCGGCCAAACCCCAGGTTCGACGGTGACATGTAAACATATAACGTGCATGAACAAATGACCAGTAAGCTCAGACATCTGTTTTTTATCTTAACTGTGTTTCTTTGTCTTGTCACTTTGGAAAAAAAAAATCCCGGAAAAGTCTTGAAAGCTAATTAGCTCCAAATTTACTTTAGGAAAGAGGGCTAAAGAGTTTTGATGACAATTTTTTCTTTGTTCCCGCTGCCAAACTGGTCTTTGACCCTTCAGTTTAACATGAGTGATTATTCATTTGCACACAGGTCCTTTTTTTTTTTGTTATTGTTGTTATTTTTTTCAGTGCAGAAATCTCTTTCCTGGAATAGGCACCTACCTTCTGATTTCTATTTACAAAGAATTTGCCATCTCACATAAGCTTTAAAGTACTGTACTAAATATCTCTTTCGATAGTGTAAATACGATCGATATACTATAATATGTGATATTTTAAGTGCTGCGTATATATTTCCTTTTTTAAATTTCTAGGCATCATAAGAGGGAAATATTATAATGATAATGTTTTTCGAGTTTCTTTTTCTTTAAATTACTGCCTTTAAAAAACCTTCTAATTTTCTGCACGGCTGCATATTCTTAAACACAGGCACACTTGTCTACACGCTTGTCTTTTTCGATGTATTTAAGAATTTTTGATGTATTCTGATTCAGGTGGAGATGAAAAATTAATAACTTAAAATGAGTTTTAAGATGATGAGTGATCGTCCACTGTCTAGGGAGACCAACATGTCACTCAGTTCCATCTAGTCCTGTGACAACCAGTAAGCCTTGGGCCATCTCACCTTTTAAAGCAAATAGCTTTTTATGAATCCACATGTGCACACATAGGTATTTGAGGACTGTACATGTCATATGTGTATGTATCGTGTATGGTATGGGCCACCCATGTCGCACACCTTGCTCTTCATTTAGAGCAAAAGGTATTTGGGAGAAATGAGCAGACTCAACAGGAGGATTTGGGATCTTGGTGGCCCTTGCTGGTTCCTGAGCAGTGACGGCCACGCCAGCTGCCCACCCGCCCACCTTGGTGGGGGGCAGGTACGGAGGACCATGGTTGCTGGCCGTGAGACGTGCAGGGCTGAGGGCCAGCCCGGGACCTGCCAGGAAGTGGCGCTCCCTGCCGGCCTGGTCACCCGCCTGCAGGCCCAGGAAGCTGTTTCCTTGCCAAAGGCCATGCAAATAACAGCTAGCAGAGGGCCATTTCCCCCTTTTAAAAGAAATGTGAATTTGTGTGTCCGATAGGCCTCCCAAGTGAATGTCAGAGGAGGTGGCTCATCTTTTCCTCCGGGGTGTGTGCCCCGTCTGTGACCGCCAGGAGGACCTGGACACTTGTGGGGTTTGGGGGTGATGTAAACTGGCCCCTCCTGCCCAAGAAGGGCGTTCAGATGTTTATGGACGTGTTATTACACCCTGGGCACGTGAGGCAAATGTAAATGTGGTGCAGCAGGAAGGCTGGGCGCGAATTCATATCGCCATGGTTTCAAAACAAATGAAGATGTAGTTTAATTAGTAAAGGAACATTTAATAATTTTATTAAAACAACATTTACTGCCTTGGCAACTGTAAAACACAGACAGTAAATAAAAGATAACGGCAGTGTGACACTGTATCACATCGGTGGGTGACACGTGAGCTGAGGGATTGCAGTGATTGTTAAGACAACGAGAGCTTTGGGCGACCTCTGGGTCTTACTGGTGTAGTGTAATGGAGAAGTGTGACCTGGCTGAGTCTGCTCTGCCTCGTAGTGAGCCTCATTACATTCGTGTCTGAAACACCTGCAAATCTGTAGTGCATGACTACATCATTTTTCATGGTCTTCAAAATGATTTTCACTATACACAATGATCTAGTAAATTAAAATAGTTAACTATTGATCGTTGCACATTTAAGTTTGTATTTCCACTTTCTTCTTTCTCTCTTGCAGTTTTTGCCTTTACTGAAATATTTTCTTAGGATAAATTTCTAGAACTAAAATTCTTGGATTAGAGGGCTGCTTATACTTAGTTACTTTTCTCATTTAACTCTTTTTTCCCTTTTACTCGCTTGCCTGCTTTTCTTCTCACACTTAGAGAATCATGAAATACTTCGGTCCTAAAGAATAGCGTGGAGAATGCTCTGTCCTTTTTATCTGTAGGGCATTTTTCCTGTTGTTGTGGCCGTTGTGTTAGCTCAAGGGACTTGAATAGGAAGTTGCTCCATCAGCAGCTGAGGAATGTGGTTTTGAAATCAGGTCAGAATAAAAGTCTTTATTGAGTGTCTGCTGCATGCACTGGACACAGACAGACGTGCAGAGGAGATCCTGGAGAACGTGACTTGAATTTGAACGCACTCCCTGCTAGTCTGGAGACTGCCTTTTCAGCAGTCTCCCACCTCCCAGGCTGTGGTGGACCTTTGTCAGGGGCTGGTCTCTTATCGGCCTGGCCCCCACTTGGGGTGCTGGAGGCTGGGAGCAGAGTCCGCAGCAGAGCGTAGGGCCCATGCTGCATGTGACAGGGCGTACAGTGGTATCCTGTCACTTCAAAGCCCGGTTCTGGTTTGGGGTAGGGAGGGAGATACTGGTCCTCTGGTCCAGTCCTCATTGTGTTTGTTCTGAAATGGCCAAGGGGCAGCCCAAGCATGGGGCCTGGCGGGGGGATGCTGAGTGTGTCAGGAGGGGACCCTGGAGGATTCCAATCCGTCCCATGTGAACATCTCCCTGTGGGAACATGGTCCCAGGGGGCCATTGGGAACTCACGACCCCATGTGGCATTTTTAGTAGAGTTCTGCCACCTAGTGGCCACTTGTGAGAAGCGCCTTTTCCTTTCATCTATTTACTTTAAAAAGTACTTGAAATAGTGCAGACATTTGTATCTCTCAAGCCACGTTTTCTTTGAAAAATGTTTAAGAACAAAACATCAGAACATCCCAAAGAGAAGTGGCTGCTGCAAGCACGAGACTCAGAGCTGCTGCAAGAGCCTTCTTGAAGCAGACACGCTTATGTTTTGGTTTGTTCCCTTCTGCACTATTTGGGTTTTTATTGTCCTGTGTGTTTGATACTTCTATAATCTGTGTTTTAAGTTTTTAAATGGAAAAAAAGTCTGGTTAAAAATACAGATAGGGAAACTCAATAATAAGAAAACAAAAGACCCAATTAAAAATTGGTCTAAAGACCTGAACAGATGCCTCACCGAAGAAAATAGAGGGACAGGAAACGAGCATGCAAAGGACGCGCCACCTAATACGTCACCGGAGAAGCATGGGTTCAGGCCCGACGGGGTCAGGGATGTGTGGAGGGAGGGCCCAGAGCCTGGCAAGCCTTCTCTCCCCCACTCCCCTTCCCACTTCTCGCAGTGTTTTTTCTACTCTGCTCCCCACTCCACACCTTGAAAGTGGGGGACCCCATGTCTCGTGTCTTCATCCACCCTCCCCGCACTCCTGTTGCTTCTGGGATGGTGCCTGCATGGCTGGCTCTGCGGTGATCTTGTCCCTGAAGCCCACGGTTCACCGTAGGCTTCTTTCTTGGTGCCATGCATTCTACGGGTTTTGACGAATGCGCTGTGCCACGTGGCCACCGCCACAGCGTCACACAGAAGAGTATCACTGCTCAGAAGCCCCCCACCCCCGTGCTCTGTGTGTTCTTCCTTGTTCCCCACCCCCACCCCCGCCAGCCTGTTAGCTTTGCATTGTCCACAGTGCCAGGCAGCGGCTGTGCGCCCCGCGTGCCAGTTACATACGTGTTGGCCTGTTGATGGCAGCATGAGCCACCTGGCCAGCTGTTTTTTAGCCAGCACCATTTAATGATACAAGACTTTTAGCTTCTGGGAGTCTTCTGTCGTTTGTTCTCGATTTCAGTGACTTTGTTGTAAGAATTCCTAGCACATGTCATCTATGCAACGCTCATGCGGTTTTAAAAACACCTGCCACAGATGCTTGCCTGTCCTGAATCCACTCTTGTCTTTGAAATCGGAGCTTACCAGCTGCTGACTCGAGCACAGACTTTTCACCAAGTGAAAGGAGTGGGGAAGGAGGATGGCTACTGAAAAACGAATGAAATGGTAGGTTTTTAAATAATGTTTTTATTTTTCAAATTCGTTGGCATACAATGTTATGTTAGATTCAGCTGTACAGCATAGTGATTAGACATTTATGTAGCTTATGAAGTGATCACTGGATAAGCCCAGTACCCACCTGACGCGTACATCATTGTCAACTGTATTCCCCGTGCTGCGCTTAGCATCCCCAGGACTATTTTGTGACTACCAATTTGTACTTCTTAATCCCTCCCCTTTTTCACTCACCTGTCTGGCAACTATCAGAATATTCCCTGTCTCCAGTGATCACTTCATTTGTTTTTCTTTTGTTTGTTCATTTGTTTTGTTCTTGAGATTCCACGTATAAATATGACGTTTGTCTTTCTCTGCCTCATTTACTCCACTCAGCATGATACCCTATAGGTCCATCCATGTTGTTGCAGACAGCGAGATTTCATTCATTTTTTATGGTTGAGTAATATTCTATTGTGTATGTGTACTGCTGCTTCTTTATCCATCCGTCGATTGAGGGGCACTCAGGTGGCATCCAGATCTTGACTATTGTAAATAATGATGCAGTGAACACATGGATACACATGTCTTTTCAAATTAGTGTTTTCAGTTTCTTCGGGTAAATACCCAGAAGTGGGATGACCGGGTCCTTTTTGTCTCTTGGTACAGCCTTTGTTTTAAAATCTGTTTTGTCTGGTCTAAGTACTGCTACCCCAGCTTTTCATTTGCTTTTCATTTGTTTGCTTCCATTTTCATGAAACATCTTTTCCATCCCTTTGCTTTCAGTGTGTGGACGTCTTTCAATCTGAAGTGAGTCTCTCATAGGAAGCACAAGGAAGGATCTTGTTTTCTCATCTATTCAGCTACCCTATCTTTAGATTGGAGCACTTAATCTATTTCCATTTAGAGAAATTAATGATCAATGTGTACTTATTGTCATGTTATTATTCATGTTTTTTATCTTTTTATTTTTTTCTTAATGAAGTGCCTCCAGCATTTCCTGTAATACTGGCTTGGTGGTGATGAACTCCCATAGCCTTTCCTTGTCTGGGAAGCTCTTTTCTGTCCTTTCATTGTAAATAATGGCTTTGCTGGGTGGAGTCATCTTGGTGGTAGGTCCTTGCTTTTCATCACTTTGAATATTTCGTGGCAAGCTGTTCTGGCCTGCAAAGTTTCCATTGAGAAATCAGCTGACAGTCTTATGGGAGCTCCCTTGTAGGTAATTAACTGCTTATCTCTGCTGCTTTTAAGATTCTCTCTTTGTCTTTAACATTTGGCATTTCAATTATGATGTGTCTGGGTGTGGGCCTCTGTTCCTCTTATTTGGGACTCCATGTGCTTCCTGGGTTTGTATGTCTACTTCCTTCATCAAGCTAGGGAAATTTTCTGTCATTATTTCTTCAAATAGGTTTTCAGTTCCTTGCTGTCTCTCTCTCTTGCACTCCTATGATGCAAGTGTTGGTATGCTTGATGTTGTCCCAAAGGCCCCTTAAACTGTCTTTATTTTTTTGGATTCATTTTCTGGTTGCTATTCCAGTTGGGTGTTTTCTGCTACCTTATCTTCTAAATCGCTGATTCGATCCTCTACTTCGTCTAATCTACTGTCGATCCCCTCTAAGGTATTCTTCATTTCAGTTCTTGTATTCATTTAGGACATGTTTCTCTGTCTCCCCAATTTGGCTGCCTCCCTGTGCCTGTTTTTGTTTTGGGTAGGGCTGCTATGTCTCTCAGTCTTCATAGAGTGGCATTATGTCATAGAGTGGCATTATGTCATAGGTGGGCTGTGGGACCTGTGGCGCAGTCTCCTTGGTCATCTGAGCCAAGTGCTCCAGGTGTGTCCCTTGTATGGGTTGCATGTGCCCTTCTGTTATAGTTGAGTCTCGGTTGCATTTGGCACATCAATAGGAGGGATTGACCTACAGGCCAATTGGCTGTGAGGACCGGCTGGGGCTGACCCCGCGAAGCAGGATTCACTCCAGCAGGGCCCTGGTGCCTGCCAGGTCTGCCCTGTGGGTGTGTCATTTGTGGATGTGGTTGGATGGTGCTCTGGTGTAGTCCGAAGCTGGCCACTGGGTGTGTTGGTTCTGGAGCCTCTTGAGAGGAGCTCTGGTGCAGGCCAAGGTCAGCCACTGCCTGTGCTCAGGCTGGTGCCACCTGATGTGAGCTACAAAGTGATCTTCAGATGGTTGCCACTTGTGCTGGGCTTGGAGGAACCTGGGAGAGGCCAAGCTGTGAACTAAGGCCTCAGCCCCTGGGGCCGGGCTCTGCGCTGCTCAGCAGGAAGTACGGGGCATGCAGAGGCCAGACACTGCTTGTCAGACTTTGAGAGATTTTAGGAAAGTCTGCAGCCTGAGACAAGACAGGCTGTGTGTATGGAAAAGCCACTGGAAGTAGCTCAGATGGGCCCGCACTCTGAGAGGGGTGGGGTCTCAGAGAATCACCTGGGCAGGGCAAGCGGTGTCCCGTCAGGCTGATGGAGACTTGGATATGGGGTCCACCTGCATCTGAACGCAGGGACGGGGAGGGCTCAGCACAGGAGCCATGGAGAAGCTATGGCTTATGCCAGCACTTCTGTGTGGGAGGAAGCTGCCTCTCCAGCCCTTGCCCTGAAGCCAGACAACTCAGTCCTTCTCTGCATGTCCCTGGTGCCTTTTGAGCTGTGTCCCCAGCACTGGAGCTCAGAGCAGGTGAGCCCGTCAGTGGTAAGTCTGCATGGACCTTTCTGAGGATACCTGACATGAAATTGCTTTTCATGTCACTCAGTCACCGTCCCCGCTGGCTTTCACAGCCACATGTTGTGGGGACTTCTCTTCCTGGCACTGGAGTGCTGGACTGGGGGGCCCAGTTTGGGGGACCTCTACAGCTAAGACATTCCTCCTGATGCTCAGTCACCACATGTGGGTGTGGGACCCATCTGTTCCATGTCTACATCCCTCCTACCAGTCTCAAGGTGGCCTCTTCTGTGTGTCCCCATTTGTCTGTACAGCCAGACATCAGGCGACTCTCAATGATGGTAGTTCCATAGTTTCGTTGTAATTTTGGTATGGCCGTGGGATGAGGCAACATGACATTTCCTTCCTCTGCCATCTCGAATGGAGACTGACACAGTGTTGATATTTGGCTTTGGAAGGCAGTCAGGAGCCCATGTGGTGTGCTCAGTGGCTGACATGAACACTGGTTTTGTTTCTGCTTTCTTCATCGCGCCCTCCTTCCTTTTGGCCGCGTCTGTCCTCTCTCAGCTCAGAGGTAGATGGTAGAGACAGTGGGCTTCCTCTCACCTTGTCGGTTGTTGGTCATTGAGTGTTATAATTATAAACAGAAACACAGAACTTATTTCTGGATGAAGCTTCAGAAGATCCACCAGTCAAACCTGTTGCATTCCAGTGGCTGAGGCATCAAGGCCAGGCGCTGGGAACTGTGAACAGGCGGTGCTTTGCTTCATTGTGTTTCACAGGGCTGCGCTTTTTACAAGTTCAAGGCAAGACCCTCCCTCAGCAAAAAAGACTGTGACTCGCTTTATTACGGTGGTCTGGAACCAAACCTACAGTATCCCCGAGGTGTGGATGTATTTGGTCAATATAACGGTAGGCGTGGGTGTAGGAGACTTGGTCTTAAATGAAGTGATTCAAATAAATAGCCCAAGATGATCTTCCCCATGTTGATTTCAGGCTCATTTCCCAGCCACGGTTCCTCGTGCTCAGCCTGAGTGTACACAGGTAGACGCTGCCTGTTCAACCCGACATTTGCCTGTTGTGGTAGGACTTTTACCCTTTATTCGTAGGTGGGTTTGAACTCTCAGATAATGCAATTAAGATGCTGAGCTCCTTGAGGTGGGGATAGCAACCTCTGAGGCTAAGTCACATGTCAGCATACCAACAGCTGTAACTGACAGGCGATCAGAGGGAGGGACACGGCAGGAGAGTGTTAGCAACCGCCTCCCCCGTCTCTTGCTTGGAGGTGCTTCTGCCATGGCAGCTTCATCCCACAGCCCTGCGTAATACACCCTGCTTAAGAAACATTAAGTGAATCGAACCAAATCCTTATTTTATTTGTTTACTGTTGAGCCATCATGGCTTAAAGTTTCAAGCAGTTACTTTTGTTATGTGGTCAATTGATCTTAGAGAATTCACTTGTTCACTTATTCACCCTTCATCCAGTTAGCACTTGCAGAGTGCCTACTTGACCTGAAACTAGAATTACAGCCACACACAGGTGAAGTAACAATTTTTGACTTAATTTAGAGGAGAACTTACTAGAAATAAAGATTGCTAAATAGTCTGCCTTGAAAATCAGTGAACTTTTTGCCGTCGGAAACATCTAAGTTAGTGTCAGGTGACCCTGTGGCGGGGGAATCTGCAAGTGGGGAGGTGGCCGCCTTGGGCGACGTGTGAGGAGATGTGTTGGCTCTGGGCTTCTGTGTTTGTCCTGGAGGGTGGAGAATGCCCAGCATTTGTGCTCCTGTGTCCTATGTGGCTATATCACACGTTGCTTTAAACCAACACGATTCGATGAGTCTGTCCCTAAGATGGTCCAACACAGATGACAAGAGGGTGAACAAGACCATCCCGGCCCACGAGAAATCCAGCCCGACGACTGCAAAAGTGAAGCCACAAAGATGCGTTTCTCGCCACGATTCTCCTCTGTGTCTCGCCCTCACTCTGCCATGTTCCACATCATTCCAGGGCTCTGCTTTCTCAGCCGGTCACCACCCTCTGTGGGCAGGAAAGGTTCTCGCTTCTGCTTTAGGCCACACTAGTGACCTTTAGGGCATCCTCTCTAAAAGGCAGTGCCAGGAAAGGAAGAGGGTGGCCTTTCGGTGGCCTTTGCAGATTGGGGAGTGACAGCACTTCTCCCCTTCCCACCCATGAACGCTGGGACTCTTCGCTTGAGCCAAGGTGGAGCTCATTATCCGGTTCCCACGACACGTCGCATGGCCGCTTAGGTTGGGAACATTGCTAACTACAACCGCCAAGCTGTTCACATCGTTGTCAAGCAAAAGGCTTTAAGTATTGTCCTTATATCTTGTAGGATGGCTGCCATCTTGAGTCACGTAGCTTTTGGCTCCAAGAAGAAACAAAAAAGTACTAAGTTAAGCTCTCCAGGGAAAGAAGGAAAGACCAAGCTAATAAGGAGAGACAGATGGAATCCTGAGAGAGAGATGGCAGGTTCCAGAGCTGATCTAATTAAAGGGCTGTGGGACCCTTTCACTGGTGCAGAAATAAAATGTGACAATCAGTGTCAGCTAAGGAACCCTCGGCAAATATCAAATCTCGTTATTTTTCTTAGCATGACATGGAAATATTACTTTTTAAAATAAAACAAATAGTGGTACGGTCCAAAAGGAGGTGAGAGATGCGGAGACACAGGGCAGGCAGATGGCTACCCTCATCCCGCCCCCTGAATTCTTCAGATGGAAGAAGGACTCCCACCCATTTGAATCCAGGCGCATCTGCGACCTGGCCATCTCGAAGGGTAAAGTCAAATGCTCTTAGGGAGAATAAAAGGCTTTCGTCCTAGTACGGGTGTCACAGGCACCGGGGGTCTAGGGAGGACAGCTCAGGGCTCACTTCAGAGGAGGAGGGGTTGGGGTGGCTGAGAATTCTCAAGGATGGAACAGTTTTTCCCTTTTAAATTCAAAGTGGCTGTGCCCCAGCCCTCTGTGCTTCCTAGAGTTTGTGCTTACATGTTTATGCATCCCGGGCAAATATTTCCAACTAGCAGCTAACATGCAGTACTACGACACATCCCTGCCAGGGCTGCCTGGCACCGCCGGTCCCTGAAGGAAGTTCTCACAGAGCAAGTGGACCGTAGAGCCCCTCTAACATGGAGGAGAGCAATGGTGGGATCCTTCCCATGAACTTAAAGGTACGCAGGGGACCGCAGTCTCATCCAGGTGTGGATGAATCGGGGCCAGTCAAAGCTTTGCTAGGGGATGCCAGTTTTCGCCCTGGAGCTTCGCTGCCTGTCCCATGCCTTCGGAGTGTACCCCTCTCCACTGGGGCTTCAGCCTTCCTTAGTGGCTTTGCTCAGCCCCCGTCCCTGCTAAGCTGCGCGAAGGTCATTCTGTACCAAGAGCCACCACCATGTTCGCTCCCCTTGGACGTGCTTCCTCCCTCCTCGCCGAGTTAAGATCAAATTGCGTTCTGCTTCGGTAAATACAGTTCCACTTTCTACCTGACCACAGGTCAAAGTTTTCATTTTAAATCCTTTTCTTTTAGATATTAGCAATTTAAATTGCAAAGTTGGTAAGGCAGCCTAGATTCTGAGACCGTTGGCGTTGGAAGGGGCCCCAGCAGGCATCTGTCCTGAAGCGTGTCTGGTCAAATTCTGCCCAGGACAAAATAGTCACCGCTTTAAATAGATGATGTGTAACGATGTAAAGGAAAGTGCTTTGTAAACTGTAGAACATTAAACAGATATTAAACATTATTAGCTGGGCACACTTCTCCCCAGGACTTGGAGCCACAGAAGCTTTTGGACTTCATCTCCCAAACATCCCTTCCTTCTGTCCTGAGGTGCCATCTGTTGCTTGTGCCTGGACTGAACCCCGCGTCTCTGTCCCCTCCTCATGCCCTCCCACCTCCACTCACCTTGTGGCCGGGTCTGCAGACACTTCGCCATTCTGCTGCGCTCCACGGCTGATGATCCAGGGTCAGCATTAGACGCAGCCGTGACACTTTCTTGCCCTTGTTGAGCCACCTCTTTTCCACCCCTAATAACTTCCTCTCTGGTCCTTCGTTGTTCCTGATGGCAGCGTGCTGTTTCCCATAGGGTTTTCACTTCTCATTATCCCCACTCCATCCCAGATCCCGCAAGGCCTTCATGACGTGGTTCCAGTGTCCCTCTTCCCGGCACTGGACACATTTCCCTGTCCTCACACCTGTTCCATTTTAATACAGCCGTTGGCTGTCCCGTGGGCTGTCTGAGGGAGCGGAAGAGGCCTTGTGTAGTCGTGACTTTGATCCCAGCACCTAGATGGTTATAAGATGAATAAATAAATGTTCCCTACCAATGATAGTAAATGTCATCTACCTCTTATCTGCACATGATGACGGTCATCACTGTTACTGTGTTGTTAACGGTGCATTGTTCTGCCAACAGCAGGTCATCAGGTGTTAGTGCCTTTCGACCTTGACCGCAAAGTCAGGATCCACCGTTTCTCGTGGTGTCCTCTTGGGCAAATAATTCAAGCTCTCCAAGCTTCAATTTTCCCATCTGTAAAATAGGACAATAGAGTCATTTTGAGACTCACATGAGATGGCGTACGTGCAATATTTGGGTTATGTACACAGCTGAATGAATGTCAGTGACAATGAGAATTCGATTTTACGAGTCTGTATAGATTGTCTTTTAAACAGGCCATGTTTGCGTTTTTCTGTTCTGATCTGTTTGCAAACAGGCTATTGTCACAGAGCCTAATTTACTGTCTTTGGGAGTTGAGAGGAACTGGGAAGCAGAAAAGATAGATTTTTTTTTTTAATTCACAGCAGGCAAACAAATTTATTTCCTGTCACGGGAATGTATTGGGTGGAATGACCTTTATCAGTTGATGACAGTGATGTAGCAGAAGAGACACTTTCCACTTGACCTTTATACAATGTGCCAGTTTGTCTCCCAACACAAAGTCCGTGACGGCTGATGGGCCTGGTAGAACGCGGACTGGAGAGAAGCTCAGTGTTGGGAAGGGGACAGGCACAAGCACAGCCCCGGGAGCTGTAGAACGTGGTGGCTTTTGTGTCCCCACGGTGGCTTAGGGTCTTTGCCGGGACAGTGGCATGATTATTCCCCTGGGAGTTTGCTGTGTGAGGCTGGGGTTCGGTCACTCCACGGGACCACCCTGTAGCCCACTGGATCCTCTGCCATCATTGGTGGCTCCCCCATCTTTGCCAAGACGTTGGGATGTGTTCTCATCATTTCTGGTGCTTTGCTGCCTTTCCCTAAATGTGACAACACCCCTCAGGTGTCCCACCACTGGGTAACTTCCCCTGGAGGCCAACGTGTGAGCTCTGCAGGTCTGCTCTCCCCACTGTGGTGGCAGGGGGTCTGGGAAGCAGGAAGGACGGTCACACGCAGCCCGCAGGCCTGGTGGAGGCCAGTGCCCCTGGCAGCCCCTGGCCACTCCCTCAGGCACTGGAGGCCAGTGGACAGCATTCCTTTTTGGAGCAGGCGGCAGCTATGGCCCCGAGCATGAAAATGAAAAAGCGAACATGGGCGTGTCGTTCTGGAACTTTCCCCAGAGCCAGGTCTGCTGTGATGTGAGAAGCCACATCTTCCTGCGCTGACTGATGCGGGAGCAGCTGCTCACCTGGCTCACTGGCCCCAGTGAGACCCGGGAAGCAGCTGGGCGGGGAGGGTGCCAGCTCCTCAGCTTGCCTGCCTCTGGTTGGGAGTCTGGATAACAGTTTCTGCTTTTTAATCTTTTCTACAACATGAATTTAGAAAAAGGAAACGTTATTAAGAGAAAAACATTAGAAGGAAATAAAAAAAAAATGCTTTGGAAAGTTAGAAATCTAACAAAACCTCCGTCCCACAGCCGAGGACCTGGCCTCGTGCTCCAAGTGGTAAAATCTGGCCGGGATGGATATTTTCCACACATTTGTGGATGAGGACAGTCACTCATCTTTTGAAACGGGAGTCTGTCTCCGTGGAATAGTGGGCGAAGACGCAGAGCCTCTGTTTTTCTCGAAAATCTTGAACGGTGAAGTTGGGACGTGAACTTGGGAAGGCCACAGACAGCTCGGGGCCGGCCACAGTTGTTACAACCCCAAGATGTGTTTGAACCTGTGGAATTTATTCAGAATGCAGAGGACGGGGACTTTCCCACCGTCCCAAGGAACCTTGGGAGCCCGCGTGGGGGCTGGAAGGTGGTGCCACCGACATGTGCGTGGACACGGCTGTCCGCAGTCCTGCGAGGTGGCATCTCAGGAGAGACACCGCTGCTCAGAAACAAAGCAGAACCAGACCAAACCCAACCGGCGGCAGAAGCACTCAGACGGTGCAGCCTTGGGGACTTAAAAATGGTGCTCTCTTCACATCTGATAGAAGTATGACCCTCGTCCAGAGCCAGGGATGGCACTCTGTGAGGACAATGGCATCTGGCACCGCCCGGGTCCCGAATGGTGGGGGCAGAGTTGCCAAGTGGGCTTCGCCGTGACACAAACCTCTCTTTCTCATTGCCTGCATGGGCGCAGGTGTCCCTGACGAGCTCGCGCAGGTGTGGGTTCCAGCACAAACGGCATTAGGCCCGTCAAGGGCATCTTCTGCGTCCCCCCCACCCCGCCCCGCATCAAGGGCATCATCCGCTTACAGGGTTCGTTTTCTCCTTGGCAGCAGGAACCAATCGCTTTGGATCCACTGTGCATGCCTCAGCATCCTGGACCAAACTCTTGTTACATTAAACGAAACAAAACAAGTAGACAGCCACACAGAGCCAGCCATTGCTTTTGTAGACATAATGAAAGGTAAGTGAGGATTCTCGTGGGAGAATATGCTCATGTTAGGGTGGCATCATGTCTGCCTGTCTGTCTCTCTCTCGCAGATGCTGGCTATGGGCTTGAGAAAGGGCCCTTGGGCATTTCTGTCCTCCCTAAGACTTCTCCCACTGAAGTCTCCATCTGTTACCATAGCCTGAAAAGCCACTATAGTTCAACATCTGTGTTTGAAAAACTAGATTTTTATAGGGAAAAAAAACTCACTGCATACTGAATGGAAAAATACTCTATGATTAATGTCAGTTGTGGGAATTAATCCTTTGGGGACTTCGCGAAGCTCTGCTCTCCCCTTGGTGGCAGTGTGCTCGAGCTGCAGGCTGGACATCTGGGCGGGGAGCTGCCTGTCCCTGTGTTGTGACGTGACGCGTCTTTTCCCCTCTCTTCCAGGAATGCTGCCGAGTCTCAGGTGCCCTGGCTGTGGCTGTGGCCTAGCTCTTGGGATGGAGACTCTGGCCCCGCTGGAGCGAGTGTCAGCCCCCCAGTGCCACCTCACCCCTGTGACAGGACATGGCATCCGACCTCTCTGATAGCCAGCTGGAGCAGACATTTTAAATATCAGCCCCGCTCCAGCTGTAACTTCTCAACCCGTAGTCTGCTCTGGTGAGTTTGTCTCATCATCCGGCTAGCACGTCCTCAGCCCTTCTGACAGTTGTCCTCCAACGCAGGCTTTGGCCCGCCCTTCCTCCCTGCTCCCGCAGCGGGGCTGCTGGTGTGGGGACAGACATTCCTCCCACCTTTCCTCCCCGCCCTTGCTTCTGGGGCTGGGGGCTTACCTGAGAACTTCAGGTGCCTGCTGGCAAGTGTGTTGTGCCTGGTGCTGAATTCTGGACAGTTAATTCCCTGGGTCAGTGGATTTCCGTTTCTGGCCGTGACCCCCAGTAAGAAACAAACTGCAGTCTGATACGCCGACAGGACAAAACACAGCCACCTGACATCACGCCTTTCTGCGCCCATGCAGGGGAAGTGGATGTGGCCGGCACCCACTAAGGGGCTGGGCCGGTGTTTCGAATGCCTGCTCCGGCCCTGCAGATGACTCAGCGCCCGGCTGGCACACCCTTGGTGGGGCTGGGGCAGTCCTGCTGCTCTCGCTGGATTTTGGGGGACTGGGGACCCACCTGCCCGCCCAGTCTGTGGGAACCTTCCAAAGCTCTATTCTTTGGGAACCAGTGGGGCTGCAGAAGGGAGCCTGACCTCTCCCGGGCTCCTGAAGGCTCCTCGCGGTGTCAGGAGGGGGCTCCATGACCTCTAGCCTGGGGGCATAGTGTACCCCCTTGCAGGCGCCAGGCTCCAGGTGGCTTTCTCACAGGACAGGGGAGGAGTCTGCCCAGCGCCTCGAGCTCTGAGTCCCCCAAAGACCGCCCTGTCCCCTCACTTCTTTCCTTTACTCTTCAGGCTTTTCTTAAATTCCTTCTCTGTCTGGCCCCGAAGACGAGGCGCCTCCTACTCCCGTTGTAACTGGGCCAATCTTGCTGTGGTTCTGGTGTGAATCGGGTTAGTCCCCGCCCCTGCATCCCTCTCCCCTCCCGCCCCCCCCAGGAAGAATGCATCCCCCAGGTTCTTTTGACCCTCGGGCTTCACTCTTGCTCAGCCAGGCTGGGTGTCGAGGTGGCTGGGGTGCCACATGCCTGGCATGGCTTTGCTCCTACACCCGGGCGGCCAGTGGCTATTTAGCCAGGTGCAGCTGGCTTTCTGTGCAGAGCTTGGTCCCCATCCATTCGCGTTCGTCACTGTCCACTTTGCCCCAGGAGGGGTCCCTGTGCCCCCCAGGGGTTTCTGGAGGCCATGAGTTGTGTCCCCAGCGGCCTGTGTGGGCTCTGGGCCCTGCACCGTGCTACTGTGGGCCTGTCTCCTAGTGTGCACAGGGAGGGCTGCAGAAGTGGGGTACAGGTTGGCCCTGCTGTGCCCCCACTGCCATCGAATCCCCGCTATCCAAGTCCCTAGGGATGTTGCCATCAGGGGGACCGAGGTTTCCTGGGGGTGTCGACTCTACTAACCTCATATTTTGCACCCACAAAGCACATCCCAGAATAGTGGTGGTGTTTGCCCAGCATGGTTGGCCCAGTGAGGTTGGCACTGCCTGGCCTGGCGCAGGATCCCTGTGTCCACTCACTGCAGAGGGGCTGTCACTGTCCTCAGGGGCTGGAGCTGGTTCTGCGAGTCCCAGGCACGTGGCAAGTGGGGGTCAGCTGGGCCCTGCAGTGAGATGCTCACTTCACCAGGCTGCGACCGTGGAGCCCGTGGCCACTGGTGAGCAGGAGTGCATCCCCTCTCCTCGCAGGCTGGCGGCCTCTCCTCTGTGGCCTCTGTGGGCAGAGGCTGCCCGTAGCCCCCGCACAGGCGGAAGTGTGGTCGTCATGCCGGGGACCAGCCTCAGACGGGGCACGGCTGAGTGCCAGTAGCTGCTACCCCCCAGGCAACACCTGAATTCTCCGCATCACAAACCGATGACAACAGAGAGGGGTGCAGCAGACATCGGCCCCGGGATGAGGAGTAGGTTTGTGGCCTCTGAATACCAAACCCCAGGGACAGAATCCCCATCCGGCCACAGGCGGCGACAGGCTGCAGCCCCTCTGTCGTCTGTCTGCCCTCATTGACCCGAGTGCTTTAAAAATTTTTTTTAAATTCCAGTTGGCATACAATCTTACATGAGTGTCAGGTGTGTGGCATAGAGATCAGATATTTATAGACCTTATGAGTGACCCCGATTGGTCTAGTACCCAGGACCCTGAGTTCTTGGGGGGCGTAGGGTAGACAAGATGAGGGAACAGGGCGGAGGGGCCGAGCTCTCTGCCCGGCTTCGCTCCCGTGCTCACCAAGTGGGAAGCTCAGTCCCTCTCCCTGGGCGCGTGTGTGGGCTGGGCTGGGGCGGCAGGGGGACCTCCCACCTTGGGTACCAAGGAGGAAGGAAGAGGCATCTCCTCCCGACACGCTTTCCCCAGAGCTGTTGTCACAGTGGGGACAGTCCTTAGGGCAGACACGGTTCTGCGGGTGACCAGCATGGTGTGGTCCCATGTCCTGTCGCTCTTCTTCCCCATCCCAGTTCATGAAGTGTTTTAGAGTAAGTGCCAAGAGGAATGAGACGGATGGGCTGCTGAATGCTTCTGGAAATCCTGCAGACCTCTCCCTGTGATAGGTAAGGGTCCCCTGAGATTTAACCCCTCCCCGCACAAGGCTGTCATGGGAAACTTAGCGTCTGCATCTCGTCTGGTCTAGAATGGCGTGTTCTCCCTCTCCCCGTCATGGGCCCACACCCTGCACCGTGCTATGTGTTGCACACTTGCGTGTCATGGTGTCCCTTGCAGGGCTCACGGCTGGGAAGCTAATGGGAGCCCGTGTGCACCTGTGGAGGGCAGGGTGGGAGCCAGCCAGGAGGACAGACAGGACGCTGCTGTCTATGGTGGTCATGGGACAGGAGGCACGGGAAGACTGGCCGTAGCACCTCCGAGTTTGACCCCCACCCCCCAGGGGCTGCACGCTGAATTTTAAAGAGATGCCGTTGGAGTTGAGTTAAATCTGAATCAACAAGCTGGGGCTGTCACAGCAATCACTTCAAATTATTTTACTTTTTATAAACACGGCTCTGCTGTTCCTCAAAAACCACTCACAGGCATCTTTTCTTCACCATTCCACAGTTATCTGTTGGCACAAGTCGGACTAGGATTGTGATTCTCACACGTAAGATGGGGAAACTGAGTCTTAGATGGGTTAAATAGTCCCAAGATTATGAGGTTGGCCCTGGGAATCTAGGACTTGACCCTGGGTCTCCTGATCCTTAAGCAAGTGACTCGTTTAACAGTCGTGATTTCTTCCTTTAAGAGAGGCCATTACACACACGCAAGTGGAAGAATCTCAACACCCCGTATTCGTGATTGTTTGCTTGGTTCTTTTCTGGGTCCTTAGATCTTTTTCTTTAGGGTAGCATCTTATAGAACCTGTGCAGTTTTTCTTTAAGATTCTGGTTTTCAGGATCATCAAGCCAAGATCGACTCCGAGGGCACATGTCGCACCTCCCCCTCGTCCCGTGCACCAGCCTGAGGAGGCAGCCGGCTCAGGGGCGGCGCTGTCTGGGAGTTCCCCTCTGGGTCCCTGTGTTATGTCTTCACCAGGGAAGAGTCCTTGAGCTGTCCGCTCATCTTACCTTCGTGATGCAGAGGTTTTGGGGCTGTGTCCTGAGGGTCATGCCTAATTAGGAAGGGCCTCATGGCCGGAGCGTGACTTCGTGCCACGTGGAAGCGCCTGGGACATCAGCCGGTTCTGCAAAGGACCACAGGTGCTTCTGGCACGTTCCTGTTGTGTTCCTGCTGCAGAAAGAGGTCCCCACTAAGCCCAGTGCAATACTCAAGTCTGTAAGGGCCTGGGAGATACTTGTCACCCAGCCCTGCAGAGCCTCCCACCACAGAGCCTCCCCTGAGGCACAAGTGGGCCGCCGTACTCAGAGCCTTACTCTCCGGTTCTGCGTGTCACTGCTGCTGTTGGGCGACTTCTCTCCAGTAGCATCACCTGTGAATTGAAGGGTGCTGTTTTGTTGGTATTGCTGGGCTTCAGTCAAAAGAAAACAGCTAGATTCTCCTTCGTTCCAAGGAGCCGACATTCTAGAATGCTCTGTTGCTTCTGACGGAGCCATCCTCGCTGGATTGGCTTGGGCTGCTGGAAGTATTTTATTTAATCTTCCTGCTTTTTTTGGAATATGCCATTTTACCATGATCGCTTGATGCCAGAGAAGTTAAGCTGTTCGTGGTACCATATCGTTAGCCAGAGAACCGATTTGTGCCACGCCTGTGGCACCGAGTGTCATACCGGGGTATTCTGTTTGCCCGTTGCAGAAAGCGGGTATATGTGTCAGTGTGGTTTGTGTTATATTTTTTAAAATGATCATTATAGTGGTCGCTCAGCAGTACACTGCCAAGATCCTGAGTTCCATCAGGGATGAGTATATTAAAAGAATGTTCCAAAAAAATGATTAAGTCTTACAAGATTACAGGTTGCGGTGAAGACCGATAAAAGGGTGGAAGAGCCTGTGGTTTCTGAGCAGCGACGAGCAGATGTGTCCAGCTAATTCTTTCTGAAAACACCGGCAGAGCAAATTACTCATGAAAAGCCTATTCATAGGAACTAATTGAATGCCACGTCCTGTTTAATCATGGAAACTGAGTGCCACCGTAACCAATAGAGAGAAATAATGAGCAGGCATTTGAAATCTTTCATCTGGATGATTTCTAAAAATAGCCTCAGTGCCAATGGTGGGTTCCATGTGTGGAAAGCACTCTAATCTAGTAGATGGTCCCCAAACTCTTTAACATACATGGGGAAAAGATGAAGGAGAAACTCAAAAGGGACCATTTGGGTTTTTGGCCGTATCATTCTAGCCGGTTCTCGGTGATGTGGAAAAGGCCCAAGAATCACTTATAGTCATGTTATTGCTTGACAGAAGTTTCCCATGGCCTCGATGGTGTAGAGAAATGTTCTTTTAATTCTCTCTTAAGCAGACTCTGCCTAGTAACCTCCAGCTGGACAGTCGGCGCCTTTACCAGCTGTCTATCTAGATCGCTAGGTGAGATGGTGATCACCCGGGTGATTCAGCCATCTTGGTAATGGCATTTCTAAATTCAGAAGAACACGGTGAAAAAATTACTTCATGTAGGAGGACCTGCCATTACATTTTTTAAAAAAGCCTCCAGCACCTGGTCTCCCATGCAAGTACTAACCAGACCCGACCCTGCTTAGCTTCCAGGATCAGACAGGATGGGGCACACTCGGGGTGGTATGGCCGTAGACTGCCATTATGTTTTAAATAAGAGTTGCTCTCTCAGAGTTTCTACATTTTTAAGTGGATGAAAAAAAAAATCACACCCAATTGTATTTGACCTCAAAGTCCAGCTAGTTGACCCCAGGTAGGAACCCTTTGCGCTATTGCCTTAATGTACCAGCTTTTCATTTCTAAACAATGAATTTTAAAATTCATTGTTAAAGCAATGCATGATCATTGTAAAAACATTTAGAAAGTTTAGTAATATAAATAAAAGAAAAAATCACTCTCTTCTCCTGTTACAGGGACAACCACTGTGAGGATTTTGGTGTGTGTCCTTTCCGACTTGTTTCTTGTCCTGCTGAGTGGCTTTCCCTCCCTTGTCCTGTCGTAGCTGCTGAGAAATGATCTAAAGAACGTTCCTCCTTGGTAAGTGCTTTCAGTGAATATCACGTAATAAATAGCTAGAAAGTTGGATGGGCCTCTCTTCCCAATATAGTCAATAGGATGATGGCTGTGCTAGTGGGAGTGGTGGCGCTGGTGCTGGTGGTGGCGCTGGTGCTGGTGGTGGTGCTGCTGGTGGCGGTGCTGCTGCTGGCAGTCGTGGAGTGGTGGTGGGAGTCACGTTGGAGGAGGTGGGTGTGATGACGGGCATGTTCCATGTTACTTTAAAAGAAGAGGACACTGACTGTGGCCGCTGGGATTCCGCTGCCCAGATCTGAGCAGTGAATGTGGATCATGTGTCCGCACGGTTCAGTTCTCCACAGCATCTGTAGAGACATACTTTAGAGAAGCTTTTCATGGTTCTGAAAATTTGAGCCTTTTATAAAATGTGACCAAAATTTAGTTGGTCAGTTTGGGGATTGACGTTTTGTGAAAGGGACACTTTTTTATGAGTTTAATTGAGGACAAGGATATTTGGGAGTGAGCCATAGCAAACATCCTTCCAGAAGCTTATGATCCTGAGGGATTTTGTGTGTTTTCTGATGTGTCTGAATACTGCAACTTTCGGCACTGTTTGCAGGCTTATGCACAGTATGTGCACACTCACACACTCATACACGACTTGCTGGGCATACGTCATACCCAAGGCCTAGGGAAGTACCTGCAAATTTGATTACTTTTGCTATTTTGAACACTCACTGTTTATTTTTCTTGGTAAATTCTTGCTGAGGAAGAATAGATGCTTCAAACCAACTATTCTACTGAAATATTTCAAAGTAAGTCAACAAATGTTTGTTAAGAACAGGTGAGAGGCTAAGTGGTAAGTGGGTAAGTATCACAGTTAGATTATGGCCTGAATTCCAGAATTGTTATCTCCCCAAATATTTGTTTTTCCTTTTATACCATAACCAAAGTGATTTCTCAGTCTTCTTTCCACACATTGGTGAGCTTAAAATATAACATTTCTAGAAATCTTCTTTAGTGTACACTGAAAAAAATCTATGACCCAGAAAAACCACACTTACCCTAAGCCGTTTAGCATTAAGAATTTAAGGAATCCAAATCTCCATTTTAATGCAGAAATCAAAGAGTAGAATAAGTAACCAGTAGGCTATTTAAAAATATAATACTTTTCTAAATAATAAACGGCTCAAGATTTTATAGCTGATTGTATAAGAAGAAGAATTGAGAAAAAGTCACCTGCAACCGTACTGACTGATTGTCAAAACTCTCAGTTCCTCCTGGCCTTTTGTTGTTGTCGTTCTTGTTTTTAAACGTATTCGTCAAGTACAGATAATATGGACCTGTCATTTTATACTATGTTTTTCTCTTGTAATATTGAAATATTTCCCCACAGTTCTTTGAATTGTTTTTTGACTTCTTAACTACCATTCCATGGGTGGGTAGAGCAGGATTTAATTAACTCTTCCCTAGAGTTGGATCTGAGGCTGTTCCCATCTTTTTCTTTGTTTGTTTTGGCTGCTGAATGCTTTCTGTGAGGAAGAGGCGATGCAGTGGCAGCTGGGCTGAGAGCTAGTGGCACATGTGTAGGATTTCGGGATTATGCTGAACGCTGTGGGCGGGATAGGACCTTGCCCACAGAGCACAGTGGTGACAACACAGGTTTCTGATTCCACATGGCTGTGTGACTAGCGTAGAAAAATTCCCTAAACTTTTCACGAGCCTCAGTCTTTTGATCTGCAAAGTAGGAATGACAAGGCCTCCATCCTGAGGTCATGGTGCCAATGAGATGGCTGACACGTAGCAAGGTGCCAGGTACATGGCAGTTCGCATAAAATGGCTGCTATCTCCCTGTGTCCATAGTCCGCCTCAGTCAAATAGGACCAGTCACTTACTCGTTTATTTGGCATTTGCCTGGTACCCGCTGTGTGCCTGGCACTGGCTAGATATTGGCAAGGCAGAGAGGAACGAGGCTCATTGCCTGCCCAGTGGACACCACGGCCTCCAGGGAGCAGACAGATGCATGGCCGGACAGGGCCCTGTGTGACCGGGGGAGCAGGATGGGCCCTGGGAAGCATCATAGAAAAAGCCAGACTTTGGCACCAGAAGAAAAACCAAGGTTCGCCTTCGGACCTTGCAATGCACTCATCCTAGGGCCTTGGGCACGTCACTTAAATTCTCAGTGCCTGGGTTTCTGGCTTTGCATTCCCAGTTAGAAGTTGTTGTGAAGCTTGGAAATTATGCATATGTGTAGTGTCGGGCATGTAGAGGATGGTCAAAAGTGCTTATCATGCTGGTGTCCTTGGCGTCCCAGTCGTGGCGGATTTTCATGACGATGGACCCGACAAACCCCAGTCTGCTGTGTCCAGACCAGCTCAGCCGAGCCTGTGTTGGTCTGACTCTGAGCTGATGGGCTCCCAGCCGTGAGTTCTGAGCCACACAGTATGGAATTAGAACAGTCAGCTCTCAGAGGGGAGCTCATGGGCCATTGTGTGGAAAGCCAGGGACAGCTTCTCGTGGGGACAGTAGCTGTGCCATAGTCCTAGGGGGCCTCCATGGCAGGCAGAAGGCCCAGCCAAGAGTATGGTTTACACCTGAAATTCTGTCACCCCACGACAGAACGACACCGTGGGAATTGATCTCTAGCAGGATGTCCTTCTTGCTGCTTGTAAAGTTTATTTGCTTATTTATTCACAGATGTCGAAAGCACTTTTTTTTCATTCTGTTTCCATACTGGGCCCCAGGCTCATGACAGGCACACACTTGCTGTCACCCAGCCCTCGTGCTGTGTCATCTCAGTGTGACTGGACTCGTAAGTCATGTGGCGTAGCCATCACTGGACTGAAACGTGTTCTCCTGTGCGCTTTGGGGCTTGGCCGTTTTGAGGGGTGTAGGATCTTATTTTATGAATGGTTTTTATCCTTCTTTAAAGACTGGCAGAGAGGACAAAATCAGGCTAGGATTTTCCCAGCCCCGGGCAGCCCCAGCTCGAGGCCTGCAGGATGCCTCGGGCCTCCGTGTGGGGCCTGAGTCCCTGCTGGCACCGAGCGTCGCTCTGACATTCAGCCTCCTGTTTTCCCTCTGCCCCCGAGGGGCCCGCGCATTTCACGTGCCCGTCGACTTGTGGCAGTGACACTGATTGGCACAGCACGGGGGCTCATGCGTCAAGGAGCGTTAAATATGCTGGGGAAACCATTGTCAGAGGCCTTGGCGGGCGGGGGTCTTGAAGGCTGGAGGCCTGTTCCTCACTTCCTTGCTGCGCTGCGGTGTGTCCTGGGGCCACCACTCCGTGTCTTGGGACGCGTTCTGTGCCAGAGTCGGAGTCTGAGCATCAGGGCAGCTTGCTTCATCACAGGCACCGTTCTTGGGGATTAAGTAATGAATGTCATTAACTGCGATGTGGGGAATTCTCAGGGACCCACCTGTAGCTCCTGTTAGCTGATTTCCAATTCTGTGTTGATTTCCTTCAATAGCTCCCATCCTGACCCAGATGGAGTCTGTTTAGGAAAGTCAGGAAACAATATTTGCATGAGCTGAGCAAACTGGGAAATGAATTAGTGCAAAGTATGATCTAATGCAGCAGAAAGCCGAATATAAATGACTTCTGGATTTTCTAGGCCGTGGACTCGTTTGATCATTCAACAAATATTTGCTAAGCCCTTGCTCAGTGCTGGGCACTGGGACAACATGTGACATGGCCCGGTCTCCTCCCGAGGATCAGTCTGGAGCGAGTGGCTGTGTGACAGGCCGAAACTCTAAGACTGGTGGAGAAAGTGTGTGCCATTCCTGCAGATATCGACGGCTGGTGATGTTCCAGATCCTCGTGAAGACCTCAGAAGTGTTCCGTCTTAATCTTCCTGGGTCTGTTCACCCTGTGTAGGACAGTGTCCTCTGGACATGAGCACAGCGTTCATTTTCCTGCTGCAAAGTTGGGACACCGGCGACAGCAAACAGCAAGCTTCCTGTGAACATGGTAGGTGCCCAGTGGTCACCTGGTGAATGAATTTGATCCCATGATCGAACATTCAGAGATGTCATCATCATCATCCTCGTCCTGATTTTAAAAAGGAGGGTAAGGCGCAGAGAAGTTTGGGGAGTCCAAGGAGGACACACAGACAGGAAAAGGGGGGACTGCAGCTGGAGCTCAGTCGCCTGCCCTCACGCTGAGCCCTCCCGGTCATGCTCAGCCACCTTAGTCAGCGGATATGGGTGGCTTGTGGCGAGAAGGTTGGCATCTTGCCGGTAGCCTGAATGGCTGGAGGTGTTCAGAGGCTGGAAAGTGGGGTCTGCTTCATGTGCCCCACTCCTCGCCTCTCTGCTTATTCTCCGTGTGACCGAAAGCAGGTCACTCAATCTCCCTGACAGGGCATCCTCCTGTCGGGGTCCATGAGGAGAAGTGGGCATGGTGGAATTGACGGTGTCTGGGGTACAGTAAACTCCCTGTTTGCACTAGTCCATCTCACTATTGTCACTTTATTTATTTATTTATTTTTATTGCCATCACTGCTATTTGCCTTTAAGCACATGAAACAGAGCAGCGGGTGCTGGTACCCGTTTCTGAGTGGTGCGGGCTGCCACAGGAAGTGATGGCTGCTCAGACTGGTTCAGAGAGACGCAGGCGCACCAGCCAGGCCCCTGTTCTGACTGAGACAGCTGAGCGACAGAGCTGCTACCACGATTTCCCCAAGTCCCACGGCTGCCTCCCTGTAGAGCGAGGTCGGCCGCTCAGTGCGTGAGGGCCGTGTACAGGTTTCGGGAGCAGCCCAGTCACTTCCTGCTTTCGGTGCCTGTGGTGGACCGTTTGAGGCTTGGCTGGGCAGTTGCCCGCTGCCTTGTGTTTCCCTGTTGGTACGTTTGTCCCCCACCCTGTCTGTGTAGGACCCAGGTCTGTGTGTGGCAGTGTTCCTAGCACCTGAGCCCAGTCCACGGCATGTAGTAGGGGGACTGGTAACGTGCTTCCTTTTTCTGAACAAATGAATGAGTGAATGAATGAATGAAACGAGTCAGGCATGAAAGGAGATGAACAGAGCACCACACCTGTTAGGGTCGGCGACTCTTTTTCTCTGCTGAGAACCGTGTGAACACGTGAACTAGAATGTGCAGCATCGTGTGTCTGACGAGCACTGAGGTCGCTGTGCACATGGCAGCTGAGGTCTGGCTGAGTGGCAGGGGGTCTGAGAAGGAGGGGACAGGCTGCGGTGCGCCTCCGACCGACCGTCAGAGCAGACAAGGCGCCCTTGACCGCCACTGTGCGATGGCGTCTGTTTCAAACACAGACACGTCTGCTTTGTCCAAGGGCTACGACAGGTCGCCTGTGTTTACATAAATGGTGCAGCTACGTATGTGTGGTAGGAAGCATTTTTATTATAGTTGTAAAGAAAGCACGTGCTTCCTGTAGAAGGCTTAGAAAATAAATATTGTCATCCCACCACCCAGAGATAAACAAGGCTAGCTTTGCGGTGGGTATTTTCCTATCTTCTATTTTACACACGTGTTATTTTTATAATAGTTTGTTCATAATATGCACATTACCGTGATACCCGCTTTTAAAATAGCAACGAACGGTGACTATCTGCCTTGCAATTCTAGTGTTCTTGGTTACCCAGCCTATGGTGCCCTCCTCAGGTTGGCTGTGCCAAGCTCGCTGCTCTAGTCCTCGTTTGGGGCCAAAATTGTAGTTTTTTGTTTCGGGCTAATAAGAAAAAATGTGGTATTTTTGTAGCTAATCTTTGTGCACATCTGATTATTTACATTCGATGACTTCTTGGAAGTGGGAATATGAGATCCAAAGTTGTATTCTATTTTTTTTTAAGTCTAATTCCCATTCCCTATGCTCACCAAGGAGTTATAGTTTGTGAAAACTTTTGCTGATTTGTTAGGTGAAAAGTGATATTTTACATTGCTGGAATTTGCTCTTGAAACTCTTTCTATGATAAAAAAGGATTATAATTTAGCCCTTTGTAATTTCTTTTTTTGGAGGGGGGATTTTTGGTAGATGTGCTCATCTCTTCTTAACTTGATAGAACTCTTGGAATTAGCAATATTTTCCTTTTTTCTGTCACATCGGTGGCAGTATTTTCCCCAACTTGTCGTTTGTCTTTTTATTTCAGTTATGGCATTTTCTTAGACATGGTTTCCTTGCATTGCTGACATAGTTTTGCTTAGGGCCAGTTTTCTTCTCTCCAACTGCACTGAGTTAGAAGTCGAATTATTCTTGAGGACAAATTTGTCACCCTCAGGTGATGCCTCCTGCATGACTCCCGTGGAGTAACTCGCCAGCGTTGGGCTCCAGTCTGTGCTACATGTCACCGCCGTGGTGTTTGACCAAATAGGCCAGCTCCTGCACGGGCCTGAGAAAGAGCCAAACAGATTTTAGGTGGTTTTGACAGTCTTTTAGCAAAATCTTTCAAAGAAGCTCTGACTCCAGCATCTGCAGATCAGCCGTATCTCTTTTTAATCAAGATCGGCCCTGGAACTTGGCTCTGCCAAGGCCATGACATGCCAGCCAACAAAATGTAACCAGACCATGTATGTGATTCTATGTTGTCTAGTAGCCACATTTAAAACACTAAGCAGAAACAGAATTAATTAAAAACTCGCTATAGCAAAAATATCATGCTGACATCTAGTGAACGTAAAAAGATTCGTTAGTAAGATATTTTGCCCTCTTTGTTTTCCTACCAAATCTTTAAGATCTCGTGTGTGTTTTAGACTTTCAGCACGTGCAGCCACTTACGACTGGACGGGGCAGGTGCAATAATAGCAGAAAAGTGGAAGTCCCAACAGATGGTAATTAAAATAGAATCTTGCATTAGGGACATCGCCCCCTGAAAGCAGCTAGGGGCCACGGCGTGAAATTCCTCTCTCAACATTCTCAACGCTCCTCCAGCTCCGAGGGTCTCAGCTTCTCCATAGCTGTGCCAGCGTGAATGCTTTATTTTCAGGGCTGGCGATGATGACTCCCAGGCCTCACTCAGAATGGAACCGGAGACGTCAGAAGCCGCTGCTCAGGACAGCCTGGGCGTGTCTGTCACCCGACTGGCCGGGCTTCTTCAGGAAGAGCTTCAGTTGCAGGCGAGCTGGTGAAGCGCCTTCAGGGGCTAGGATGGCATTTTCCTCAGCCACCTAAGCTCCACGCAGCAAAGCGGGGCTTGGCTTTGCTTGTGTGCAGCAGTGACAGCTTCTCTGTCCCTGGGGTGCCGAGGGGACAGGTGGTGCAGCGGCTGGAGGACGAGGGCTGCACGTGGGGGTTGTGCGCTCGGCGGCAGAGTTTGTGCCTCTGTTCCGTGTTTCTCACCACCCTCTGAACATGCGCCCCTTGTCCAGACTCACTTGTCACCTCATGGTTCTGACCTTTAGGGAGTTCTTTTCGAAGGCAGAGCGAGTTCTTTTTGGTGTTCCTGTCAAGCTGGATCGTGAGTCGTAGGCGATCTGACCTTGGGGTAGAGAGAACGTGGACAGGAGATGGGGGATGCTTGGGATTAGCGCTGTGCTCTTCTCAGCTGCAGACCGAGAGGGAGCCTGGCGGGTGTGGACTGATGTCTCTAAACTCAGAGTCCTCTGGGCAGGGTGGTGGACATCTGCCCCGAAGCTGCTCCATGGGTGGGCAGCTTCCTGCTGTCCGCTGTATGTACTGACCTCAGGATCGGGTGATGCTCTGTGGAGTCTGGATCTTGGTTTGCCGTATTAGTGGAAGTTAAATTTATTGAAAATTTCTATGCACTTCAGACTGAATGTCCATATCTGCGGTACCACACTGTTCTTTAGACCAGGGGTCCCCAACCCCCATGCTGTGGGCTGGTACTAGTACGTGGCCTGTCTGGTACCGGGCTGCATAGCAGGAGATGAGTGATGGGCTAGTGAGCGAAGCTCCATCTGTATTTGCAGCCACATCTGCAGCTGCTCCCCAGCGCTAGCATCACCGCCTCAGCTCCTGCCACAAAAGTTGGGGACCGCCTGCCAAAGGTTGGGGACCGCTACCATAGACTCAGATACTGTGATTTAATTTTTTGTTTCATGCAAGACTATTTGGGAACAGGCCGGCTGAGGGTTGTTGGCTTCCTGTGTGGCCTCTACCTGCTCAGCTGGCTTCCCTAAGTTCTGGCTTTTCCACTGGCAATGAAGAAAGTCATTCACACATTTGCTGAGTTCTTCCAAGTCAAATTCTTGGCTTATCTTCCATAGTTATTAATGCTCGGGAGGGAGCATTTTTCCGTATGCCAACTAATCAGAAATGCAAAGCTGGCATGATTCTTCCAGTTCAGCAAAAGCCTGCGGACCTCAGAAGGGGGACTGCACGGCTCTCATGCACATGGCCGACTGTCCTTGAAATGACTCGTCGTCAGAGCAATTTGCCGGGGGCAGGCTGATGGATGAAAGCTGGTCTCCCCGTTCTCTGCAGGAAGAAGGCGACACTCTCCGAGCTCGGATGTCTGCGCTGGAAGCGAAAGGCCAGCAGCCGGGAAGGAAGTAGATGCGGAGGAGCACATCCTCCCGTGGCAGAGCTGTGACCTGACTTCCCGATGGGCGCCCACCGCTGGACCAAGTGGCACATCTCTCCTAGCACCCAGAGCTTTATTTTCCATTCTGTGGTCCGTCTAGCAGCTGACGAGGGCAGAAGTGTGCTCTGGTGCTTCACATTCCAGGCTTCATGGGAGCCCAGTGGACACGGGGACAGGACGAGCCCGTGGGGGGATGAGAGTGCTGGGTCATGTGCTCTCGCCACCTCGGCCCCAGCCACTAGCATGAGTACCCCTTCCTTCCTCTCTGCCTGCCTCCCCTCCACAGGCCCTGGGACCTCACGCTTGGGGTTTTGCTCAAGGTGCCACTGGTCTGTCGCATCAGCGCTTTCTCCCCAAAAGCATCTCTGCACTGCCCAATTCATTTTCCACAAAATGCATTACTTTCTTGTCGCTTTCCTGCTTCAATGTGGGGTGCCTTCCCCTCACCCATGGGAAAAACCTCGGCACTCTGGCCAGCCTCTGATCCTGACTTTGCTCCTCCTTGATATTCCTTTAAGAATAGTTTAACTGTAAGTATTCTAAATAGTGAACAATATGATCTACCACTGGGATTAAACAGATACTAGCATTTCCCATTTATTTTTCCAAATAAATAAACATTATAGCTGCAGAGAGATTCCTCTCCCCATTAGAAATAGTCCCCGTTTAACTTCCTCTCTCGCGTCCCCCCTCTGTGGACCATTTGGTGCAGCTGGATCATCTCCTCCCTGAAATCCCGTTCTTCTTCCTTTGCTCGTTGAGGCCCAGTGCACTTTCCTCCTCCTCCAGCAGCTTCCCCACCAAGCCCCTGGTTCCTAAGTCGCCACATAAGTCTGTCTCCTTGGCTCGCGTGGACGCAGTGTTCCGCCGGTGACAGTGGCAGCCATGTGACCCTGGTGCCGACCTCTGTTCCCCTTCTAGCGACGTTCTGTCTCGCTTGAGGCCATACCCGACGGTCTGCTGTTCTGCGTCAGGTAGCAGCGTCAAGAGCAAGATGCGAGTCTTGGTTTCGTGCTTTCGTTCAGCAGGTGTTGACCGAGCGTCTGCTTCTGAGCTTCAGGAATCATTCTAAGCTCTGCGGGTACCGGAGTGAGCAGAGCAGACAGATGCTGCAGGTGTGGAGCCCGCATTCTGGGTGTGTGGGTCGCACACAGGCACATGTATGTGGGGTGGGGGCTTATACCAGTGTGCAGAGGACTGAAACGAAACTGCCCCGTCACACAAAATGACTTCCTCTGTGCTCTGGACTTGACTGGCTGGTGATGAATGTCATGGCTTAGCACAGTTTTCTGTCTTCAGGGTATTAGTTGCGTAGATCCGACGTTCTGTCGACGCCTCCCTCACAGAGAAATTTCCTTAGCTCTGACAGGTCACCCGGACTGAAGGTGATTACGGGGGTGATGGGATGGAAGGAGTAGTTGGAAATAAAAAGCACATCTGGAGATCAGTGGCTATTAGATTATAGCCAGCAGGGCCCGAGAGAGTGCCCACTGCAGTTTAAGGAGATTTAGAGAACTCGTTTCTTATCAATAGCGGCAGCCTGCAGGGTAGATGTGTTCAACAAAGGAGCAATTGGCCCAATTATGACCAGGAGGTGCTGTCAACTGAACTCATAAGAATCAGGCCGGTGTCACGGAGTTAGCAGAAATGTCCCCAGACTTCGATGCCATTCTGAGATGGATGGCAGGGGACATGCCAGTCACCAGGCATGGGGCCCGCTGGGGACTTCGCTCGGGGAGGGGAAGGTAACAGAGTGCTGTTCTTTTAAACCCAGTTCTGACACATTCCAGGATACTGAGAGGGTCTCTGAATTCTCCACATTTCGGTTTTCCCCAGCTGCACAGAGAACATGCACTTCTGTGAACATAAAATGCATCGCCATTATTCTACATTCGACTCAAGGAGAGAGGCTGCTGGCAATCCAACAGCGATGTGGTGCTTCCCGTGGCTAGGATGATTATTTTATGCATATCGAAATAGCTCTTTTAGATGTCTTTAGACTTTTGAAAAATCAAATATCATTCTTTGAAAAGGAAACTGTTAGAAGAATGAATGGGTTAAAGTTTTCCTAAAATGTCTTCCTTTTCAGAGTCTGGGGTCTGAAACATTTTGACTGAAAGCAGTGGAGGCTCGTGTTTTCCCACATGTTGTTACAGCCGCGTTGGTGACACTGCCGGTGGTGCAGTGTTTTTTTTTCCCCTCCAAGAATGAACTACCGTTTTCTGTAGGGTTTTCTGTCGCGCCCCTAACACTGTCCTTCAAATTTTAAATGCTAGCATTTTCCTGGTCTCACAAATTCGTATCAACACCCAGGCCTCAGATGGTTGGCCCACCGAAGCACGAGGGGTTGGCAGGTGGTCAGCCAGGCATCTGGGAATGACTGTCATGTGATGGCTACTTTGTCCCAGCTGACGGGGACTGTAAGCCGCATCCCATTTTAGAGATGGTAATGTGTGAAATGAAAAGGCACATCTTAGAACAGACACCACGAGGCATCGCTTGGCACAAGGCCACGCTGAGGCATTGAGGAGAGGAGCTTGTAGCTGTCAGTACTGCTCTTGTGCATAAGCTCCTGGGGGCAGCGGGCCCTTTAACAGAACGGCCGTCATTCCTGGAGCATGCATCAATGTGATCTATTTATTAATTTATTGAAATTTTGCCTCATATACATTTTCCTTTTTTGTTGAGGTTTGATTCACATCCAGTGAAATGCACAGATCTTAGGAGTCTGGTTCCACAATTTCTGACCCCAGTGTTATCAGCACCCTGTCCAGATGGTTTTATCGCCCAGAGGCATCGCCCTGGAGCGCTCCCCAGCCACCGTGCCTGCCCCTCTCGCAGAGAGCGGTGTTCCGATGTCTCCCCTGTGGGCTGGTCTTACCTGCAGCGGGCCCTGGGGGTGCCTCTTAGTGCCTTTTTGTTTCCTGAGCTGCTTCTGCGTGGCTGCGTGTCTGATGCTTGTGCCTCCCTCCCGCTGAGCGGTCATCGCCGTGCGTGAAGTCCCTTCCTGGTGGACTCCGAGGCTGTTTCCAGCCCTGGCTCTCTGCAAGGCCACGGTGAGCATCGAGCGTGTGCATTGGTGGTGCGTTTTCACTTCTCTTGGGTGAAGAACGTCTAGAAATGGAGTTGTTGAATCGAAGGATGGGGCGTGTGTGTGTTTAACTTTGAGAAGCTGGCAGAACTTTTCTCGAGGTGCTCGCATCCTCTTATGCTCCCGCTGTGTCTGTGGGGTCTGGGGCTCCATGTCTGCCAACCCAAGCATTTCAGTCTTATGAACTTGAACCACTGGAACAGCTTCGTTGTGGACTCTCTGTGGCTTTCATCTGCATTTTTTGGTGACTCCTGATCACCAACACTTTTTCATATGCTCATGGGCTATTTATATATCTTACTCTATAAAGTGCCCATTGAGTCATTTGCCCACTTTTCAGTAGGGTTGTTCTGTTGAGTTGTAGGATTCAAGTCCTTTCTCAGATGTCTTGTGAGTATTTCCTCCCAGTCTATGGCTTGCCCGGTCATTTCCTTCATGGTGTTTTTGGATGAGTAGAGGCTTTTAATTTCAATGACGTCCATTTATCCATGTTTTATTTTATAGTTAATGTCTACCTAAAGTTTTTGCCTATTCCAAAGTCAGAAAGATATTCTCCTGTATTTCCTTCCAGTACCTTTATAGTTTTCGCTTCTATATTTCGTCCTGTGATCCATCTCTGATGAAATTTTGCGTGCAGTTTGAGGTGTAGCTAAAGGATGATGTTTCCCCCATTTAGGTAGCTATTTGTTTTAGTACCGTTTGTTGAAAAAACTCTTCCTCATTGACTTGCTTTGGCACTTTGTTGAAAATCAGTTGACTGTGAGTTGCAGAAGGCAGCTTTCAGGGGATGAGGCGGTTCGGGGCTGGACGAATGACTCCAAGAGGTCAGGAGTCCAGGCTCTCTGTTCCATGGGTCGGCACCCCCAGCCTGTGACGCCAGTCCGAGGAGGCTGACTCCGGGCACACGTGTGTCCGAGTCCTGCCAGGGGCTCTGATTCTCTAGCAGAAGGCGAGCTTTGCAGTCTTGGGGACTTTGCACTGTAATTTTGACTCATCGTGTGACCTTGCTCTGCAGATTGCTCACTGACGGTGTCACTGTGTCCCTGGCTAGAATCAGGGTTTTACACCTGGTTCCGACAGGCAGCTTTTTGACAGGCCAGTTGGGGCAGGAACTTGACTCTCCATTGTAAGTTGGGAATGTGTGGCTCCCAAGTGTCTGACAGACATCCTGCTTTGCAGGTCGTTCTTGGTGACCAGTGTCCACCCTCGTCTCTCTGCATTTTGTTTGACTCTGGGCTTTTGATAACGTTGGTGGACGCACTCTCCCCCATCCCTCCCTTCTTCCTTCTTCCCCTCCTCCTATACACTGCCTCCTAAAGTCTAAGCTGAGAACAGAGGTAAGTGGGGCCCTGGGGTGCCAGAGGAGACGCGTGAGCCAGGTTTGGGTGAGGAGATGACTTGGTGCAGGGACTATACTGCCCCTTGCAGAATGTGTCACACCCCCGATCATTGGCTTTGGTGCAGCTCTCCTGCCCTGCACCCCGTTTTTAAATGTTGCAGAGTGGGAGGGTTGCCACCCTTAGAGAACAGCTTCGGCATTATGTTATGATTTGAAAACATATCATCACTGTCATGATTAGTAGGACCTAACTGAATTAGTACTAACTGAATGAGAGCACTTAATGCTCTCATTCATTTTTTTTTTATATAGATCCTTATAGGTTTAAAATGAGTTCTTTCTGATTCCTTATTTCTTTGCTCTTTACCGTATACATTTGGCGCATATTTGTTGGACCCCTCACTGTGTGCACAGCGGCTGTAGCCACCGCGGATTTAACATGACCTTCGACAGGAAGGCACGATCTCCTGTACACTGTCACTTTCTCTTCAGTGACATGTCAGTTGTCTTCCTTTTTGTTCCTAAGCCCTTACCATGGGTGGGACACTGAGCTACGGCTGGACACACGTCTAGTCCTCGACCTTCTGGACACAGCGTGGTGGCCCCAGCACTGTCCATGTTTTACAGAAGGTGCCGAGGCTTAGAGAGGGTGAGCATGTGTCCAGGGTCACAGGGACATGAGGGGCGGGGCCAGAATTTGAATCCCCGTTTTTTCTGGAATTCTACCCTTTATGTGGCTTTATGTTCTTCGTGAACTTGACTCCTAACATGAGCTTCTCTTCCCACCCACCACCTCATCCCCCACCTAATTGCTACTCATCAGGTCATGACCGTGAAACCAAAGTCCACTAAGAATCATCTCTTGCTGAGCCCTGGATTACGGTTTTTGTTTATTCTTGGAATTTCTAAGTGCACTCCTGATACTTGATGCCAGACATGAGGATCCGCTGTCTGTCATTTTCCTGTTCAGATGTGTCATTTCACTTGAAAGGAGATTCTGCAGGTTATCGCCCTTACAAGAATCACATATTTTTTTTTATTAAAACCTAAATCCTTTATTGTCGAAGGGAGACTAAAAGAAACTGAAGGATTTTTTTTTTTTTATTATTATTGACTCCTATTTTGTGAGGTTTGGCAGCATTCAGTCTTTTTGGTGCTAACAATGACATCTTTTACACTTCACAGTTTTTTCCATGATTAATTTTGTAAGAAATATTGTATTGTTCTCTTTGGCATTGCCATGAATTATGGCTTCCGGCTATTTTTGCCATGAACTTCCTGTTCTTTGAAGCTGCCATATGTTTAGCAACCCAAGAGAAACCCTACTCATTTGTGAGATCATTATTTGTAGTTAGCTTGATTTTTCAGATTTTCTTGGCTCTTATAAAAGAAAGAGTGTGTGCTGACAAATGTCACTGCCCAGACCGCTTTGCCGCACCATTCTTTGCTGCACTGGTTCCGCTGTACTTTTGTGTTTGGGGACAGCCATCCTGCCTCATCCACTCTTTGTCCCATGTTTTTATATAATTGGGGAGGGTTGGATTACTGTAAGAATGGACAATCGTTACCTTTATAGCATGGCAGAAACCATTAAACGTTGCTTAAAGAGCTACTGACTTGACATCATCAAAAATTTATAAGCCAGATATCCTCAAATTTCACATGCTCACATAGTTAAAGAATGTAATTTCATTGTTCTTTTGACATCGTGCTTTCAGAGTCTTTTTTTTTGAATGACATATATTTCTATGAAATATTTCTTAAGATATATTTTTACTAATTGATTTCCATATGAAATTGTGACCCTTTCCCTTCATTCTTAAGGATAGTTTTAATTTTTCAGTTACAGTTGACATACAATATTATATTAGTTTCAGGTATACAACATAGACATTTATATACCTTACAGAGCAATCACCCTGAAAAGCCTGGTGCCCTTCTGACACCGTATGTAGTTATTACAATATTATTGACTGTGTGACTTTTTTAAAAATAATTTTTTAATTTTTGAGTTACAGTTCATGTTATGTTAGTTTCAGGTATACAACATAGTGATTAGATCTTTACATGACTTACGAAGTGATCACCCTGATAAATCTGGTACCTAAGACCATATATAGTTGTTATGTTATTATCAACTGTATTTTTTATGCTGTACTTTACATCCCATGACTGTTTTGTAACTATCAATTTGGACTTCTTAATCCCTTCCCTGTTCACCTAGCCCCCCAAATCCCTTCCCATCTGGCGACCATCAAAATGTTGTCTGCATGTGAGTTTGTTTCTGTTTTGTTTGTTCATTTATTTTATTCCTTAGTTTCAACATGTAAGTGGAATTGTATGGCATTTGTCTTTCTCTGGTTGACTTACTCCACTCAGCACAATACCCTCTAGGTCCACTCATGTTGCAGATGGCAAGATTTCATTTGTTTTTATAGCTGAGTAATATTCCACTGTGTCTATGCACCACCTCTTTATCCATTTATCCACTGATGGACACCCAGGTGTCCTCCATTTCTTGGCTACCGTAAATAAAGCTGCAATGAAGTATGGTGTCACATGTCTCTTCAGAGTAGTGTTTTGGGTTTGTTTATTTGTTTGTTTTTTGTTTTTGGATAAATACCCAGAAATGAGATTATTGGGTTCTTTTTTGTTTCTTTTTACAGCCTTTATTTTAAAGTCTGTTTTGTCTGGCATAAACATCGCTACCCGAGCTTTCTTTCTTTTTAATTTTCATTTTCATGAAATATCTCTTTCCATCCTTTTGCTTTTAGTCTGTGTGTGTCTTTCGAACTGAAGCGAGTCTCTTGTAGGCAGCACATGTAAGAAGGGTCTTGTTTTTTTTATTTATTCAGGCACCCTATCTTTTTATTGGAGCATTTAATCCATTTACACTAAAAGTAATTATTGATAGATATGTAGTTATAATCATTTTATTATTCACATTTGTGATCTTTCTTCTTTTTCTTACAGAAGTCTCTCCAAAATTTCCAGAAATACTGGCTTGGTGGTGATGAACTCCTTTAGCTTTTTCTTGTCTGGGAAGCTCTTAATCTGTCCTTTGATTCTAAATGATAGTTTTGCTGGGTAGAGTCATCTTGGTTGTAGATCCTTGCTTTTCAACACTTTGAATATTTCATACTAATCCCTTCCGGCCTGCAAAGTTTCTGTTGAGAAATTAGCTGACAGTCTTATGGAAGCTCCATTGTAGGTATTAACTGCTTATCTCTGCCGCTTTTAAGATTCTCTCATTTTTAACCTTTGGCATTTTGATTATGCTGCATCCTGGTGTGGGCCTTTTTGGGTTCATCTTGTTTGGGACTCTCTGAGCTTCCTGGGTTTGTATGTCTATTTCCTTTGCCAGGTGAGGAAAGTTTTCCGTCATTAATTTTTCAAATAGGTTTTCAATTTCTTAGTCTCTCTCTTTTCCTTCTGGTGCCCCTATGATGTGATTGTTGTTACTTTTGATATTGTCCCAGAGACCCCTTAAACTGTCCTCATTTTTTAAAATTCTTTTTTCTTATTGCTGCTCTGCTTGGGTGTTTTCTGCTACCTTACCTTCTAATCGCTGATTCGATCTGCTGCTGCATCTAATCTACTGTTGATTCCTCCTAATGTATTCTTCATTTGTGACTTTTTTTTTGGTTTTATTTTCTATCTCTTTGTTACAGTTCTCACTGATTTCATCTACTCTTCCCTTAAGTTCATTGACCATCCTTATAACCATTGTTTCGAACTCTGTGTCTGGAAGATGGCTTGTCTCCATTTTGTTTAGTTCTTTTTCTGGAGCTTTGTCCCGTTCTTTCATTTGGGATGGGCTTCTTTGTCTCCGCATTCTGTCTGCCTGTTTCTGACGTGTTTCTTTGTCTCCTCATTCTGTCTGTTTCTATATATCAGGCAGAGCTGCTATGTCTCCCAGTTTTAGTAGAGTAGCCTTCTGTAGTAGGTGTCCTATGGGGCCCAGTGGCACAGTCTCCCTGGTCACCTGAGCCGGGTGCTTCAGGTATGTTTCTTATATGGGTTGTGTGTGCTTTCCTGTTGTCACTGAGCCTTGCACATCAGTGGGAGGGACTGACCCTCAGGGGGATTGGTTGGGAGGACTGGCTGGGAAGGAGCTGACCCTACGGAGCAGAATTCAGTTTGGCAGGGCTCTGGTGCCTGCCTGGTCTCCCCTGTGGGTGTGTCGTCCACAGATGTGGTGCTCCAGCTCAGGTCAAAGCTGATCACTGGGTATGTCGGTCCTAGAGCCTCCTGGGAGGGGTCTTGCTGCTGGTCAAATCTAGCCACAGCCTGTGTGCTGCGTGGGGACACCTGGTGTGAGTTACAAAGTGATCAGCAGATGGTTTCCACCTGCACTAGGCTTGGAGGCACCTGGGAGATGCCAAGCCACAAACCAAAGTTGGCTGCTGCTCGTGCTGGGCTTGGGGCTGCTCAGCAAGAGGTATGGGGCATGTTGAGGCCAGATTCTACTTGTTTGGGGTTTGTGAACCTTTGAAAAATTTTAGGAAAGTCTAGAGTGGGAGTCAGGACAGGTCATTTGTATTTAAAGAAGTCACAGAAAGCGGCTTGGATGGACTGCATGTTGGAAGGGGTGGGGTCTCAGTTAATTACCTGAGTGGGGCTCATAGTATCAGGAGACTGACATGGCGGCCACTTGTGTCTGCATGCTGGATGTGGGAGGGTTCAACATAGGAACTATGGCCTCTGCCAGCACTTTTGCCTGGGAGGAATCCGCTCCTCCAGCCCTCTTCCTGAAGCCAGACAACTCAGTCCCTCCCCGTGTGTCTCTGGTGCCTTTTAAGCTGCGGCCCAAGCTCTGGAACTCAGAGTGAGTGAGTCTGTCACTGGTGAATTTGTGCGCAGGCCCTTAAGAGCTCAGAGTGAGCGAGTCTGTCACTGGTGAGTTTGTGCGCGGGCCCTTAAGATGATGCCTGGCTCTCCATCCACCCTCCGTGTCACTGAGTCACCATCCTTGCTGTTTTTCACAGCTAGATGTTATGGGGACTTTTTTTCCCCAGCTTTGGAGCCCTGGACTGGGGAGCCCGGTGGGAGCTGGGCTCCCTTGCTCCTCCAGGGGGACCTCCAGAGCTGAGACATCCTTCCCAATGCTTAAACTCCACACATGGGTATGGGACAAGCCTGTTCCATGTCTCTGCCCTCCTACCAGTTTTGAGGTGGTTTCTTCTGTGTGTCCCCAGTTGTAGTTCAGCCAGACTATAGGCGGTTAGTGATGGTTGGTCTGTAGTTTAGTTGTGATTCTGATGTTGTTGTGGAAAGAGGCTAGCACAGCATTTTCCTCCCCCACTCTCACAGCTGGAGGTCCCTCCAAAGTCTTTAACTCATTAACAACAGGTGACTTTGCTTTCTGATTTAATTATCACCAACCTTTCAAATTCTCTTTGCATTTGCCAAAATGATGTTAAATTTGCGATTATCTTAGCTTAATTTAACATCTCTCTTTTTGGATTTGTTACTAAGGCTGCTTTGTAATGTATGTATCCTGAAATATTATATTCCCACTCCCCACGAATGATTACATACCGTTATGCAGCATTTGTCTTAGTTCCATATGTCCCAATTGTATTGGAAAGACAGATGAGTTAGAATTTGGCAAATATCTGTTTGCCTTTCACCCAACTCCACTGTTTTTTCAGAGACTGAGGAATAGTAGGAGCTGAACACCAAACTTTATGTCAGTCCCTGAGAAAGTCCCTAGACACTGAAATTTCCCAATTAGCTGGAATACTGAGCATGTGTCAACCTTTGTAGGCAAAGTAATTTCCACTTCAGATTACACACGAATCCCTTGATGTTGAAGCTTATCAAATTCCCAGAGTTACTCTGGTCAGTTTTAAAAAATTTTTTAATTTATGCCACAGAGAAGAGCACATTATTTATCACAAGAATAAAACACATTTAAAAACTGAACCAAAAACGTCCATCAGACAACTTACGTCATAGAGCACCCGGCCTCATTTTCAGAGTTCCTTTCAGTGTCTGGAGCCAGTTCATGCTTTTACACACTTGTACTTAGAGTGTGGATACACTATACCTTCTCTCTCTGCCCTTAGCTTTATATGGTAGTAATGAAAACATTACCTCACTCAATCCTCACAACTGTATATTGAGATAAATTTATCAGCCCCATTCTGCAGATGCTGAAACTGAGGCTCAGCGAGCTAGGAGAGTTGTAGGTCAGAGTAAGCACGAGGTGTAACTCGACCTGTCTGCCTCAGAGCGAAACTCCTCATTATACACTTGCATTTCCCTTCTGCAACATTGCATTCCAATTTATTTATGGTCTTTATATTCCAAGAGTCAATATACTGTAATTTACATAACTAGCTCTTTATTTTGATGTGTTTAATGATCATTTTAAAAAATTCTCTCTGAAGAAAAAGTGCCAGATCAGGATTCTTGGGCCTAAGGGCATAATTATTTGTATGGCTTGGTACATCCTGCAAATTGATTTACAAAAGAATTATACCAGTTTAATTGATACTACTAATCCGGCTTTTCCAATAGTGGGTATTATTACTTTAAAAAATTATTAGTATAATAATGATAATAAAATGGTATTGAATTCATTCCTCATTTTTAATGAGCATGAATGTGCTGCATTTTGTGCCTTTATAATTTTTTTTCATTGTGCATTGCCCATGTCCTTTCCCACTTTTTTTTTTTTGGAGGGAGGACAAAGGAATTTGATGGTTTCCTTATCTTTCTATAGTATAGTCATTATCAATTTCTTCTATTTGTGTGTGTGTTGGCAAAATTAAGCCATTAGCACGATTAATAGTGGACCATAAAGAAGAATCTTTATAAACAATGATAACATGTTGAGATGACAGTTTAGAACGCGTTCTGAAACTTCCTAAGGCCTTAGGGTGCAGATGATCTAATGAGGGACAATGCAGATAGGTCTCCAAGTAGATGATCTGTCTTTACAATAAACCATGGAAGGTATTAGTTTGCATTTTCACCGCCATTAAAATGCAGAAGCTGGGAGAGGCATGCAGCTTCATACTTGTTGTCTTACTTTTTCTGATTTTAATACTTCACTGTCTTTGACAAGCCCCCCCCGCCCCACATTTTAAAATTTCCATTTTTTTCAATGAATCCATTAGAAAAGCAGCTTCTGCCTGTATGATTCTTTTTCTTCCAAAGCACACTGCCATTTCCCGGGCTGGAGGAGGGTGTCCGTTCATGGTGTGTGGTCTGAGAGATGGGGAAAGGCGGGGGCAGGAGAGGCATCCCTGTCCTGGAGGGGTGCAGGCTGGATGACCATTTAAACAGTCTCCAGCTTTTCCCTGGGATTGGCTGGGCTTTCGGCAGCCCCCGCCCCTTCTCTCTGCAGACAATGAGCAGCGTTGGGTATTAGCTCAGAAATTGCTTTGCACTGGTGACGTGTCACCATAACAAATGACAATGATTTGGGCTCCATGGAGGCTGCTTCTTGCTGGCCGCAGCTGTCAGGAGCACATGCCCCCGCCGGGCGTCTTCCCAGGGTAGTGCTGCTCTCTTCGGTGTCCATGTGCTTTTCTGCTCCCCTCCCCTACTCTTGGGGGGCCCATCCCCATATCTGCCTGAGCACCTGCTCCCTGCATTCCTTCCCAGCATCACCTCGACGGTCCCGCTGGCCCTCTGAACTTCCCATGATCCCTGTGCGCTCTGGGTGACGTGTGCGAAGCCCCCACCCCATCTCCATGACCTGCTCCCCTGAGGTCAGGAGCCTCCTCACCCCACACCCCGTCTCCCTGATCCTCCTTGTTCCCACACTCAAGGGCAGGGACTTTTCGTCCTTGCTCTGCCTGGAGCCTGGCTTGGTACTGTGAAGGTGATTGTCATCCCTCCCTCCATGTTCTATGATTATTCATTCTATTCTGCCATGTTTTATGGAATATTCAGTAGCATGTATGAAGAAGCCTGATGACTGTAAATAACTGCTGTCTTTGGTACTGAAAGCGTCTTACACAATGTGCAGCTGAGAGCATGTTTCTCTCAGAAGCCTGGATGTCAATATGCATCATGAGCCCCAAAGCAGGAGCTTTTCTATTTTAGCATAATGAAGTTTCCCATATGTTTCAAAGTCACTTGCAATTGTGCTGCTCATAATGGCAATTAGAAAGGTCATCTTGTCTTGCCCAGCTCTGTCAGATATATAAACCAGCTCGTGGCTGTCAACATGAAATGCGTTAGGGCACTTGTGTACAAACACAACGGGACTTATTGTCCCAAAGTGTGGCTGTTAACATCTAATTACCACCGACACAGGCCTATTGTTTGTCCTCAGGTGGCATGATGTAGAAATGGCAGCTTCTACAGCAAATACCCCTGTGTCCTCAATGACTAAATTGTATGGGGTTATTTTCCTCCCGTAGGTGGGACGTCCATTTGGGGTGGGGGACACGAGAGGTAGCAACAAGGAAAAACAGAGAAGAGGTGGGAAGAGGAAATGGAGAGTGTGTGTGTGTGTGTGTGTGTGTGTGTGTGTGTGTGTGTGTGTGTGTGTGTGAGTGCGCGCGCGTGTGCGTGTGTGCAGGTGCATGTGGTGCATGTGCAGGTGTGTGGTGTGTGCAGGTGTGTGTGGTGTGTGTGCAGGTGCATGCGGTGTGTGTAGGCGTGTGTGGTATGTGTGTGCAGGTGTGTGTGTGCGTGTACAGGCATGCATTGTGCAGGTGCATGTGTGTGTACCTGGCTGCACGTGGTGTGTGGGGTGGAGGGGGGAGCAGTTCTGAATGGCTTCCAGGCCCACTCTGGCGCCCTGGCCCAGCCCTGCACTCAGCCTCTGTGCTGCCCTCCGCTGTGCCCCCTGCCCTGCCCCCCATCCTAACCCGGAAGCAAATGCAGTGAGGGGTCACAGTAGACTTGCCCCCAGAGGTTGGGCCCATGAGGGGTGAGTGGGTTCTGGTTCTCGCGGGCTGGTGCCAGGTGGGACCTTGGCTGTGTGGGGGGCAGTGCCATAAGTGTGCGGGGCCTTCGCAGTGTGGCGACCACCTGGCTGGCAGGTGCTGGTGGCCTTGTCTGGACGGGTCAGTTCGATGTCTCAGGAGTGGCAGTTTTACTCTCCTCTGCTCAGTTATAGGGTGTTTGACTCCCGCTGGCGTCGGCTTCCTTTTATTCTTTACAAAAATTCCCCTTCTAGTACCGAAAATAACAGTGCGTGTCATATGGCCCTGGTTGTGACGTTATTTCTCTCCATTTGCTTGGAAACTCTTTCTTGTGACTCCAGCTCCTTTTCTTGTTCTCACCATTCTGAAAGTGCGACTCGGGCCCACTCGTCCCCGTCACCCCATGGCCCCCATCCAGGTCCCCAACAGACACGCGGGCTGACGACAGGGCGGCAGAGGTGCTTCGCCTTGCAGGCGACCCACAGATCAGAAGACACCCCTCCAGGCCTGAAGTAGCAGGCGTCTCCTAGACTCATGTTTGTTTTTCGTTTCTTTGCCCATGACTGTTTGAAATTCTGCTGCTGTTTGCATACTCTTTGCCTTTTTTGTCCCTCCTTCCATCTGTTCTTAAAAAAAAAACAAAAAAAAACAACCCAACTGAGCTTTTTTAAAACCAATCCAGATGGCAGAGCACAATCCTGAGGTCGCTCTGAGAGTCAGCGGAAGAAAATCCTCGTTAACTCACTCGCCTCCTCAGCTCGTCTCCCACGTGAGACCAGCTGTGGGGGTAAGCGTGTATTTCCGAGGCGACTTCCTTGAAATTAAAGTTGGTTTTGACATGTGCTCTCGGTTTTACTATTTCTTTTTACCTTCCAGAATAATCTCCCACTGCGTGTCATTTCACACTGCCACGTAGAAAGACGTCTCCCAGGTGTCCCCCTGTGAGTCCAGTTTATTTCATGTAGAGATGGCCGTGCAGACGGGTGCGAGAGGGCCCTGACCACTGCCTGGGCCCCACTCCACAAGTGCCCCTGAACTGGTCCCCACAAGCTCTCCTGCCCTACATGAGCTTTGTCTAAATAGCAAGTCCTCACGAAAGACTTGGGAAGGGAGAGAGGGAGAGGAGAGGGAAGGCCAACCAGCTGTGACGACTGGTTTTGAGTGTAAAGACTGGTTTTGAGTGTAAAGCCGGAACGGATAAACAGTTTAAGACCGCAGAGGGAAACAAGCTGCGTGGAGGCCGACAAACGGTCAGAGTTCTGGTGTCCCAGCACTTTCCTGTGATGTCCCCCTCCAGGGCCCCGTTGCCTTGGTTCTGATACGGCCGTCGGTTGACGATTCAGCAACTAGAGTGGATGCGCGTGGAATTTCATGCCACACTCACGTCAGGCACTGAATTGAAAGGGCTTACCGATGGTAAAGCATGTCAAGACACAATAAATGTCAAGCTAGCAAGGGAGATGGGTCCCACCTCACAGCAGGCCTTTCCTGCGGAGGGCCCCTTGTGGAAGTGCAACCCCCAGAACAAAAAGCTGGAAGAGGGGTTCTGCAGGGGAAATGTAATCGAGATGCCAAAATTCCCATTTCTACACCTGGAATAGGGCGTTTTAAATCATCTTAACCTGTGATGCTCGATTACGGACTGGCTGAAATTTAGAAGTGAATCCCATGCCACGGGGCTCAGCTCTCTTACCGAAAGGTGTTTTTCTTCACGGCCCTCCAACTAAAACAGTCAAACACAACGCACCCGCTTTGTGACCATCTGCACTGTTCAGAGCGTCATGGCTATGAGCGAGCTAGTCATGAAGGCTCTGGAACTGTTTCCAGTAGAATCCAGGGTGCGGAGTTGTGTGTCCCCAGGGCCCCTTCAGAGCACCGTCTACTGTGCCCACAGGAGATCAGCCCTTTGACCCTGCTGGTCCTCAGACTTGTCTGATGTGGGTCGCCCTGCCCAGCAGCAGCTGGGTCTCATGCTCATCCGTGAAGAACCCCGGTCAGTGCTGGGGTGCCCGAGCCCAGGAGCAGGAGGGCTGGTGACACCAGCTCGCGTCCCCTGTCATAATACAGCATCGGGATGCCAGTGGGTCAGGTGAATGAGTGACAACCGTGAGGGCAGACAGCTCTGGACTCGCCGCCTGTATTGGATGGGAACTAACACTCCCTCCTCTGGGGTGGATCCCCGTGGGGTCTGCGCCCCAGTTGGATGGCACTGCTCCAGCTGATGCCCTCCTAGTGCGACAGAGCCTGTCTGTCCTCGGGCCTTTTGTATCCGATGCGAACACTGCTGATGTTTGGTGACGTGTGTCTTGCTAACGTGACAAGCATGGCAACGGGCAAACCAGGGTGTGATTCTTGGCTGTATCTCCTCATGAGCTGGTTTTACAGAAGAAGTCTGTGCAGGACGCAGGAAGCATGCACGTCAGGACAGTGTGACTATCCCGTCCCCTCTGCCAGGCTCCTGCCTCCCGTGGTTCCCTGTCCCGTGGCAGACGTGCTCACAGCCACGGAACTCAGAGCATCAGTGTTCTTCAGCTGATGCCTAGGTAGTGAACCGACACTTCGACACTAGCCAATGTGACAGGCGTGTTTAATAAAACGTGCCTCCGAGTTAAAAATGCTGCCTCAGGCGTTTCGTACTGAGCCGTCTGAGGGATGGACAGGTGGTGTCTTTCATTAGACGTCTACTGGGCTGAAGGGAAAGGTCTCGCGAGAGCATGTACCCACGAGTAGGGTCATGGGACTCTCTCCCTGCCCCTGGCATCTAGCCACTGTTATTGTGACAGGGCGACAGAAGTTTTAAAGGCTGAATCGTAGTTTATGGTTTTAGCTTTTCTGAACTATCGAGGGCGAAAGCGCAGTAGGGGAGGAAGTTCCTGTGACACTCCTGTGATCTTTATTGTCTGTGAAATGTAAGGCCAGGTTTTCGAGCCTGGCTCAGCCCATTCTAACCAACCCTCAGCCGAGGATGGCGGGGTCAGTCCCAGATCCCCTTCAAGATGGTGCCTTCCCCTGATCCTGCGTGCGGGTGGCGGGGACCAGGCTTGCGGTCCATTTCCTCACTTTCTGGATCTTTCTGGAACAAGAAAGTCTGTGTCGGTCCTGTGGATGTGCATTTTACGTGTGAGTGAGCCTCTCTTCAGCCGTGTCCGAGGTGCTGGTGGACAGGGACGAGGAGGGGGAGATACAGTGGGGAGCTCGGACAGAAGCGGAAAACCAGAGTCGAATCCTTCTTACCCGGCCGCCATGCTCCCTGGTGGTACCACCCTAACTTCACTGTGATTTCACGCATGAGGCTCTGGGCAAAGCCCCCTCTTCATGCCTTGCTTGTGGATCGTCTTCACAACCCTTGGGTAGATCCCGTGGGTAGAAAGTTCCAGGTGAAACTAGTTTTTAAGAGATGAGCTTTCAAGAAGGAAAGGCACGTCTGAGTTTTTAAGAAGGGAACACAAACGTGAGGATGACCTAATTGTCCCTTTCCCACCCTTTCCCTCCCCTGGGCTTTAAATACCGGAGCTGAGCCAGTCCAGTTTGTGAGCGTTCTCTCCAGCTGTGTGCCTCATGGAATATGAAAGATACAGATTTCTTACGTTTTTTGGCCATTTATTCCCTTTAGTTAAAATTTTCACAATGCTTGAAAATACCCAGTGCTCAGCTCGAAAGCCAATAAAGCAGGATCGAGACACAGGACGTGATTTGGGAACAAGCCAAAGAGAACGGACCTATCTGCTCTTGAATATAAGTTTATTTTAAAAGCAGGTTATTATCCTGCCTTCCTCAGTATCAGACAGCTGGTTCCTGCTTGAAGCGACGCTCACGGGCAGATGGGACAGCCATGGCTTCCAGCGCTGGCTTCCTCGCTGGCTGCCATTCTCCCCAACTTCTTCACATGCCAACCTCAGTTCTCACTGGCACCAAGTGGTTAACCGGGGCTGAGTTCTCCTTTTCCATTTGGTGGTGAAGAGATGAACATCAGGTGCCGGGCTGGATGACTGTGCCCCATGGCAGATGGCTTCGCTCCGTTCCCGCAAAGGCCCCTGTGCGGAGTAGCTGGGTCCTTGGCATGCCGCTGGGTGGGGGTGTCGTCACCGTCCCCACAGCTTTGCTTTCACACTCGTGTGATGTGAGTTCTGGCATTGAATCTGAGGGGCCAAGGAGTTCTTCTCTGGCCATTAGACCAGTTTTCTGTATTCTGCTGCAAATAACTATTTCCGTCGTTTCATTTGTAAGTAATCACCCTAGAAATAAACGTAACTGGATTTACTAAGCATTTCAATGAATTATAAATGTCAAGTTGGAGTGCGGGAATCAGGAAGTCAACCAGAGGCCGACAACGGCCCGTCACGTTCTCGTGCCAGCTCCCAGTGCGTGGAAGGCGGCTGCTCCTTGCTTTCTTGTCGGAGTATCTTTTTATAAGTGAATTGCGTAAGAAAATACTACAGTAGCTGTGAAAGTGAATGACTACACAGCTAAACACATCAGCATATACGTAATCTCAGTGAGAAAAGAAAGTTCCAGAAGGGGGCATGCAGTACCGTACCAGTTATTATTCAGTTTAACATATTGCAAGACAGCGTTCTGTGTGTTTTATGGTGTGTGCGCAGGGGAAGACGGATCTGCATGGGGATGATAAGCACCTGAGGGCCGTCCCTCCAGGCTGGCTGTGGAGCACCTGGACGCAGCCTGGGGCCTCACCGGCTCAGTGAGATTTTCTTTTGTGAACTGGATGATAGTCGCACGCATTCATCTTGCCACCTACATCCCTTGTTCCTCTCAGGGCTGTGTAACTCATTTAGGAAAAGGAGATTTGTGTCTGAGGTGGCAGGGTGGATGGGCACGGTTACGGGTCAGGAAGGGCAGTTACTTTGTGCCTGGAAGCTGTGCCAGCCTGAGGCTCGTCAGGAGCCCTGCATATCGGGGCCTAGGGCTGCGCGTTTCTCTGTACCATAGGGGAACCTCGTGTGCCTGGGACCCTAAGGAGCATGTCCCTGGCCTCCAGTTGAGAGACGGGCTCAGGGCTGGGCTGGATGCACGGAGCAGGTGACTCTGGGTTTCTGACACTGCACCTGGGCCCCTGGGACCACGACGTGCATGTGTTGTCCGTGTGTCTCTCCTCTTTTCCCACTGCCCTTCGTCCCGTCCACTTCCCTCTGATTCTCTCACGGAGGCCGCAGCAGAAGATGCCATGTAAGCCGGTGGCAGTGACCTGGAGCATGTGGCTCATTGTCCCTGATTCAGGCTGTGCCCAAAAGACTGAGCTGGTCATCCCTGCGGGGAGCCGTGCCCTATTCCCCGTTTACTCAGCTCCCTCCATCAGTCCTCGAGCTGCTGTCATGGGGAGTTATTTCTCCTCGACTTCCAAGTTTGCTGGGAGAGTGTTTTTCCCTTCCGTCTGCTGAGGATATCATGTTGTCTCGGTCTCGTGGATTTGTCAAGGCGTTGCCGTGAGCGTGCCCAGACTGCGCTGAGCTTGAACACATACTGCGTGTGGTTTAACATCATATGTGTGCGTGATCTGCTCCTCGGCGGCTCCAAGGAGAGGACTTGCCACACCATGGGGGCCACACGGGGAAGCACCAGCATCGGTCAGGACAGGGACACCTGTTGTTTGTGGGGGGGCACAGGGAGTGGGGTACGCAGGCTGTGTATGAGTCCTTTTAGGGCCGTGGGGCCCAGGGCTGTCCCTGGTTGTCTGGTACGTGGCCTTGGGGTGACAAGGGCAAGGGACAGTGGCCCTGAGTGTGAGAGCCTGATAAAGAATATGGCTGCGCCGTGGGCTTAATCGGCTGCTTGAGAAGGAGAGACTGAGCCTGGCTAGGCAGGGTCAAGAGGAGGTTCTAAAAAAATGAGCCCTCCGCCAGGCCAGCTCTTCCTTGCACAGCACCCCAAGTCCATGTGAGCTGGAGGGTTCCACATCTGGGGAGTGGCCATGACCTGTGCACCCCACTTTCTACAAGGCAGACTCCAGCCTCAGCTCCACGGAGACCTCACATGTGCATCCCGGGGCAAGGAGGAAGGAAGGGGAAGGAAGGACAGAGTGGGTAGCAGGGAGATGGACACAGATGCCGAGTTCCACGCGGGAGGCTGGGGCACCGCCACCCCCAAAGCCCCAGTAGCAGCTGTCCCAGTGCAACCTCATTTTGATTACAGGTTTTTTCCTTATTTCTGTTTTCTACACTCTACTCTCCATGAACAGTTTTCTCCTTACATAACTGCGTAGATCCCTTGTTTTTGCAGAATTGGCGACTTTCCGCTCCGAACTCGTCCCGCGCCTGTGCCCCTGAAGGCCGCCATGAGCCTCGCTGACGGGCGAACATGATGGTTTGGGGAAGCAGGAAGGACCATTTTCCTCCTCGAACTCCTCGCCAATCAATTTTCTTGACGGTCATGAGTGTAATTTACACACAACTTCAGGCATTGGTCCCACTTCGTTGCTCTCAAGGCGGCTTTGACAATGAGCTGCTGCTTTGTCTTTCAATCTTAAGTCAGCATATTTTGGGTAAACAAACAAGTGAACAACAATTAAAAATAATTTCTAGGCGTGTCTTGGTGCAAATGGGAATTCTGTCCTTTTGTGTCCTGTGGGAGCCTGTGGTTTGCCGTCGGAGGCTGAAGTGGACACTTCCGGGCCCAGGCAAGGGTCAGGTTTCCCAGCCTCGCACACCTGGCGTTTTGAGCCAGATGGTGTTGTTTCTGGAGGCTGCCCAGGGCACTGCAGGGCCAGCAGCTCTTCTGGCCTCTTCCTGTTAGAGGCCAGTAGTGCTCCCTCCCCAGCCTCGAGAATCAGAAGTGTCTCCAGACCTTGCCAAGTGTCCCCGGCCGCCAGAGTCAGCAAACGCAGCACTGGATGCCCAGTTAGGCTGGAATTTCAGATAAGCCGTTAATGTTCTCTTTGTGGCTAAGTACACGTCATATAAAATTTGCCACCGTAACCATTTTGAGGTTCTCCATTGGCATTTAGGGCACATGCTTCAGGGCTCCGTCTCTGTGGATTTACGGAAACAGGCTCCTTCTCTGTCCCCCACCCCACGTGCCAAGCTGGCACTTTGTTCCACAGACAGGGAGTGTACACATGGAATGGAAGCCGCTTACTTTAAAGCCAGGCTCCCGCCTATGAGACCGACATGGTCCCAGACCTGCCCATGTGACCACATCGCAGTGGCGTCCCCTCCCCACAGCTCTGCCAGCTGGCCCCGGTTGAGATGGGTGGCCTGCAGGGCAACCGACCACCCTTCTCCCTTTACGTCCTGTGCATGTGACTCGTGCCCACTCCCTCCTGGGAGCTGCCCAGAGTGCCGCATCTCAGCTTCGTCCCTTTCTGGGACTCCCCTCTACACACACACACACTCCCAGGCTGCCTGACTGTGCTCACCAGCTGCTCCATCCTGTCCCCGTGTGTGCAGACCTCTCCACCTGCATGACGCACTTGCTAGGTGACAGGGTTCCCGAGGCTGTGGCGGGGAGCGTGCGGTCCCCTGCAGCACCAGCTGGCTCCTGGCAGGGCCTCAGGCGGCACCCTGAGCTAGCACTCTGGTTTCTGGGTGCGGTGAGCCCAGGCCAGCCATCTCCGTCTCACCGGCCAGGAGGCCCCTGTTTGGCCAGTATTGATTTGCAGGTGCAATTAGTGTGTAAATGCATTTTCACTGTTCTGCCTTGGGACCCAGTTTTTGAAAATTAGATTTAAATGTCTCATCTCCCTCACTTGCCTCTTATGCTTCTAGATGTTTAGCACATGATTTAAAATGAAAGGCATGGAAAATTGGACTTGTTCAGCTTACTCTGCTTGAAATCCATGACAGGCTATTTTTAGTTCTTGTGGATCTCAGGGTGAGTTTGGGTGTGAGGGAGGTAAGCTGGGGGCTTTAGGGTGAGTTTGGGGTGAGGGAGGAGGACATCAGTAAGCTGGGGAGGTGCCACGTGTCACTGCACTTCGCTTTGATATGTTATTTTCACGTCAGTGTCGCCCTCATACAACTTTCAAGCCAAAGAGTAAGAATGAGGTTCAGCCTCCACGTTCGCTGTGTTCTGTTCTCAGCTGTGACGGGGCCTTAGCCTCCTCACCTGCAAGAGACGTTCGAAGAGTTATCGCGAGAATTAAGCGCCGTGTCGCACACTCGTGAAAGCATCCTGCCAGCTCTGCGCCTGCGCTCACTTTCCTTAGCTTAAGATCAAGTGTGGATTCGGGTGTTTTATTATTATTATTTTTAACATACATTGTTTAAGAAAATAGTATTCCACTTTAAAAACTACATAATAAAGTCCACTCTTATTTCTATCAGAAAGTATGAAGAAAAGCAAGTCATGTGTGTTGTGTGTGCACACGCATGTGTGTGCACGTGCTCGAGGGAAGTAGGAAAATGGATTGAAAAATGAGAGTGTATATTCTCAAGGGCACACTCCCAGGGAAGACAAGTCTGTAGACATTTTAAGCATCTTTTAAACTCTTGTAAACGCTTCTCCAGGTCCCAGAACTTTCAATGATGTGAGCTGGGAAGCAGGGATAGGTTCCCTGTTGCCAGCTGTCCCCTCGCCTAGTGGACACGGGCGGGGTGGGGGCGGCCCAGGCACGGGGCGTGACACGTGACACCGGTCAGGGTTGCCTTTCTGCTGATCCCCTGTCCTTGCTCTGTGCACTTGGCCTTCCTTGTCCCCGAACAGAGCTGATTCGTTGGGCTGTGTGCTTCGGGGCCTGGGAGGCGGGGCTGAGGAGCGGGTGTGACATGGGAAGGTGAGATTTTCTGCATTGGACAATGCCCAGGTGACCGGTGACCAGCACGGCAGGGAAACTGCAACCAGGCTCTGTCTCCTTGGTGGCGTGGGCCTTGGGCAGAGTGGCTGTGTTCAGCCCACTCATTCCTTGGTCCTCGCCCCGCCCTCCGCCGCTCCTGTCCTTGCAGGCACCGTTTCTACAGGTGTGGCAAACCCCAGCTTCTGTTCGTTTTGTGGTGAAAGGGCCTGCTGTCCCTGTCTCCTGCGACTGCTTGTGAGGTCCCTCTGTGTCGTCCATAGGATGTGGGTTGTTCCTCTTCTGTCCTCTTTCCCGCGCTCTGCAACCAGGCTCACGGCTGCCGGGCGGGGAGGGATGAGGCATGGGGCAGAAGGGCCCATGGCTGGACCCCAGCGGGCTGCTTCCGAGGCCTAGAGTAGGGCGGCATGGGGCCTTGTCCCCTGCTCACGCTCCTGCTTGGACACTGGGCCCAGACCCTTTCCAACGCCCCTGTCCAGGCAGCCACTTCAATGCCCTCGAGTGTCTCCCAGACACAGAACATGACCGTTGTCGGAGGCGCGACTGCGTCCTCTGGTGTGTGGCTTTTGGCTTTTGGGTTTTTCTTTTGCAGAAACCAGTATGAAGGAGAATACCACTAAGCACGCGGAGGTGCTGGAGGGCCAGCTGCCTGGGCATGGGGCGGGGTTCCAGACTGAGCAGCACAGGTAGGGGGCGGGGATCCCGGAGAGCTGCCAGGTATGGGGGAGGGGCTCCGTTATTACCCACAGGCGTTGAAGCAGAATGTGGGGAAGGCAAAGAACAAGGCTAGGCAGCTTTGTAATGAATTAACAAAGAAAACCACAAAACTGGAGTCCTTTGAACCTCATAAGGGAGGAAGCAGGTGTCAGACAAACATCTCCCAGCCACTTGCTGCTCCTCGTATGAAAAGTAAACAGATGAAATCTTTAAAGGTGTCTGCGGGAGATCACAAATAGTTTTCATGTTCCAGAAGAAGAATCCCTTCGGTTTGTTGAACTCAGACTTCATGCCTTGGTCTGTTTTCTTTTCTGTTTTCATGTCTGATGGGGGTCTAACAGATTTTGACCCAGCTTACACAGATTTTGGAACAATATAAAAATGCACATCATAGGTTCTGTTTTGAATCCTAAATCAAAACCAGCATGAAAATTCCTGGTTGCTTTTTTTTTTTTAAACCCAAGTAAAAATTCCGATTTGAGAAACTGTTAGGAACGCTGCCACCTGTCAAGATGTTTCTGGCTTCTGTGGCTGTGTATTCATGACAATAAAGCCAGCCCCAGGGTCTGCTTCTGATTAAAGGCACAAGTCTGAGGGAGGATGTGCTTCTTCCCTGCGAGCTCTCCAGCCCTGTGGAGCCTGCTTTGCTCTTATGTTGGAGATGGTTAAACAGCTTTTTAAATAGGCGATGCCTGAGACCTTCTGCTAAGTTAATGCCGTTGGCTGAAATACCACTTCTCCTTCACAGATGCTGAGAGGGGGGACCTTGCTAGCTCTGCTCTGCCCTGCGGGGTGAGCGAAGTACGGGTGTATTCTGATGCTTGTAAGTCCTTCCAGCCACTGGCTGATCTTTCCCTGGCCCAGTGCCCCACACATGGTGTGGAGCTAGGACAAAGGTGGCCAGTAGTAGGGTGGGGTAAGCAGAGCATGCAGGTCGGGGGTGTCCTCTAAGGAAATGCCTCTCCTCAAAGTAGGAAGCTCACCTGGGCCAGGAGCATGGCTCTGAGTCTGCCTTCTCCTCTCCCGTGTGGGCCCAGGCAGGTGTCCACATGTACATGTCCCTCTTGAGCTTACGTCTGAGCACCGGGCTTAGCCACGAGCACCAGGCCCCACTCTGTTTCGCTGGGTTACTGGGCAGCAGGCTGCGGCTCTCAGAGTGTGGGTCTTGTCACCTACCTTTGTCAAGTAAATGTTCACTCTCAGCTGCTGTGGCTGGAAGACTCAAGGGAGGGTGCCTGCCTTCGGTGTTGCTGTGTGGATTTTGTTAAACACTGTGCTCAGAGCAGCAGTCTGGACCTTGGTGGCACCAGGGACTGGCGCTCCTGGGAGCATCTAACGCCTGACAACCTGGGGTGCAGCTGCGACGGTGATGCTGGTGTTGGGGAGCAGCTGTGAACACAGATGAGGCTTTGCTCGCCTGCTGCTCCTCTCCTGCCATGCAGCCTGGCTCCTAGCAGGCCAAGGCCACCACCGGTCCATGCCCCGGGCTGGGCCCTGGCTTAGCGCACTCACGTGGCTGGCAGTCAGCTCTGCTGGCTCCCTTGGCCTCCTGCTGCTTCTGGTCATCATCCATCCTGGTGGTCAGAACCGCTGGTAAGTCACACCCATAACTCACCCTCTCCCTCCAAGCCAGCTCCTTCTGCTGTGTGTGGGCCTTGGGAATGGCCAGCACCGCCTGGTCCCGCCCCTCCCGCTGGCTGCCTGGGCGGGACCTCGGGCTTCAGATTCGAGCTCCTCCCCCCGGCTCCCACTTGCGTCCCTTTTGGAGTCCTGCCTCCGTGGCCCTTTAGCGTCTTCACGCTGCCCGCTTGCGCCGTGCGTGTGAGTGTCTGCCACCCCTGCCAAGTGGCGGGAAGAGCTGCTTAGCCTGGTGTCCTGTGTCTGGCATCGCTGCTCCCGCGGGTGGTCTGCAGTGGGCATCTTCAAACGCAAACTCGGCCTTGGGATAGCCCCTTCGTCTTACAGGTGAAGCTGGAGCGGCTCCCTGTGCTCACGGCGTTCTTCCGCGTGGCCTCTGTGTGTCCTCGAGTGTCATCTGCTACCACACACCACTGCCCTGCTCCGGTGGTCCTGAGTCTCTGTGTGTCCCGAATTCACTGTTTTCTAGAGAGAAGCGAATCCAGAAGGGGAAGCTGTCAAGAGATATTATCCAGGGAAGCGTCAAGTGGAACCATTGTAAATTACTGATATTAGACCGTTTTTGGCCTAGAAAAATGGCCATTTCCTATATTCTAGCCTGCTGTTTAGGGATATGAAGTATCTGCAGGAGGGTCAGCTGTGTGGGCTGAGACGGGCCACTCCCCTTCCCTGCGACAGGCTGGCTCTCACCTCCCCCCTGCGTGGGCTCTGGGGGGCCTCCCCGTCCACCCCCAGCAGCTTTTCATCTGCGTCTTTTTCATCCTTTATGTTTTGGGCGCCTCCTCCTTGAAGCCTTCCGTGGCTTCCAGGAGTGAGGAATGTGCTTGTACTGGATAATTCTTCTTGCTTTCAAAGTAGCTAATGTCAGGCGTTGAGGATGACATCGGTCTTGTCCAGGATGCAGCCTCTGTGGTTTGACGGTACCGACCAGTATGGGGCGCCCAGAAAACCCTTGTCCAACAACTAGATGAATAAATGAATGAGTGAATGCAGTCTCACCGTTTGTCCCCTCCTGCCTCTCTCCCCACTTTCCAGCCACGGGGGCGCCGACTCACATGTTCCGCAGTCTCTTTGACCAGGCTGTAGGTGGCCTTCTTCCTGGGCTGGTCCATTGCTCACTCAAGCTGCAGGAGGCCTGGCCCTAATGCTCACTTAAACAGAGAGGAGGAAAGGCACCCCGGGGTCTGTAACCACCCCACGCAGAAGGAGGGGGAGTAGCGGAGGAGGGACCGAACTGGCGGGGTCTCCCTCAGGCGACAGACCCGTCCTCCCTACGAGGCCCCACAGTTCTTTCCGAGAGAATCACCATCTTAACAGAGAAACCATTTTCAGCTCATTCTCTTTATAGCCCTCTGCCTCCTGCTTCCTTCTCTGTTCCAGTGGCGGGAGCCTCTGATGGCCGTTTGTGGCGGTGTCCTCCATCTGATGCTGAGACCCCGAGCTCCCTGACCGTGGGTCCGTGCCCTGCTTGCTTTGTGTTTCTAGCAGCTGGGACGCTGTGTGGCATGTGGTAGACATTCAGTAAAGTCATGTTTAATGCATGAATAGATGATGAATAGCAATTGTATCTCAGAATTTTATTCTCAGTTATCAGATTCAAAAAGTTAAGGCAGCTTAGGAAGACAGATTGCCAAAGAAACCCATTGTCTTGCCATCCAATCTTAGCGGTATATAATGGAATAGAAATAAAAAAAAAAAAACTCTTAAAAAGCTCTCCCCACTTTTACTGCTGTTTGCAGAAGTCGTGGTTGGGAGTGAGATTGTGGCCCAGCTCGTTTTCCCTGATGGCTGGACCTGGCTTTAATTTTCCTTTTTCTCCATTATTACATCTTTTTCCATTATTACATAGCTGTCTTTCTCTAAGCGTCAAAGAAATATTCAGGCATCTTGCCAATAAAAATGGGGTGTGCTTTTCCTGGTTCTATGTGGTATCTCATGTCTCTAACCATCGTGCAGGGTAAACTCACCGTCATCCTGTGGCGAACTCGTGTCTGGCTCCTGGTCACCCTGCTGTCACTCTCAGGCTCTTGCAGTGGCTTTTAGACTCACGGCGTCTCCTGCCTGCATAACTGACGGAGAGGTCTCTCCTCTTTCTAGCATCTCCCTGTTCTGACCCTTCTCCCCCGACCCTGAAGTTGAATATAAAAGCTTGCTGCAGCTTTCAGGTGCGGTCCAGTGGGTCCGGTTATTTTTGTCTCCTGCGCTCTCCCGTGTTCCTCGGTGGTTTTTTGTTGAGCGTGCCTCATGCTTCTATAATCAGGAAGGAAAACAGAAGGTCATTAAATCTGTTTTGAATGTGGAAGTAGTTAGACGCCTCCTTAGAGGCCCTTCTTAGCTTTAGACAGAGCTCTCAAGAGCTCGTTGGTTTTATGTGAAAATTACTTTGAGATTTAGTGACCAATATATCTTTCTAAAGGTGATTTGTTTCTTTAAAAAGAGTGAATGTTTAGTTTATGATTACCTCGAGATCTCAGTGTGACAGTCTGACAAGCATGGTGGCTGGGAGAGCTCAGTTGATTAATGAATGCCCAGAGGTGGCCGGCAGGCGGGGAGGAGTCGTGGTGGCTTCTGCCGGGGCCTCGCCACCTCTCAGGTGTCTGTCTGAATGGTGCCGCCCTCACTCCAGAGGTTGGCGAAGCCTGGGGTGCAGGTGGTGCCCGGCATCTGGGGAAGAATCATTGGGCAGAATCACGCCCACCTCCTGTGTGAGCAGCACAGAGCTGGATGTGGAAAGAAAGCCGAGAGGTGTCCCATGCTGCAGGGCCTGCCATCCGGGGGAAGCAGCCCGCGGAGGGGATGTGTCACGTGTGCCTGGGAGACCAAGCAGGGTGCCCTCACCCCAGCCTCCCAGAGCTGCCAGTCACAGCCAAAAGCAGGCACTGGGGCCCACCATCCACGGTCTAGTGAAGGTGGGTGTCAGGGCCGACAGTAGGGGCCTCTGGAGCTCGGTGCAGCAGACGGCCCACGAGGGTGTGGGAAGAACACTCTGGAATTTCCATTTCACTTGCTCATTTCACCCATGTAAATTTCACCTTTGAATGTGTGCGCGGCCGTCATCCTCTTCCTGATGGGCAGACACGGACCGGGTGGCAGACGCAGCGCCTAAGACGGGGCTCCCCGCTGTACTCCTCACCCCGAGTTGCTATCGCAGGGGTGCCCGTCTGCCCGCTCCAGCAGCAGTCTTTGTCTTAATATGTAATCGCATATTTTTTACATTTAATTTTCTGCTTTATTTTATTTCAAACCAGAAAATCCTTAGGTATACTTAAAATAATAATGCTAAATCCATAAAGACACATACATACAGAAAAAATAATACATAAAAAGTAACGAGATGACAAGAATTAAAAAGGAGTAGATACAATGTCACCATAAAAAATTAATTTAAAAAAATAAAAAATAAAATTCAGAAAGAAAAAGAGTAGAATTAAAGGAAAAATAAGGGCAGGGAAAATACTGGTGACATGTATATGGGACTTTGACTCGCAGCATCGCAGCTTGCTGTTCTGGACGCTGAATTCAGGATGACTGATGTGTGTGTAAATCTAAGCCACATTTTAAAACGTCCACGTAAACGATTTAGTTTATAACAAACATATGTCTACACTGGCCTCAAGTTCACTACGAACCCTGTGAATGAATTTTGACTCAGAAATGACTTTTTCCTCTGAAATGTTCAATTATGGCGAGTTTAGTGTCGAGAGCAGTCAGATCAATTAAAAAAAAAAAAAAAGACTTCGGATCTGCAGACAGGGCAGGTGGGGTGCTGCTTCGAGGAGGCCTCGTCCTCCAGTCTTCCCTGTGGGGCGAGGAGATGCCCCATTTGGCCTGGCTTCTGTCGGTCCATGGTGGGGCGAGGGATCCCTGAGCAGTGGCCACGTGCAGGGACTGGACGCAGGTGCCCTCCTCCAAGGGGTGACTGCAGAAACAGATGAGCACCCTCTCTGGCGCTGATGGGGGGTCCCCCGCACCCAGAGGTGTAAGCTGCAGATGGGGCAGCAGCTTCAAGAGCAGCCACTTCCAAGCATGGGCTGTCGCCAAGCTAAGCCAGCTGGGTACCAGACTCTCCTTCCTTACAAGGGGCCGATCAGAGAGTGAGATAAGGGATGTTTCTCGTAGGCAATAAGGGCTCCATAAATGCTAGTTATGGCTAACTTAGTAGCAACTTGAAAATTATGAAACAGAAAAATTACATTCAACCCTTATTTTATAAGTTCAGAGAGATCCCTAATCTTCCCGGTGAAATCACGGGGAGCTGGAGATGTTCGCTCGTTGCTGACAGCCTCTGTGAAGGGTCTGCAGACCTCGAGGGTTATCTAGAGCCTGGGCTGTCCCATTGCTGTCCCTTGGCTGGTTGTTGTCACTTCATGCAGAGGGCAGGAAGGAAAGGATCAAGGCCATGAACTGCTTGTTGACTGCTCGTTAATGGCTGTGGGAAGCTGAGTGCCTTGCAGATGTCTGCGACCAAGCCCTAGAGTCCATGTACTTTAGAACCAGCTGGATCCAGCCTGGCAGCTGTGGGCTTGCTGAGCTTGAGAAGACCCGGAGCCCCAGGCTGCAGAGCTGGGCCAGGGCAGAATTTGTCATCTCGTCTGCCTCCCAGGTCTACAGCCCCTGGCCCTAGCCTCTGTGCTGCCCAGGATAAAATTGTGTCAGTCTCAGAGAGAACATTTCTGGGGGAAGTGACTCATGAAGTGGCCCCTCTGGGAAAGTGTCCTCTGGGAAAGCAAAGTGTCAGCCCAGGATCAGGGTGGCGAGGGAAAGAAGAGAATGAGATGAGAAGACTCTCGGGGGAGGGAGACGGGGTACTGTGGGCCCCAGGGCAGTGGGCTGGCCTAGGAGCAAAGCAGTGGGGTCACATGAGGGGGTGGCCTCAGTCACCTGTCGTCATCGTCTTTGTCACTGATACTTTGGTATTTCACTGGTCACGCTGCTGTTTTGACAAGATAGCCTGGCAAAGGAAAGCTGTCCATGGTTTTGGCCATCTGGACTGTCCTTTAAGCACTACTAGCCCGACTCCACTGT